>JAKMXA010000092.1:0-172372 GCA_025328625.1 Colletotrichum sp. SAR11_240 | reverse complement strand
CCCCTATCTCCTCTAATAATAATAATAATAATAATAATAATAATAATAATAATAATAATAAAGATAAAGTAGAGAACCCTAATACTAACTACCTCTACTACCCTTCCTACTGCTACTATGCTATAATATAGAGCACCCTTAAGTTAGATACTACTAGCTACCTTCCTAAGGTTATACGCTATATTAAAACTACTAATAAATCCCCCCTTCCCCTCTAGTAATCCTCTAATAATCCCCTTTTTTTCCCTTTTAGTCTTACTAATCTTCTTCCTTCTAGCTGCCTTAACTAAATATAAGCGCTACGCTAGTATAAATAGCAAGCCCTATATTAATATAAGTTATTCCTCCTCTTAAACTAATCACCCCTAGGACTACTACTAAACACTTAATAACCCCCTATCCTCTAGCGCTACGCTATCCTTAAGCTTAATAACCTCCTTAAGAAGGTTATTCTCTCCTATAACCCCACCTAAGCTTTCTAAGCTAAACAGGTTAGTATTCTCTCCCTTATAGTTCCCCTAGTAACCCCCTATTAGGTCCTTAATTATCTTAATCTAATCTATCTACAGTCTATAATCTAAAATACCTAGCTTATAGTTAAAAAGGCTCTCTAGGTTAAAGCTAACTTAGCTGCCTAGCCTAAGAAGCATAAAGCTAAAGCAGAAGAGGAGGAAGCCCTAAGATATAACTACATCCTTTACGCTACTAAGGGCACTACCTCCTCTACTAAGAAGCAAGCTAAAGCTACTTTCTATGCTACTAAGCACTAAGAGGCTATCCTAATAGAGCTATAAGTCTAAAATAAGCAGCTTAAAAAGCAGAATAAGAAGCTTATAAGCTTCTCTAAAGTTACTAGTAAGTTTATAAAGCTTTATAGCTAAGTTATATATCCCCTAATCTTCCCCTAGTAGCCACTTAGTAGTCCTTTTTAATAATATAGCTAATTATTAACTTATAATATACTGCTAAGCTCCTAAATAAATCTAATAATAATATTAATTAGTAGCTATAATAGTAGTTTAAGGATAAAGAGGATAACTACTAAGCCCCTACCTTTCCCCTACCTATCCTCTAATACCCTCCCACTACCCCTTTTTATCTCTAGTAGCTTTTCTAGCTTTTAGGTATTTTCTTATTACTTACTCTAGCTCCTTATAAGCTATCTCTAAGCTCCCTAGCTATTAGGCTAAATTAAACTTACTTACCTACCTATATATATCCCCCTATAAACCCCTAATAATCCCTAAGTTACTTAGTAATAAATAGAATTTTTATAGTTATTATATAATTACTTTCCTACATTCCTCTAGAGTTCTTATAAGTTCTCTTTTTTACTATAGCCCTTCTACTTAATAAGGTACTATTAGTTCCTAGGAGGCCCTTTATAATCTACTACTTATTTAACTTTATAGATATTATTATCTTCTTCTACTTTAATAAGCACTTATCGTAGTATATTATCTATACTATAGAATTTCTTAAGTTATAAGAGTAAGAAGATATTATAGATATAAAGTTAGAGGTCTAACACTAATTTATACGCTACTCCCCCCCTAATAACCTACTATACTTTAAATAGTCCTATATACTTATTAAAAAGCTTCCTTAACAGGTGTTTTTATTAGATATACTTTATATGTAATAAGACCTTTTTACTAACCCTAAAATTAACTACTAATTACCCTTAATTATACCACTTCTTATAGCACTTAGTTAACTCTTTTAGAAGCTATTTAATTACAGCCCTCTAGTTAACCAGCTATATAATCTATTTATTTACTATTAATACTTCTATTAGCAGTAAGCTTTAAAGCTCTATATTATAAAGTTCTTATAATAAGTATCCTATTAACGCTTCAGCTAGTGTTATCTAAGTAGCACTATACTAGCTACTATTATACACAAACTATACTATTAATAGCTATTATGCCTAGTTATCCTATTCCTTATTATAATAAGCCTATAAGAAGTATTTAACATTCTAGTTCTATCGCTCTATTTAACTATCTATCTATAAGTAATAAGCTATACTCAGTTTCCTATATATAGCTAGCTAGTAGCATACTAATACCTAGAATTTGCTAGTGAATAGTAAACCCCTATCTAATACTATTATCTGTAGTATCCTAAAGCAAAAGAACACCTTATAGACTAATAATATTACTAACTAGTTAGCTATAAGGGACTCCTTAGTAGGTATATATAGCATATACTTTATCAGCCTATTAACTACTACTAATATATTATTATAGCTCTATTTTCTAAGCAGCTTTAACACTAGTAGCTTTATAATAAAGTTAAGTAATATACCCTCCTAAAGCTAAGTAAGTACCAGTAGGGGATTAAGTATTCTATAAGAAGTATAATACTAAAGCTTTATCTATTAGCAGACAGCATATATCTTAATATACTCTTTTATATCCTTAGTTATAGATTTCTAAAAAAAAGATTTCTATATATACTAAAAGGTCTTAATAACACCTAGGTATCTACTAATAGGCTTATTATAGAACATAACTAAGATCTATCTTTATAACACTAACCCTTTTAAGACTACTAGCAGTCCCTTATACCTTACTATTCCTTCTACGTTACACCTCTAGTTAGCTTACTACTACTAACCCTTACTCACTAACTTATTATTAGCACCTTAAGCTTCCTTTATTATATCTACTAAGCTAAGCTTAAATTCCTCTAGTATTAGGTTTAAGGATATTATAGGAGCTAGCCTACTAATAGACCCCTAGATAGCTACTACTGCTACTCTAAATCCCCTAAACTACTATAAGAAGTCTTCTAGGAACGCCCTATTAGCCTTATCTACCTCTCCTAGCGTCATCCTATAGTTAGGTCATCTAGAGAAGCTATCTATAAGGTTTATCTTTCTAGAGCAGTATTTAATATAAAAATTAAAAACCACTAAATCTTATAGAAGTTAGGCTTACTAGCTATTTAGCTACAGCTTACTAGTAAGATAGTAATAGCTAAAATAGTCTATTAGGAAAAGGGCTTAGTAATATATATATAATAAGTAATACCTTTAGTATAAAGCAGAGTCTCTAATTACTAGTAGCTCTACCTCTAATACCCTATAGTAAAGCTCCACACCTCTTAATTTTCAAAATATAAATACTACTAAGTGCTATATCCTCCTATAAAGCTATAAAAATATAACCCTAATTATATATACTAAGGTATCTATCTCTATTTATATTAGTAGTTAGAGGTTAAAATATTTTAATATTAGTACCCTTATAAATATTAATCTAAGCTTATAGAAGGCCTTTAATACCTTACTAGTTATTACTTACTACCCTTATATCTTAATAGTTAGCTGATCTATTAGGGGTGTATATACCTTTAAGTAATTAAAAATAAATTAGTAATAAAACCTTATAAACCTTAGGAAAACCTAGATATCTTAGACGCTAGTAGGCACTAGCTATACTATAATTACCTCTACCTATTCCTATTCTATTATAATACTTTCTAAGGAGATCATAAAACCTAAAAACTATATTTCTTAAGTATAGAATTCATACTTCTTAAGGTTTATATAAAGACTAGTAGTATTTAATTAGTAGAGTACTTCCTTTACTACCTTAATATATAAAGCTTTATCTTTTAAGAAGATAAGAATATTATTAAAGTATATAATATATATAATATTAATAAGGCCTATAAGAGTGTTATTAATATAAGCTTAAAACGTTACTAAGGTGTTAATAAGCCTAAATAGTATTACTTAATATTTAAAGTATTTATACTTTATATAGAATACTATCTTTTATTTATCTCCCTTATAGATATACACCTAGTAGTATATATCCTTTAAATTAAGTTTTATATACTAATTTATATCTTTAAGTTAGTCTAAGATCTTACTAATAAGAGGTAGCAGCATTTAATTCTTAACTATTATACTATTAAGCCCCTAGTAGTCTATATATAGTTATAACTTACCCCCCTTCTTAGGTATAAAGAGTATTAAAGCCCCTGCTAAGCTTTTTAACTACCTAATCTACCTATTTATAAGTACTTTTATTAGGTAGTCCCTTAATTCCTCTAACTCCTTTTCTACTAGTAGGTAGATAGGCTTAAACAAGAGGGTATATCTAGGTTTAAGGTTAATAGTATAAGTATAGCCTTCTTCTCCTATAGGTTTACTTATAAGTATAGTATTAAATATATAGAACTATTTAGAGTATACTTTAGGAAGTTTAAATTTAGATAGTACTTCTTATTCTCCTATAGATTCCCCCTTATTACTCTTCTTAATCCTCTTCACTATAAGTATTACTATAAATATAGCCCTTACCTCCCTTTTAGCTTATGCTACTCCCTTCCTACTAATAACTACTTAGATGCTATCCTTCCTTAGTAGGTATATCTAGCTTAACATCTCCTAACTGAAACTAAGCTATATAATATAGTATTAAGGGATACTTAGGATAGTATTATAGTCCCCTATCTTACTAACTTAAAAGTTATATAATACTATCCTAACTACTCCTAGGTTATTAGTAGCCTTTATTACTAGAAACCTCTTCCTATAGTTAGGTATTTATAACCCCTATATTCCCTTAAGTAGTAGTTCCCTACTAATACCCTCTAGTAGTACTTTATTATATAGCAGCACCTTCTAATTAATAATATTCTTATTAGCTTTAAGGTTAATAAAAGCTTTTACTCCTTTCTAAGCCTCTCTAACCTTAATACCTAGGATTATCTTAATATAGAGGCGCTCCTACCTTTTTTCCTATAGGATCTAAATTATATTCACACTAGTAGCCTCCTAGGTCTTATAGTACTAGCAGCTAAAGTACTTCAGCTTACTATAGTTATAGCAGCTAGCCTCTCTATATTAGTTAGAGTAGTAGCTAAGCTTCCTATAATTATAGTAAGTAACCTAGGTTTAATCCCTTATAGTAGGTTTCTTACTAAATATCCCCCTCTCCTCTTTTTTAGCTATGCTATCTTCCTCATAAAGTATTAGTGCTAATACTAGAGCTACTATTACTAAAGCTAGTCCCCTAGGAGTTAAGTCTTTAGAGGTATAAACTAAGGCCTACTAGTTGCCACTCCTCTAAGTAAGTAGTATAGCTAACTAAGGAGTTTTTATTTCTTATAGTAACTAATAGGTTATTTTAGCCTTTTTAGTGATATTATTAAGTTTATACCTTATAGCTAGTAAGCTTATTACTATCACCTAATCCCTTAGTTCTAGCAGTAGTTAGCTAATAATATTAACTACTTAGGTCCTCTCTAGTTACTTATTAAGATACTCTACCTTAATAAGTTTATACTAATTAATAAACTATTAATATAATTAGCCTAATTTTTAGTATTTCTCACTTAGGTTAACTACTACCTAGTAAACTTTTATATCCCTATCTATAATAAAGTCCTTTAGCTACTCCTCTATTTCCCCCTAAGTAGCTCTTAATATATTATTATTATACTTTATAGCTATATAGTTTATCTATCTCTATAAAATAATATCCTCTAAGTACCTCCTAATATATAAAACCTTCTTTTTATTACTAATAAGGTTATCCTCCTCTATTTTAAAATAGCTTTTTAATTTAAATAAGAAGTTATTAATATTAATCTACCTACTACCCTTAAAATAAAGGGGGGGTAACTACTTAAGTAGCCTACTATTCTAGTACTACTTAGAGGCTAAGGTATCTACTAAGTATAACACTAATAACCTTCTTAGGAGTACTTCTTAAAGGTTATCCTTATTTCTTAATATAAGAATCTATTTAAGTATCTTCTTTTTCTTTACCTATACTATTTCTTTCTCTAGAATAACCTAGATTTATTCTATTAATAAGTTCTCTATTATATTAATATTAAACACTTAAAGCTCCTCTATTAACCTTCTATTACTAACCTCTAGGGGGTTATCTCCCTTAATTATACTTATAGAGGTATTATTCCTCTTACTAGCTATAAGGGTTATACTACTAGTATTCTACTACTAAGCTACTTAAGTGTTATTAAGTGCTATTATCGCTCTAATAGTTAGTACGCTTATAAGGATAAGTAGAAGTTTAAATATATTAAGTTAAGTTCTACGTAGAGTGCTAAAGTTACTAATTACCCCTTAAGTATAAGTTATAACTTTTATTTAAACCTACTCTACTGAGGATTTATATGAGAAAGCCCTTAAATTTTTACTAGGGATAACTATAATCCAGCCTATAGTAGCCCACCTAGTGCACCCCTGGTGCCCTACTGGTTCTCCCGCTCCCGCTCGTGACAGTTATCTTAGGGCAAAGGGCGTCCAGCAGTCATGCATCTGGGCCTATCGAACAGAGGTGAAATTGAAGAAGAGATTCAAGATGTAAGAAAATCAAAGCAAAGAAGCCAGCAACCTTGTGATCTACCTGCCTGCGCATTGATGTTGGCGAAGAAGGTGCTTGCTTAGGGGGACATGGTTGGACCTGACATCAAATCACTACGAGCATGTCAGGGCAGGAGACAGAGGCAGGCCACAGCATGCGCGCCTGTACAATGGCGTTGCAGCTCCAACTGCGGTGAAAGGAGGCAGGCAGCATTAGAATATTCCGGGCAGGTCTGGTGGTTCGCATCTGCCTTTGAGGTGCCCCGGCCCTCGTCACTTCATTTCCAGACACAATAACAACGAAACTCCCTAAAACCAGGATAAGAAATCAGCACCACTAGTATGCTTATTCAAACAACAAGTTTCCTCTGGTGAGCGGATTACCATCGCTGTGGCGTATCGGCTGACCATCCGACACCCTGATGTAATTTTTGTCTTCCACGGCAGTAGAATCGGCTGACTATCCGATACGCTGATGTCATTTTGTTTCCCACGGCGGCAGAATTGTCGAAAAGGGTACCCATGAGGAACCTCTGGTGAAGGGTCCCCTGTACAAGAAGGTGTGCGAGGCCCAGAGCCTCGGAACCTAGGCAGGTATGCGAGACCAGATAGAATAGCATGCATTTAGCATCCAGGGCACTTCATACACGTCTTGCGAAAGTGGTTGACTTAAGCTATCGCAGCTCCCACCGCAAGGCAAGTAAACTTGTCAAGTTTAATCAATTAATGAATCAAGTACAAAGCTATCGCGAGCAATCAAGTCAAGTATGAGGCTCAAACTGGATTGATTGCCGACTCTTTTGACAGGGGGACCTTCGGGCCTAGTGGGGCTTCGGCGGGGACCCTACAGTGTAAGGAGGGCGAAAAGAGTCCGGCTAAATTGCCTGTGCAGCCCGGCTAACCTGCCGGTGTGGGGCTTGCCGGCCCGGGGCCGAGTATCCGCCGCCGCACTCGCCGGGCAATCCGGCTACTATGCTTCGCTCAAGTGAAGCCGTCGTCGCGCGCACCCGATGAAAGCCTTCGTCGCGTGCCCAATTAAAGCCTTCGTTGCGCGCTTAATCGAAGCCCTCGTCGTGCCCGATTAAGCGCGATATAATAGGAGTTATCGCTAGGCGGGTGAACGGCATCCGGCTAATAGGAACGGCTTCGTTTCAGGGCTGGGGGGCCCATACGCAAGCTGGCCTGCACAGGCAATTTATCCGGAGTCGGCGAAAAATCCGAAAGATCATTAGCCCAGCCCGGCCCCGAAAAGCCCGGCCCCGAAAGCTCCGAAAGGTCCTGAAAAGTCGGCCCCGGGTCCCGCTTCCTGGCCCCTCCCTCTCGGCCCCCCCATCTCTAGAGCCTTCTCCTCTGAGGTCATCTCCTCTACGGCCCTCCCCTATATAAAGGGATATTTGCCAATTACTTTCAATGGATTGACAATCAATCAAGTATGGCATCGCGATGTGGTAATCAAAGTCAATTATGGGCCACAAACTTGATTCACGCCGCCTTGGGGTGGGTGGTGAGCTGTCCGGCGGATGTTGCCAACAACTGCTCAATTCTCGTTCCATTCAATACCTAGAATCTTTTAATTTACGAGATGGGTGCTCCCGAGGCACCAAGAGTTGCGTAGAACAACTTTGTCCGTCCCATGATGACCATCCGGCCGTCTCCAGCGAATTGAAAATTGGAGACGCCGGTACCAAAGTAGATCTTCCCAATCAACTTTCCAGATGGATTCCACACATGAATGCCATCTCCGCAGCCAGCATACACGTTGCCCTTTGAATCGCAGTGAATTCCTGCATCCAGTTAAAGTTAGAAACAGTCGCACAGGAGTCACGTTCTGAGATGCACTTACCGTCCGGGATCCCAGGACTAACGTAGGCGAACGTCTTGCGGTTCTCCCAGGTGCCGTCTTCTTGCACATTATACCGATAGCTTTACCAAAGTTAGCGCCATTATTGTTGCACAGTATCTGATGAGTGTCAACCGTAACTCACATTGTTGAGGGATCTGTCAAATTCTCGCCATAGAACGCATGAGCCATGCCGGTGTCTGTGACGTAGGCGTATTCGCCGTTGGGAGAGAACGTGATCCCTGCATTAGACTCCAGTCAGTCATGACACCTGAGTGCATGGGCATCGGATGCAGACTAACCATTTGGCAGAGTGAACCCATCAGCCACCACTGACAGTGAACCTGTGGAAGGGTCGAGTCGATAAACCTGATTCCGCAGGCCGGGCGCCGGCCGGAAATTCTGAAGGTATCCGTAAAGGGTGTCGGTGAAATAAACGTTCAAATTACGGGGATTGACAGCGACATCATTCAGTGAATTGAAAGCTCTGCCAAAGAAGTTGTTGACCAGGACTACGCATGAGATATTAGGCCCAACCCTTCAACAACAAACGCCATGATCGGCTCTGAATACCACTCACCTGTAGTGTTGTATGGTTCGACAGGATTCATCAGATAGAGCGCGGATGCAAGACGGTCTCCTTGGCCTGAGCCCGCGAAGACCAGGTTACCCTTGTAGTTGGTGCCGCCTTCTTAATCTCAGCACACAAACGACATCGGCCCTTTCACGTGGGAGACATACCATTCGGGTTGATCACTTGTGGGGTCGATGGCACTGTGTGCACTGGCACTGCTGTAGCACCGAAAGTTCCGTTCCTCAGTTCTTCGGCATCCAGAAGGGAGATCTTTTGAATGATAGAAGACTTGTTCAAGCCGGTGCCCGCGTCTGGGTCTCCGGCATTTTGGACGAAGAACATTTCATCAGTTGTTGGGTTCCTTTCTCTAGTCAGCGCAAATCTGATACGCCAGATTAGGCGATACATACCAAGTGACTGCCTCGTGAAAGATGGGGTCGGACTCCGAGGTCGCGATGAGGGTGAGCGACGGATCATTGCCAATCACCTCATAGAACTCCGTGCTGTAGATGTGAAATGGTCTCTCCTTGAGCGACGAAGAGTTGACGCCACGCCATAAGAATTCCTGCGATTGTTGTGAGTTGTAGCCTTTTCTCGAGCTATGGGCGCACGAACCGTCGATGCATTGGCCTCATAAGGAGGCAAGACTTCTTCCAGCACATTCTGGCTCAATTGGTCGATGATCTGAGCCTGTTGCGGCAACGTGGGTGCGCCGTCCGGAAGGGCCTGTGCAACGGCTCCTGTGAGAAGAAGGGCGATCACGCCGGCAGCCATGTTGAACGATGCCATCCTGGTATGTGGTACGACCTGCAGAGCTTGAAAGGTTGATCATAGAGATGCGTCATGTTCTTATATGCTGGGTCACTGGTGCCAAGCAAACGCCTTGTCTCAGCCACGAGTAAATGGGTAGGACTCCACTGGCCCAACGGCCAGACCGGGCATGATATATTGGCCACTCCATTTCTTGGGTCGCGACACACTAGAAAGCCGAAGCAGAAGGTCGGGAAATTGCCTCACGTTGCACAAGGCGACCGGTGGGATCTGATGAGGGCACAAGGGTTGGGCACGGGTTATTATGGATCGGCCACAGCGATGCTGGAAGCTCGATCTGTCAAAAACCGATGAAGTTCGCCATCAACATCAGACGAATTTATCGTACTCGTGGATTTTGTCCATTATGCATCGGTTTCCCTACCGTGTCCATGCTTGGCTGACGGGTTACAGTTCTCTAAATCCCCCCTATCCCTAGTGGAGACTGCCAAAATCTCGTAGTAACTGCTTCTTGGCAATATGTGCTAATACCGGGCTGCGGATCCGGTACACCCAGCCATGAATCGTAGCACCAGATCAACGGGCTGTTGCATGATGCCAAGCTTAACGATCTACGCAAAAAGCTCTCATTTGTTTGTCTTAAATCCGAGTCAAACTACCGCCGACCTAATCTTATCTTCCAGTCGTTCGTCTGGTTGGGATATTTTCTCCACTAATTGTTTAACCACTACTCCAGCCCTACCTACTTAGGAAATCAGAGGTTCCGCCCCTGAGACAGGCCCTGCAACCCCACGGAGGATGGTGCGGGCCAAGGAAGTTTTCCACGAAATCGGGACGTGCCAGCAGTTGAGGCTGTGGGCTTCTGGCTTCGGCTCTCCGGCGGCCACCGAGTTATTCTCAATAACGGGGAACTTACTGCCCTAATCTTTATCTTTTCATTTCTGATGAAAATCAGCCAGTATGGTATCTTTTTGTCAGGTACATTCAAGGACAATTCGGCACCTTTTGCTAAGTACTCCCGCGTATTTCGGAAGAGGTGGTCGACCAGCAGACGGGCTTTCGGAGGTCCGAGCTACCGCCATTGCCCTCGCGTGCTTTGCTTTCGTTTTTTTTTTTGTCCCCGTTTTCGAATGACCCACGTAATGTAGTTAAAGTAGATCGTCGGCATGCGCAACTTGGACGTCGTAAAGAAGAAAAAAAAGATGAAGAGGATTACCAGCTGCATATTCTTCAAGCCAGAGTTCTCTGGGTAGGCACGAGCAGTAGAAACAGCACTCGCTCCAGACTACAAGGCCGAATCAGCAGACACATTGCAAACATCAGCCTAGGTAGTCAGCCTTTGGCAAACAAATGTTGTAAGTAGGCTCATGGAAGGCTCCGAGGCACATCGTCCCGATGTCGGAGCCATTGACATACCAATCACGGGGGGGATGGATCACTGCAGTATTCGCACCTGAGCCAAAGGAAGGGCCCAGCTCCGGCGTAGGTGGGTAATTTAGGCGAGAACGCTCCCAATTATTTGGATCCGGGGATTGGAATGCACATGCCAACAGTTCTCCCAGCTCGTATTGAGGATTCAATCATGCAATGTGGTAGGTAGTTGCCAGATATCATGATGAAGTAGAAAATGCCTTCAGGAGTGATGCTATCGTCAATGAGCAAGAGGATGTCTTCATATTAAAACTGTGAGCCAGCCAGTTTCGCCACTCCCTTTCAACCCCCTCGACACAGACCTTGTATGTATGATTGCTGTGTACCGTGTTCTTAGAGACTGGCGTCCGCCCTGACGGAAGGAAGTCTGCGGTGTATTCATATGTTTGAGACACTTCAAAGCGATTGCTAGAATGACGTGCTGAGCGATTTAAGAGGCTCTAGGCAGTCTTCCCAATATCACGTCTCCATCGCCACTGGCAGCAGAAGGGACGACGACCCCGTCGGGAAACGGAATGGCAGGTCCCTGATCCCTTGTAGATTTTCTTGCTGCCATTGATCTTACTATCCAGCTGATGATGCACAGCTCTTGCCTGAGGACCGGTTTTGATAAATCAATTAAGATACTAGCCATGTGTACTTTGTCTGTCCAAGCACGACCTCTCACTCGGTCGCCTTCCTGCAACAGGAGCACCTCATATCCTGCTTGAATGTTTTTCATTACATAAGAGCCCGCCTCCCTCCTCAAGGCAGAGAAGCCAGAGAAATCTAGTTTAGATAATGCTCTTTGAGCCTTCCAGTCTGTGTGCTCTCTATTACGGATTGGAAGCCGAGGTTTTGATGAGGGCCCGACTTCTCATTACCAATCTGGAACATGACCTGGAAAGAACAGCAGCAGGTGACGAGTTAGAGGGTTTTCCGTGTATCATGACATGTCTCTCTGTTGAGGGATTGTTTTCTGTGCTTCACTTCGGGTGGTGCAATCGTACGACGAAGGGCCTGAAAGACTTCCAGGAGTTCCAGATGCAACAGTCTGGTTTTTCAGAGATCCTGCTGATGACGCATGTCACTATACCCATGGCTATGATGGAAAGGATAATAATCCTGGAGTACACTTTGTCTCGCAATGAAACTACCCAAGATTTTCAGCCGTTGCACATTATGTAGCAATAGCCCATCCACAGAGGCGATTCCACAAACCACATCTGCAGATCACCAAACAGTTGGAGTGCAAAGTCGTTTCAGGCCTTCAAGCTCAAGCTATGTTGAAACTTTCTTGTCGTCAAATTGAAAGTCCATATCACGTCGCATATCCGGATTTTCAAGCACATAAACAAACCCTGCTACCTGTTAGTCCCAAGGTAGCTACTTGCAACTTGTAGTAGGAGCGGCGCTGCCTAACTCTACAGAAGCCCTTTTAAATCATAAGCTTAAAAGTCTGAAAGCCTTTAGAAATATCTAATAGAATTGCTAGTTCCATGTAAAATACCTTGAGCGACTTTGATTCTGAAATTCAGATTGGATAATATTCCCGACTCGCAAGACTATGCTGGATCAGTGTAGTTGGGTGGGATGTTTTTAATTTTCAGTCTATTTACCCACGAATGTTAGAAATTATGCCATACGAGTATTGAGCTAATCTAGCCCGAGATACTTATCTGGATAGCTTTGCAAATTTAATCTCAGTAGAGCTAAATATGTATGGTGATGGTACTTTGTATCTAATCAAATGGTAAACTTTAGATTTAGAGTCATTACGGTATTACGAAATTCGATTCAGCTCATTTGGACAAGGTCCGAAAGTGTAGCGCTACCTCCAAGAACTTTGTAGCGGGAGGTCACTCAATCGTAGTATGGCAATGTCCTCCCGTTATGACCCGGAGTTGAACTTCACACACCGAGCATCCATATCTGCCGCTTACGACTCTTCCAATGAGTTATTTTCTTTCAAACCAAAAGTTCTCAAACAAGTCATGCTACACTCTAGCCTGATGAACTCCTTCAGCAGTGATACCATCCCGACTGCAAGCCTCTCTGAAAAACTGACTGCTTTTCCATACATCCGAATGCGTGCCGTATGCCTGTACTCCACCCTCGTCGAGCACAAGCACTCGGTCGAATAACATCGCCACTCTCATACGATGTGTGACTGCTACCATCGTGCGGCCCTTCAACACATCCCTCGCCATCTCCGTGACATTGGCATCTGCCTGAACGTTCAAACACCCAAGTGTCTCGTCGAGCACACATACTCGCGGTTTATTCAGTAACACAGCCGCCAAAGCCAAAAGCTGGGCTCTCCCTGTTCCTTGGGCTACCTGTTCACCAGCTATGGTGTCAAGCTCTACAGGCGGCTCATTCTCTAGACCGGCCAGCACATCCAAAACCGATAGTAGTCGAGATATCGCAAACGGAGAATGGCTGTGATTAGGATCAATCATCTCGCGAATGGTGCTATTGGGAAGCAGTACAGCGTCATGAGGGACAGCTGCAATGTGGGATCGTAGCACATGAAGTGGTACGCCAATCATGGAGACGCTGTCCAAGTTGATGGTGCCAGTCGATGGGTCAAGCAAGCGCAACAGGAGAGAAACGAGCGTCGATTTCCCTGCGCCAGTCGGGCCTACGACCGCAACATGCATACCGCTCGGTATGCTGAAAGATAAATCACGCAACGCTGTCGGGGTTTCTTTGCCGGGTTCCTGACGATGCGAAACACTGACATTCCGGAAGGCCAAGTCTCCAGAGGCTGGCCATGATGCGTCATACGCAGTGCGATACCTTGAACGACTTTCTGTCTCCCCCTCGCGAGGTATACTGGTAGCATAAGACGACAGACGTTCCACTGCAACCATAGACTGGAAGGCGCTAGTAGAAAATCTCATGCCTTGTCTCAAAGAAGCCGGAAGAACGAGAGCCTGACTCATGATGAGACCAACAGTAGATGGCGATAGTGAAGCGGATGAAGCGACAACAAGAGCACCGGTCAGCCCAATGGTGGTAGCCACGACAGCGTCAAGTCTGACTTCAAGCCAGCGTAAATTTGCGGCGGCCAGAAGTCGAGCGTTGCTCCATCCATTAAGTCGCTGGACCAAAGTTGACCGAGCCGACGATTCGATTTGATAGGTTGAAATAGAGCTGGAGCCGTCGACGCTTTCACTAAACGCAGCATTTACACGAGCACGCAGTTCAGCCTCCCGACAGCGAACAGTCTTGAGGCGTGGAGCATATCTGTGCATCATAGCAACGACTGCAGATAGACCCGGCAAGACGACAACTAAAAGCTACGTCAAAGCTCGTAAGTATTTGTTACTCATGTTGTGGTTGCCGCAGGACATACCTTGAATTCCATCGTGAGCATCAAGGCAACGCCACCAAGTAATCGTGCGAGATGAAGTGTAGCGTTTCGGGTCGCTTCTATCAACTCCCTGTCCGTTGTGTCCGCATCTTTTGAGAGACGGTCCATGATGCTACCAAGTAGAGAGTCTTGGAAGAAACCCATGGGTGCAGCAACGACTCGCCTCACCGATCGTTCCCACAAGCTATGGCTTGCATGTAACATCTTTGAGGTGATGTTGAGGCACAGGACATACGCTAGTAGCGCCTCGCCAAAACCAAAAATAGCAAATAATGTCACTGACGCAAAGCCGGAAAGACCAAACCGGTCAGATGTCCATAAAGAAAGCCACAAAACGACAGCTGCAGCAGTGACTTGCCATGAAAAGACAATACCACCCGCTACGAGCGCTGCCTTGGGCCCACCGCTAAGTCCTAGATAAAATTGAAAGGAGTCACGTCTTTTTGTGTCTTCATGAGATGGCAGTGACTTCGACGTGCTTCTGGAGTCTGCATTAGAGGCTTTCGTTGCAGCCTGCCGGGGGGAAGACTGAGCTTCCTGTTGTTGGGTCGAGGAGTTCTCCACAGGTTCTTCTCCCATGAGGGATGGGAAATAGTCTTCAAGTTTGCTTGAAGAAGTGAGCCAGGTAGCCTTTCCATCTTCGAGCCACAGTATCCGGTCACATTGACGGGCCACCCAAGCCTGGTTCGTCGCGACAAATCGTGTGCGATCTTTTGCTAGGCCACAGAGACCATTTTCAAATACCGTTTTGCTAGTTGAAGGATCAAGGTTTCGAAGGCAATCATCAACAAGGACAATGTCCGCATTTGAGTAAATCGCTCGGGCGATATTCACGCGCTGTGCCTGTCCACTTGAGAGACCTTGGCCACCTGCTCCAACAACGGTGAGATCTCGTCGGGGCATGCGCTCGAGATCGGCCATAAGAGCACAAGCGTCGATGACCTTCCAATATCTGGCCTCATCAAACTTCTGGTCGAAAATGATGTTACTCCGAATTGAGCCTTGTCTAATCCATGGCGTCTGGCTAGCCAAAGCCGCTTTTGAGCCGATACCCAACTCAAAGCTTCCTGTTTCGAGACACATCTGACTTGCAACAGCGTGCATTAGAGAAGACTTGCCAGACCCTGGGCGGCCGCAAACAGCTACAAGCTCCCCGTTCATAATCTGAAACTTGGTGTTGAAAGAGAGGTGGAAGTCATCAGCCGACGATCTGGCTGGCCAACTGAGAACAGTGTTTTGGGCAGCATCAACCGCCCACTCCGCAGAGGTTGTTCTCATTTCGTGCGGTTCTTCCGTCTCCAACCACATCTCAATCGCGCGGCATCCGACAAGGAGATCTTGCAACTGGACTGCTGCCTGTGCCGCTCGGTTGACGTGAGGCTTGAGGGCCAAGAAGAGAGCAAAGGATGAGAAAGCTTTCGCTGGATCTGGCACCCCCTCATGGAGGGTATCATACAGAATGAGACTTGCCATAGAGGCTAAAGTTGGCAACAAAGCACACGCCGCTTCTAGCAGGGCTCGGTTGTGCCACAAACGGCTTGCCGTTACCAACTCAACAACTCTCATCCCGCACAATTTGTTCAAAACCATTGTTTGAGATGACCATCCCGCAAGCTTGATGCCTCGAATGCCTTGGATAACCTGTAAAGTACACGCAGCACGATGTCGACAGAATCCACTGAGGGCTTTCTGTTCATCCCAGATACGGAGGGACACGCGCGTGAAGATAGGCAGACCCAGGAGCAGTACGACCATGCCGCCTAGCGACGATGCGTCCACATTGGTGGCCAGCATAGGAATTGCGAGAAGAAAGCTAGCTGGCACAGTCCATATGGCGTTGATGCCGCTGATACAGTCTTCTATACGAGAGGCCTCCACAGATGCGAGGTTGAAAACGGTGCCAGAGTTCCATGTTTGTTCTGGGCCATCCTTGTTGCGATCATGTGGACTTCGAACCACATTGGTGGCTGATGAGGATGGCGGGGCCAAGAAGGCCTTGTTCATTATCATGTATGTGAGAGCAGCCTTAGCTTGGGCTCCAACACCTTCCAGTCTGTATCTTGAGGCGTTGATGAGTATCCCAGCGACCATTTGCGTGGCTGCCATAGTGGCCACCAGAGTATAGCTGTGCGAGATGCGTATAGCGTGTGGTTTGTGAGCGTCTTGTGTACTACTCGACGTGGCGGGATCGGGATTCGTTGTTGGGTCAGCTAAAGCCACGAGAAGCCAGCGTAGAATAATTGGCGGGATTGCGGCCGTCAACATGGCTGCGAGCTCGATCAAACCCCCTAGAACCAGGCCGCTGCGAAGACATCGGAGAAGGCTAAGAGCAAGTCGACGGCCTCTCACTTGAGTCTTTCCTGAATGTCCTGAACTTTCATGCCAACACTGTGAAAGTTGCAGTCCCAGGGGCTCTGCCTTCTGCCAATCGGAAAGCATGCCCTTGAAACTACTGGCATCCTGCTTCTGATATTCTTCCGTGTCGGCATATTCAGCTTCATGTTCCTCATCCTTTTTGATGGCATCAGATGTCGGCGGTGCCCAAGAAAAGAGCATCATGCTGAACACCCATTTCGCCCGGGACCACATCTTGAAATTGAAAGACGTGGCTTGCGTCGCAAATGGAAAATAGGTATGTCAAGAACTGTTCACGGGTACTCTTCAACACGGGCAACGAAAAAAACAGCCCATAATACTGTGTGAAGCGGTACCCAAATGTGTCGGTCTCAGCCCAATGGAGCTCACTGGCGTCGTCTGTCATGGACCCATCCGCCCGAACTCCGGCGTGAACGCGAGGATATCGCGGAGCCAGAAGGTCGGAGCGCGGGGCGCAGCAGCCAAGCCGGGGTCTATTGGTCTCGGGTCTGACTCGACATGAATGTTTCTGCCGACTGTCCCGGTAATCTAAGATACTTTCCCAGACTATGACGATGCTCACCGTAGATTTCGGTTCTGGTGGAGTCCGTCCCATCCCACCGGCCGAACCGCTGCTTGTCCAAACCTTAGCAAATTTCACCATTGTGAGGCGAGCCTCAAGGCAGCGGGAACAGGCAAGTCCCTGAACCGTGTAAGGATCTGTGACAAGCTCCGGCGGCGTACAATTTCATCCCGTTTTCTTGAGCAAACTTCAATTGACAGCCCATGAGTAAGGATCAGCGAGATTGTTTGAACACGGAGAAAGAATTGCTTTGGGAACAGGGTTTACCAAGCAATTCGCTAGATGTCCCAAGAATTTTGGCCATCAACATGTGGCTCTAGATTGGAGATGGGAATGTCGCCAAAGCGCTGTGTCAACGAAAAGATGTTCCCGTTGCATCCCGTGCCTTTTCCTGGATATCGGAGCCAACAAACGCCATATTTCACGTATAGTTCAATGTTGAATACAGGGTTACTGAAGCATCACGATGCCCACATATTCCTCCGCCGGCCGGGAATCTATCTTTCTAACAGCGACCTATCTCCCTCTGTGATTTCTGGAAGGAGCGTTTGTAATCAAGCTATGATAACTGCTTAAACACAGCGCTGCGTACTTTTGCAACAATAACTTAAGGTTGAGAAACACGCTTGCCATACTTGTCGACGGGAATATTCTCAGCCCTCACTCTTTTGATGACGCCCTTGATTGCTTCCCAGTCACGACACGTGTGCATTTCGTGCTGACCGACCAGCTTAGGGACGAAGTCATCGTGGCCAGGATAATGGATGAATTCAAATCGCTCCATGTTCATATTTCCTGCGCACATAGTGGCCTGCGATTTCTTAATTAGCATCACACTCAAGACTTCGATCACATGAATCATTCTTACTTGACGAAGACTCTCCAAGCAGTGTTCAATGTGCTGGCGCGTACAGACATCATAGCCGCCGTCCAAGTCCAAAGCCAGCTTCATATACGTTGTGCGAATGCATACCTAGTCACCGACTTATTAGTAAATGGCCCGCAAGGCATCGCGAATTGTCAAACAAGATCTCGTACCAAACAATGAAGCTGGTGGAAGACGTTCCAAGCAACAGGCTGCAAGCCTTCAGGTTGAAGTGCATCTTTATGAAAATAGTCGGGCAATCCGTACTTGGCTGGGTCGTTCAGCGCAACAAATGGTTTGCCAACTATCGAATTTGTGGTCAGCGATTGTTAGGAAGATGAACTTGGCCTCTCAAGGGTGGAACGCAAAGAGATGACCGGCTTGCAATGAGACTCACATGAGATGAGATCAAGCCATTTCTGGTTGGCTCCCGGAGCTGTGAAGTTGTACGAAGAGTCATGTTCAAATTTCTTACGGACCAGTGGCACTACAAATTTGGTGTCAGTGGTGTGCTAAATATGTCCAGCAACAGACTTCGAACATACCATCGGTGATGAAAGGCGCCTCATCGATTGTCGCCATGCCAAGTCCGGTGGCCGGATCAGCCTTCTTTGGCTCCGGAACGCATGCTGTCTGTCGAACACCCAGAGAGAAGCCGTATGTGCCCAGAAAGAAGCCTACCGCCACCGAAACAATGCAGCACAGGAAAGTAGATACCATGAGCATGCGGTACCCAGAGTGAGTAAGTCTATTGGATGGCGGTGGCATCCTGGGGCTACCTTCCCCGTCCGAGCCCTCTTCGCTCTGATGCACCTCCGAATACTCAGTCTTGGTGTTGAATACCATTTTTTCAGATCATTTGACGAAAGATTGGACAGAGAAGCTCATGGGCCACTAATTAAGGCTGATGTATGCCCATCCTTTTTAATAGGACTCTGGAAATTCACCCTAACACACAAATCATCCCATTGTCTCCTCCCGTACTTGGTTATGCCAAGTTCCCAAGTGGAGTCTGCCCCTCGCGTCTTCCATAGAGTTTTGCTTTGCGCCGTCTTCCTTGCAAGTGGAAGAAACTGGCGGTGTTTTACGCGATGTCGGTTGCCCTCAGGACTCGGGTGTCGTCGTAAATATCGCCGTGTCCGAAAAGTCCGGTCGGTCAGCTCAGGATTAAAGTTCGTTGACCGCTGTGACGAGTCATTTTGGCGGGACGATCAATGCTGTTCGCGCGTACTCGCAAAGACCAACTTTTGAGTTTTGCCCTGGACAAGAGACCATACGAAACCGAGCAACTTGTGCGAAAGTGGCCACGATACCTGGCCGGCGGCAAGCAGATTACTACAAGGGTGAAGGATTAGGGTGAACCGTTAGCCCCGATTCCCGCTCAGTCATCGTGACAGACGAACATGTCTCGGGGAGGCTGGAATTATAGGGACACCCTCCCGGTGGGATACAATCAGACAGACGCTCAAGTGTCATCTTGTGTCTTGGCAGCTTGTTCGTCGAAAGCGAGTGCACTCATCGAACACGCAGCCTGCTGGAATTTGCGACTCACCTGGAGCACTCCATACCAAAGCTTGCTGTCGCTGCAAGTTACTCATCTTGATCATAGTTGATGCTGGCCAGCTCATGTTGGCTGCGCTCGTTAAGCTATGTGCTCAATTTCATCCTCAATTCTCTTCTTTGGTGATCAATCCTTGCCGCCGAGCACGTACGTCGAGGCGCTGAGGTATCTGCGCAAACGAGCCGCACCATCATCACCTTGTCTGCATGCCTACTCAAAGCTGAGACTGAACGATATTGTGGACGGACCAAACCACGTTCTTGATTGGGCAGAAACGGCTGCGTCTGATCTGGGTTCACAAACAGATCCCATAACATCTGCTCTTGTTCCCTGCATCTCGCAGCTTGGCTCTGTGATATTGTAAGTTTTTACCAAATAATAGAAGGATGAAGATATTCCCAGCAGGTTCATGGTCACTGATGAACGGGTGTACGCCCATTTGTCTGCAGGAAATGTCAGACCGATCCGAGCATTCTTCGTCACAATCAGCAAAGGGTATTTGTTGGCGAATGCGTTGGGCTCATCCTGGCGTGCGCTGTTGCATCAGCCACAGACGAGACACATCTCGCTCAACTCACTTCAGAGACACTCAATATTGTGAATCGATTAACTGAATTTGCCACTCAACGATCACGAGAAATTGAGGATCGCCCGGGCTTGTCATGGGCTGTTGCAGTTCAACTGCCAAGACAGGACTGCGTAGATGCCCTGAAGTATTGCAAAGATTATACAGTGAGACATCTTTCTCTTTCCTATATTTATATGCGTGTCTCAAGTTACCCGTTTATTGCTTGCGTCGACAATCGTTACAATGGGACAGTCAATATTGATGACGTTCCAACCAGGAGACACCTGCTCACAAGCGCGGATATCTGAGCTATGAGCTGGATGAATGGTCGGTCATTTCTGGGCCGCCCTCGACTTTGAGTCTTCTCCGTTCAAGTGCCTTTGGTCATGTCACAAAGAAAGACCTGCCAATCTTCGCTGCGTACCACGCAGAACATCTTAGAGAACCACCGTAAGAGCACAATTTTGAAGCTCAAATAAGCGTATGGAGAGCGGTAGCTAAGCGCGCCATCACCTGATTCTAGTTACGACGATATCCTTGGGTGTTCTCCTCTCTTGGACGCGCCACTTTCACCCAGAGTGAGAATTCTGTCATCAAACACCGGCGAGGTGTTGCAAGGCGGCTCACTGCGGGACGTATTGCGGCAGGCAATCCGTGACATCCTGCAGCGTCCGTCGCGTCCATCAACAGTTCTTGGGACTTTGACGGATTTCTTGAAACCAGATACTTCTATACCAAAGCTTTACGCTTTTGGGCCGGCAGCTCAGTGGAATGCATTTCATCATCGTCTGACAGCCAATGGTCACCAAGTCCAAACGGTCACTGGACTTAGCCTCGACTGTCGCCAACACAAGATAGAGGACCGAAATTACAAAGTGAAAGACAGCCATCAACAGAGACAAGAAGATTGCGAGGACGATGAGGAACACAACCTGATTGCTATCACGGGCTACTCCGGCAGATTTCCCGGGGCTGAGAGTATCGACGAGTTGTGGCAAGTTCTTTGCGAAGGCCGCGACACATCAAGTCAGGTATGTACCTATACATGTAAGCAACAAAGACTGCCTCGTCCAACATGCTGACGAAACCTCAAGATGCCACAGGAAAGAGTCTCTGGAGCATACAGTTCGGCAATGCCAACTGGATGCTTCATTGATAGAGCAGGCCACTTCGACCGGCAATTCTTCAATATGTCCGGTAGAGCTGCTCTGCAGACAGACCCGTCGCAGCGCCTTCTACTGCTGGCGACCCAGGAGGCCTTGGATATGTCAGGATACAATCCATCTATTCATACAAAACACGTGGGTACTTTTGTTGGACAAGCTACAGACGACTGGCGTGAACACAACATGGCACAGGATGACCCCTATTACGTGACTGGAGGCATGCGTGCATTCGGTCCGGGGCGTCTCAATCACTTCTTTGGATGGGATGGCCCATCACTGTCTGTTGATACTGCATGCTCTTCGAGCGCCATGGCTCTGGATCTCGCCATTCAGTCTCTCCGAGGAGGCAAATGCGATATGGCAATTGCTGGCGGCGCTAGTATCATCTCAGGTGCTGCAGATGCAGGCATGTACGCCGGCCTTGGTTGCGGTGGCTTCCTGGGTGCCTCAAATACAGCCTGCAAGACTTTCGATGCCGCGGCAGACGGCTACACTCGAGCCGAAGCGGTCGCTGTTGTGGCTCTCAAGCGCTTGAGCGACGCTCGCAGAGACGGCGACGTTATACACGGTGTTGTCAGGGGTATTGCCACAAATCACTCAACTGACACCAATCCCATCACGCGTCCTTCTACAGAGTCCCAAAAGTCTTTGTTGCGTCAGGTTCTCCGACAGTCTTTAAGGTATCCTGCAGACGTGTCGTATGTCGAGGTGCACGGGTCGGGCACTCAAGCTGGCGATCGTGCTGAAGTTGAGGCGGTGGCAGCTGTACTTGGCGGCCACCAGCGCCGCCGCAGTAGTGTGCTCAACGACTCGTCTAGAAAACTACGGATTGGCAGCGTCAAGGCCAATATCGGACATAGTGAAGGTGCGGCTGGCATTTCAGCACTCATCAAGGCGCTGCTGATGATTCGTCATGGTCAAATACCTCCACACATTGGGGTCAGAACGACTGCAAACCATCATTTCCCTGATCTGGACAAGTTGGAAATTTCTATCAATTCGACACAGGTGTCTTTGATACCAGAAGATGAAGCGAAGAATACTCAAGCCCGCGCGAACATCATTATCAACTGTTTTGGGGCAGCCGGTGGAAACACCAGCATGTTGGTCGAAGGCTTCACGAATCACACAAGCCAGGCCGAAGAGCACTTCAACCAACGACAGGCCAAAACGATTGAACAGCACCACCTAGTCGTGACGATTTCGGGCAAGACTCCATCTGCTCTCCAGGCCAATAGGTTGAAGCTACTTGAGCTTCTAGAGGAGAAGCGCACCACACCCATTAATGACCTCTCTTACACTACGTGTGAGAGGCGCAGCCATTATCCATACCGGTCTGCATACACAGCTAAAGACACCATGGACCTTGCTAGGCAGCTACGAGATAGCACAAAAGCAAGTGATCATACATCACCTCAGTCATCTCGGCCATCACAGCCACCAAACGTTGTTTTTGTGTTTTCTGGACAGGGTGGAAAGGTGGCTGGTGCTGCCCAGCGATTGTTCAGCCATAACAACATCTTCAAGCAAGCCATAAACGATTACAGCCAATTGTGCGACTCACTGGGCTTCTCCGGCGTATTCGATCACCTTACTGCCCCAGAATCAGAAAAGGCCTCATTTAGTACAGTATTGGAGCAGGTTGCACTCCTCGTGTTCGAGCTTGCTATCTGCAAAATGTGGCAGGCTTGGGGCATCCAGCCCTCAGTCGTACTTGGGCATAGCCTCGGAGAATATGCCGCGCTTCACCTGGCTGGCATTCTCTCTGCTTCAGATACGATCTGGCTCGTAGGGACCCGTGCTGGTTTGGTGCGAGAGTTTTGCAAGGCCGATACGAGACGCATGCTTGCTGTCTTTGCCGAAGAGGAACGCCTTATTCCCTTCATAAAGGACTGTCCCGTGGAAATATCTTGCAAGAACTCGCCTTCACAGACGGTTGTTGGCGGGTCTGTTGACGACATCTTGGCGCTGAAAAGTCGTCTTCAGAAGCAGAATATCAAGAGTGCTGTGGTGAGAACACCATACGCCTTCCATACCGGTCAAATGGACAATATCCTGGAAAGCTTGCGATGCAGCACCAAACAGGTCTTGTTCAAAGACCATCCAGAGACCAACCTTGTGTCGACTATGACTGGATCACGTGTGGACTCCTGCCCGTCCTGGTCAGAGCATTTGGTAAAGCACACTCGCCAACCAGTCCTTTTTGCCAAAGCTATCCAATCTGCAATCGACTTGAACCCGGGCCGGAAGACCATTTTTGTGACTATCTCACCGACGCGGATATGCAAAGACATGACCGCTGCTAACATCAGTCCAACTGGAGGATATCTGGCAGAAGTACTAAATGGGATGGGTACTAGTACTCATGGGTGCATTGACAATATCGCTTTCGGCTTGGCGAAGATTTACAATGCCGGGATTGACATCAACTGGAGCGCCTATCACAAATCAATGAAACAAGCCGGGAGGCTGCTGGAATTGCCATCTTACGCATTCGACCTCAAAGATTTCTGGATTCCCCTTCATCAAAAGCGGCCTATCTCTTCATCGCCGACGTCGACTTCACGATCATCGTCACCAACCGCCATCAACACCCCTACCACAGATGAGGATGATGAAGATCACTGCCTCAGGGTAATGCGCAAGGCGAATCTTCAGGAACAACCCTTCAGGGGCCTCATACTTGGCCATGTGATACGAAACAAGGCCATCTGTCCTGCAGGCGTGCTGATTGACATGGCTTTCGACGCCGCGACACAGCTCATGGGCGAACTCTCCAGACTTGACACTGTTGAATTGAGGTCATTGTGTCTGAAGGCAGCTGTCACAATACACGACGACGTACGTGTCAACCCAGTTCATATTCTTCACACTAGTGTGGAGAAGGTCAGAGGAGTTCCAGAATACGCCGTGACCTTCTCGGGCGAACGTGGAGTACACCACGCAAGTTGCTTTGTGCGGACGAAAGGAAATCTTAGCGTTCTTGGTGCCGGGACTACAGCAACCTCTCTCCTCCGAGCAGTATCTCGTATGACCCGCCTGGGAAAAAACACGGACGCGAACCGCCTCACACGAACAATGATCTATAAGATGTGGGCACCAGTCATGCATTATGCCCCGGAGTATCATGTCCTTCAGGATATCGTACTGTCGCCAGTTGGCTACGAAGCCTCCGCAAAGCTCATGACAACAGCGAGAGAGCCAGGCAAGCAGGCATTCATGTTGGATCCCGTCTGGCTGGATGGTGCGATGCAAGCTGCTGGCTTCACAGTGAACATGAGCGTCAGCGCTACTCCTGGAGCGGTGTATGTCCTGACTGAGTGTGCAAGCATCCGCTTCTGGGAAGCTCCGTTAAACAACAACGTCTACACCTGCTATGTAAAGGGAGAGTCGGACAGCTCAGGGGACGTTATCATTAGCGTTACAGTTTTCGACGAGGAGCACGATCTGCGCCCAGTAGCTACTATAACTGGCATGCTGTTTCACAGGCTCAAAGGCAAGAGTGAACCAAAGCCAGACTTATTCACAAGTTCTATCAATACGACCGAGAGAACTGACAGGCTGTCAAATTCGACCCAGATCACTGCACCCTCGACAATGGCGGCCTTGAACAGAACTTTGTCACACAACGGGTCGAATAGCTCCAAGCAGACAAATTCAAATAACCGGAATGGACAGCTTCGCAAGCTCATTTCAATTCTTGTCAAAGAGACTTATGCCGACCCCGCAGAGATTGAAGAAGAAACTTCACTGGCAGACCTAGGTGTGGACTCTTTGGTAGCGCCCACTGTGGCAGATGCCATTAGAATCCAGCTAGGGATCGAAGTGCCGTTGATATCGTTGCTCGAGGCGCAAACCGTCAATGATCTCTCGGTAATCTGCTTCAATCTAATGTCAATAGACGTGGACGGGAGGACCGAGCCAGGAAGTCATCTTGGAGCGATTGTTGCCGGGGAGAGTGATACACACGGTGCTCACCGAGATGCAGCCGCAACGGCCTCCGCCAGCAGCACCGACCTTTCCAGCAGAATTTTGCTGTTGCAGGGCTCAAGTCGCTGCACACGCTCCTTATTTCTGCTTCCGGATGCCTCCGGGAGCAGTTCTGTGTACGCAGGCCTTCCACCGCACCTGTCCGCCCAGACCAACACTGGCATCTATGCTCTGGAGTCTCCATTTTATGGTATGAGCAGCTTTCCTCGCATTTCTATGGAGAGGTATTGCTCCATTCTGGTCGAAACAATTCGTCGCTTCCAACCCTCGGGACCTTATTTGGTCGGGGGATGGTCAATTGGTGGCCGCCTCGCTTACGAGTGTGCGAGGCAACTCATGCAACAGGGAGAAACGGTTGCCGGACTGCTTCTCATTGAGTCATACGCGGAACTCACGTCAGAGCTCTCTTGCAGCCCCAACGCGATCTCATTGGATCATCTTGAGGCAACAGGCTTCTTCGAATGGTCTGGAGGCCGAACGAATGCCATGCCAGAGTGGCAAAGAAACCACATGCTGCATCTCATACTCATGAATAGCGCTTACAGCCTCCCGACTTTGGGCATGGACGCGAACAACAACTCGGTACCAGTGCAGCTGGTATGGTCCGCCTATGGAAATTTCGATCTCTTCCCAACGAAGGTCTTGCAAAATCGATACCAGATGGAAGACGGTACCATGAGAAGCCGGACGAACAGATCTGATCAAGATCTCTGGTTGAAGGAATCACGATCAGTAGATGTGACGTCCAGCCTGACTGAAAAGTGGCGACTACTGACAGGACCGGTTTTGCGACAAAGTACTGTCGAGGGAGACCATTTTGACATTATGATTCCCGGTACACGTGAGGATTTGGGAACTGTGGTGTTACAGGCTTTGAAATGGTTTCATGGGGACCCGTAGCAGATGATTTAGACAAGAAAGAGTCAGAGAATATGCGTACTTGAGTACTCCAAATATGTCAGTTTCCAAGAGGTCCAAATGAATGCCGCTGCTTCTCTCTTCGTCCTTTTCCACTGAGATCGTCATGATCTTATAGATCTAAAGCCTATCTCAGGGTAGTAACAACAGACCTGCTCCTCGACTTCTCTTCCACAATAGAAGGGGGGTGTAGACTCTTCTGCTGGAGACACGCCCGCACCCGAGCTGATGGATCAGCATCAAATTGAGTTCAGCTCCAGGTTCCGACGTTTTAGACTTTCCGTACTGCCTCGGGACGAATACGAGTCAGCTATATGTGTGACAATAATGCTAGGTCATGCCCCTGTTGTAGTGGAAAGCTTGTCCGCACTATCCGGCACGCGCCGGTGGGCTTCAGCTGAAGAAGTGGACGACGAATGACAGGGTAGTGGATGAAATAAAGACCAAAGAGCCACGAATCAATTCAGCTTATCAATTTCAACAGCAAGATTGACTTCAAGAGACGCAACGATGTCACAAAATACGCGCCTCATTGATTCCGTCCAAAAGAAGAGGACGCGCCCCATGCGGCTGCTCCTTCTTGGGCTCCCTCGGACTGCAACCGAATGTGAGTGGTCCAATTGGCGAAGTTCATCCCAACCCTTGCCTCAATTTTGACTTTCAACTCTACTGATTTTCGGATGCTGACTTCGATGGACAGCCCTCAACAGCGCCCTTGAAGAGCTTGGCTACAAAGTCTTTTCATTCCAGGCCATGTGGCCAAATTGGAAAGAGACAATTCCCCTCTGGACCGAAGCCATCGAAGCCAAGTACCACGGCCGCTGTAAGCCTTACGGTCGTGAAGAGTTTGACAAGCTGCTCGGGGATTACGACGTCGTGAAGTGCCCTCACGCCTTGCTCTTTGCCGAAGATCTCGCCGCTGCTTACCCAGAAGCACGGATCATCGTATCAAAACGCGACTATGGGCCGTGGCGCGCGTCAATGGAAAAGACCGTATTCAAGCTGCGCCGGTCCCTTGTCTTCCGCCTACTCCATCCTTTGGACCCGTTTCGCGCCGCATGGTGGCCGTTTCTGCGCCTTATTATGGACACGGCTTACGGAGGCTGGGCCGAGGCAGAGCCGGGACGGAAACCGTACGACGAGCATCATGCCCGCGTCGAAGCTATCACACGCGAGACACCGGAAAGGATGCTTGTATTTTCAGGTCCGAAGGATGGATGGGTTCCACTGTGCAAGTTTCTTGACGTGCCGGTGCCTGAGACGCCATATCCGTGGACGAACTCGGGAGCAGACTTCTTTGAGAGGCAAGGACACCGAGCAGGCGAACGATTGTTGTTGCGGAAGCTGGTGGAGAGGCTAGCAGTGGTAGCAGGTGTTGGAATGGGAGTCTACTGGTACATGAAACGACCATAGGTAAACATATGTCAGCATGGTACATCTAGAACTGAAAATATATCATGGCAGTATTTTTTAAACATTTTGCAAGATTTTTGAGACTAATGCGTTTAACGCAGATCTGAACTGACGAGTCTCCTCCGCACCGGTAGGGTAGAGGAGGAAGCACTGACGTGGACAACCCATTGAACTCAACAGATCCGAGTGGCTGGAATCAAATATACCGCCGAGAAGCCCGTTCTTGACACCTGCTGGTTGACTGTTCTATCTTTTACGCTTATTTGAGCTTTCAAGCGGAGAAGGTATTAAAATCAGTATTTTGAACCCACTTTCACCACATCGGCAATTCCTTCAAAAAGTGTAGTCTAACAGAGACATTGTGACTTCGGTCAAAACAGAAACTTGGTTTGAACCATGGTAGTTTCTCACCACTTTGCGGCTCCGGTCTCTTGTCATCAGAGACTAATAAAGTGCTGGGGGGTGGCAATGCCCTCAGGAAAATCAGTAGGTCTCTGTGTAGCACGAAACAAACAGCCTCCAAATGACACCCGAGGAAATCCTAGAGGTCCTGTACTACATGAGTACACAAACTGCATGTTGTCATGAAAGCCATAATGGAATGGTTGTCGTACAAGAAACGCACGATTGCCTTAAATATGTCTCGAGACAAAGATATTCGCAAATTGGGCCGTAAACCAGGCCACTCACTGCCTGTTACGAAGTTTTATCAAGAAGTAGCCCTGCAAAGTGGCGCCTTCTCCCGTCAGGAATGTTGTGGTTTTCATTTCCAATGATCACTTGATTGACAAACGAACTTCTGACCTCGGTCTGATTGCTTGTTTACCAGGAAGGTACGGCCGTGCCTGCTCTTGCCATTTCTTTGCGCGTCATATGGCTCGCTGCTGCTTCTTTTGGAACAAACCTTACTTTCGAAGGTAGACGTCAGTTTAAATATCTTTCGACGATCGCCGCTTATCCTCCCGGAACCTCCCTGCAGACCTACTGCTTTCCCACCCCTTACCACTTCAATACGCTCTCGTCACTGGATCAGTCAAGATGAAATTCACCTCAGCCGTTACTATCCTCGTCATCGCCTTCGTTGCTGGCTCCGCCGCCGCCGACATCGTGCCAGGCAACCCCGCCGGCGGCTTGTTCAAGAAGAGTTGCAAGGATTATAAGTTGACTTTGCGTCCGAAGGGGGGTGAGGGCAACGGCAATGGACAGCTTGTCTCCCTCGAAGCTTCATGCCGAGCCAGAGATGGCAGTGACAAGGATAACACGCTCGATCTCGCCCTCTGCATTGGCAACTTCGATGGCCAAATGGGATGGCGAAAGTTGTAAGTTTTCTCCTCTCTGTTTTTCAACCCATTGGTTGCAACCTCTCTAATGCGATACATGATTTTCAGAGGTCTCTTTGACGACGAGTGCGGAAACTGCAAGATCGTCGACCAGGAGAACGATCAGTACAGCATGGCATGCTATTGTAAATCAAGCGGTCAGCTTCTAAATCCGAGGAGCACCATCAATCTTAGTATGTATCCTTCGCTCTGTTAACCCGTGATTGTTACATTCATTGCTAAAACTGTCTATCAGACGGCAAGATCCGTAACGAGGACGGTATCCTCTGGTGCGGCTATCTCTCGAGCGAATACCAGCCACCTGCGTAGTGGAAAGATATGATGGACTAGGCACCTATGAGCATGAAAAGGGAAGCTTGCAGTGTCGATGGCGGCAATGGCTTCAGCAAACAATAGGTTCATACTAGCACCAACCCACATCGGATGTCAACGGTCAATTTGGGCTGCTATGCAATCGTCTACGGCTTGAGTGTCAGCTTCACAAGTCGCACGTAAAAGCCCTTGGGCATGAAGATGGGTAGTAATCAACCTCATTTGATCTCACGGCATCATTCTGTTATTACTGTATCATATGTAACCCATTGCTTGACAGCCTCAAATGTGGCTGACATGAACATTCTCATCCCAAAAGCACCAATCCATGGGTGCAAATTATGCGTAATGGCGGAGCGTGGCTTTCGCGGACTTTGATGTTTCCGAAAGGCCGCTATTCGTGGATAGTGGAGTTGATATTCCAGGGATTATCGCATCGTAGGCCGTGAAGTTCAACTGTCGGGACTTCGGTGTTTGCCCGTATGGCGGGGCATGTGGGAGCCGATGAGACTCGCTCACGAGTCGGTGTAGACGGACAATCGTTTGCGTGATGAACATATCTAAGAATTGCTACCCCGCATCAAGAGCTATATTTACTGAAATCGCCCATTGTCTAATCTCGTTCCAGTCTGTTGGATTTGTTGGCTTCGTAAACGATCGCACGAGCAATATTTACCCTTCACTTCGTTCATTGCTTGAAGATCCTCCACATTCAAGATGGAGTATGATACTAGAGAAAAGATAGCGCCGTTGGGCGTCCTGCCGTACGTTCATATGCCTGTAATGGCTAACTCCTCTGAGCTATGAAACTAATTGAACCATTGTCTAGAACCGAGTTTGAAGAGGTTCGTACACAGGTCCTCCAGTAACCTAATCGCCAGTAACAACATCCTGACCGTTTGGTCAGCACATGAAGGCGCACCCCTTTCCTCCTCTTGCGCCCCCAAGTGCCGAACTTCGATCCGCGATGGAAGCCCAGCGAATCGCGACACAGCAACCAGATACGAGTACCGAATACTCCGTCAAAATCACCATGCGAGATGGCTTCTCCTCAGAAGCTCGCGTCCACAAGCCATCTGCGGACGGGAAACATCCGCTTCTAGTACTGCTGTTTGGCGGCGGCTTCATGTTCGGTGACTGCGACCAGTTGAGCCCGTATGCCCGGCTTGCCACGAAGCTTTTGGGTGTTACTGTGATCAACTTGTCTTACCGCCGAGCCCCGGAACACAAGTTTCCCACTGCACCGAACGATGTGTGGGATGGGATTCAGTGGATCACGAAGCACACGGAGACGCTTCAGGTTGACCTGACGGCAGGATTTGTGGTAGGAGGCGTCTCGGCGGGAGGAAACTTGGCCGCGGTCACAACGCAGAAGGCACTCGACGAGGGACTGAGTCCTCCCGTCACCGGGCTCTGGCTTGGCGTTCCATGGACTCTCGAACCCGAGGTGGTCCCCGAGAAGTATAGAGACGTCTTCTTCTCTAGAGAACAATGCGCCGGGGCCCCTGGATTGAATCAACAGGCTATGGACATGTTCAACATCGCCTACGAGCCTGATCTCAATTCCCGGGACTTTTCTCCGTTCAACGCCCAGAACCCGCATCGTGGAATGCCGCCGACATACATACAGGTCAGCGGTGCGGATCCCCTCAGAGATGACGGCCTCATTTATGAGAGGGCGTTGAGGGAGGCAGGCGTGGAGACCAAGTTGATGGTGTACCCAAACATTCCTCATTTGTTTCCCGATTTCTTCCAGCTCAAGGCATTCCAAGACTTTCATTTCGACATTTTGAGTAGCTGGGCCAGTCTATTTAAGAAGAGCGTTGCAGCAAAGGATATCAGGCACGCGCTGGCCAACAGCCCGTTTGCTTCCAGTAGTTAGCTTGTACGCGGGAATTGATGCCGAGTTCACCGTTGCGTATTGACATATGTGGATAGTCTGGGGGATTCGAGACCGTAATCGAACGTTGTGCAATATATTCAACTCACTGTGAATAATAGCATAAGTGACATTAAAACAACATTGCTCTCCGCATGACATGGATACTCGGATACTACAACCAACCTATCTTGCAGGTAGGCGCCTTAGGTTTGGCTGTCAATGTATGTCCGTTGAGACGCTCCTGCCAAGGTTGTGGACGTGACAAAAATGGGCGACTTCCCTCTACAAAAGGGTTTTGGGTTATACATCCATAAGGAAGGTGCAAGGCTGCAGCTTCCTTCCATCATTCAGCATTACCACTACGGTCCAGCGAAAACATTTGACCGAGAGACGTCATGAAAATCAATCTGACTCCAAAACATCTCACGGTAGGGTGATACCAGCGCGCGAACTTACTCCGGGATGTCATCCTCCAGCAACGTTTTGACCAAGGCGAGACTTTCAGTCGACCCCTGACGCTCCTGTACAAGTCAATGCCAACCTGCCAAGACCGTCAACATCACGAAAAAGATGGTATGCAAGAAGTCAATTTGGACGACCTTAAGAGGCGAATTCGGCCTCAACAGTCCTCAGCGTTGGCGATCACAGACCACACTCGATGCATGTTCTGTTCCCCAGAAGGATCGATCCTGGATAAAGACAACAAGACTGACACACACCGAGTCGGCTGATCAATTTACTTGCCTCCAGTCAATTATGCAAGGGCATCCACACGATTCGACCCAACGTCTTCCTCGCCACGAGCTCCAGTCCCAACCGACTGCCCCTTTTTGACGAAATTTTAACGACACTTCGGACACTTGCCGTCACGACCCAAGCTGTGCACCAGCCATTGTTGTCCCGAGGTCAGTATTGCCACTCGCTTTCGTTCTTTCGCCTTCACGATGGAGTCGCTGGTATTAATGCCCAGCAGTATCTCGCCGTCCGGCCCGACGCCGTAAGGCTACCGCGAGTCGGGAAGGCACTGCCTCGGCAATTTGGCTCGACACCCTGCCACCGAGACCGAAGCCTTGCCAACAGGCACTCATTACTCGGCGTCTCCGCACCTGGCTGGACCACTTCGACGTGCAGCTTGATGCCGCTGCTGGAGATGGGGTCGGCACCCAAACGAACGGCAACATGGGGCGATCCTGCGGACGGGGGATACTACGCAGTGGAGATGGCCACTAGGAACGATGATCGATTGACCGGTCAGCCGATCGGTGAGCGTCTTTTCTTCAGGAGACGTGGAACCGTCGCCAATGACTGCGCTTCATGTCTGCATGCCGAGCTCATGGCCGCCCGCTTCGAACGCACGCAGGGTACAGCACCCCCTGGGCCGCCTCCAACCGACGGACAAGTTCGTGAAACATATGCCGACGATTCCAACAACTTCACGATTCTTAATTTATCCACCAGAGTCACAACCAAATCTGATAACCCAGCGCAATCCGACAGTGGCTTACCCTTCGCCGACGAGGCCATGTCGCTCGCCGAAGAGGGCTGGCTGGATCTCGGGGTATATCGTCCGTTGAGCCAATCAGCGACCAGGGTTCGGCATAAAAAGATCCGATCCAGATATTCGCAATAGTTGATGCCCAACCATCGCAGTCGACCATGGGAGAAGTCGGACAGCTCCGCCCCCTTCAAGGTCGGTAGGGAGACGAGGTTTCAGCGGCCTGTCGAGGAACGTATGCACCCGGCGGAATGGCACTGCTGGGGCAATCCTCCCGCTAGGCGGTGTTATCCATCTTCCCCACAGCTATGTTGGCCGTATGTATACATACACGCGGGCAGAACACAAACGGGAGCGGGTGGGACGAACCGCCCGGCTTACCAGCTCGTCGGCGCGAAGAAACGATGAACGCAGCAATCACACAGCTGGCGTTGCTTTGCTTGCCGGGTTCCTGACTCAGTGGCTTTCACACGGTAATTGAACATTTGCGAAGGGCCGCACAGCCTTTGCGATAGGTTGCAATCGATTTGACAATACTTTGAGCTGGCGTCGGGTGGAATCCGACCGATGCGCGTTGCCTGCCCTTGGAAGTGGTCGGGTTGCCCGGAGCGTTGACCGTCAACGGAACCGAGCCATCTTTGGAACTTTGGAAGCGACATCAGTGGCCACGTCTTGGCTACCAAGTAGGCCGACAGAACGATGACGACTTCAGGTGATCGTCCAGGACACCTGGAAGGACGGCGTCTTCGCATGCCGCAGTGCCACATGCCCTCACAGCTGGGCAATATCTGATGCACCGAAGCCAGCTGGCGTTAGCGGGTCCAAGTGGGCGTCGGACGCAAATCCACATCGCGATCGACCGCATTATTGATCCAGGCTGTCTCTGTCTCGTGTCGGGGGCTCCCCCAAAGCTCCCACAGAACGACGCAAAGATGAATCATGGAGGGCATGTCGCTGCTCATTCAATCCGCGTTGCAGCGACCGGGCAAGAAGGGGGTTTCCTGCTGTTTGTTAAATGAAGCCCCAGAGAAAATACCCATATCGGAAATGCAGCCCGCAGTCCTTTTACGAATCAGATTCCGGATCCATGCCGTTGGGACGCTGAGACAGCCAGCTGGGACAGCTGTTGATTGGCCTAGCTGCCATTTTGGCTAGGATTCAACGGCACTGGCGCCAGCCACCGTTGCTCACGAGCCGGGCTGCTGGGACGTTTTACTGCCCTTGGTTAGCCGGGTTGCCAGCATCACCACATAGCCCTGGCCTCGAGGCTTCTAGACGAGAGGACTGGCATGGGCAAGAAAGCAGGTCAAGCCTTGCTGCTCATTACAATCGGTCGTCGATGATAAAATCTTGCACCGTAGGAACGGAACGGCCGGTCATGATCCACGGCGCTACTTGAAGAAACATCCACGCAAGAGCAGGGCCCAACACGGATTGGGGAAAGAGCCACGAACAGCCTCCAGAGCTCCTTTTCATCCACTGCGTCTGCCTTGAGAAGTTGAGGTATGGGAAGCTAACTGTCACGAGTCCCACCCGGACATGGCCGCTGGGTTTTCGCGCTATCGACGGAAATGGCCTTCAATGAAGCCATTTCACAACGGTGATCGCGAGGTAGCCTGTTTCAAACTCATCAGAAGTTTGGTAAATGTCTCATGGACAGTTTGCTATCACCCGAGCCCTGTCTAGTGCCGTCGGCAAAGTGAGGAAAGAAAAAAAAGGCTCATCACAGAACGGACCTTTGATACACACACGCGCGTCTGTGATGGAAATGGTGGTGGTGTCGAATTCTGGTTCTTCAACACCATCTCCACGGACGCTAGAACAGAGCTAGAAGCTCCAGCCGGGATGACAAGTTCTTCAGCGCAGGGGTTCACCTGACTCGTCAGCGCTCAATCTCACCACTTGCGTCCCCGACAGCCACTCGTGACAACAAGTAGCGGGACTGCACCCCTGGAGGCAGCTTGACCGGTGTGGGGCAGGATGCTCATCGAGTGCTTTTTGTGGTCAAGAGGATTTTCAAGACGCCCGCATATTGGTCCCCTCGAAAGTTTAAAATGGCCAGGGCAGGGCTCCAGGTATTGCTCAACCGCTGAAAGGCATTGCTCAGTGGGTTGCTTTTCGCCGGTTGGCTCGGACATAAGGAAAATGCTGGTTTCCTCACACATGGCACTTGACCAACCAGTGTTGAATACTGGCATATTGTTCCGTTGAAGAGCCATCGCTTCTTTCTAATTGCGACACATCGGTTGAACATGTCGGTGTAGTGGTATCAAATCCTGCTCGACCACCGCCGGGCGAAGATTCGCGTCACCTGACTGATGCGATAACCACATTGGCAAATTCTGACAATTTCCAGCAACACGCTCGGGTCTTCATCGAGTTCAAACCCCGCCGGACAAGTGCAGAGCTTCGAGAGTTAACTTCTCATCAAAGCACTGACATGCAGAAATGACCTTCATGGGGCATCATCATCAAGGCTCAAAGTTCACACCCTGGTCCGAGTAACATGCATCGAAGTCACACTGGCACCTGCGCACCACGTGAAGAACAAATTGTCGATCCTGATAGGACCCAGGGCACTGCGCCTTGGAGGAACATGTTGCTCCATTTGGAGGAGTCGCGGTACTGCTGGCGGAGTCACCAGAAGATCTTCGGGATTAACAACGAATAGCAATGCTCCAGCGGTTTGGAGGACGACCGCACAGCCGCGGGTGCCGAATTTCGCGACGCCTTTTCGACTCTTGCAGCATCTCCACGGACGTCAAATTTTGACTTGACTTTCTATGCAACGTCGCCGGATAACACAGAAAGTATAATGAGGTTAACCGTTGGGGCTGAAGCTTTGCGACGGGGTGATCGTTAGGATTTCCATTGCAGCCGCCAGCGGCAGGCAGCGCACGGTGATTCTGACCCAGGATGGGACAAGGGCCAAGACAGATGGTCGAAATCTATCTGCAAAAGGACCGGTACATGCCGACACAGGCCTGTTGAGTCAAGAGCGAGTCCAGACTTCATCTCGACATCACAGATGCAACTTTGCAAACCAAGTCACGCCTTCTGCCGGTGAAGCACTCTAGAACGTTGGAGTGCTGGTGGGCTCGAGGTCTTAGCCGCGGTGGGTCAGACGGCTTTCGTCTGTCGACGAGGACTACCCCATCTCCAAAGACGGGCAATCTCCCTGTTGAACACGAGGCACGAACACCCATCAGCGACACAGCAGCTACGGGGCCGGGCGGCACGAACCCGGGGCTGACGGGAAGGCTGGACGACTGTTGAAAAGCAATGGGACCGCCGTTGACGGTCGATGACATCCCGCCGCCGGTCGAAATGACGTTCCACGTGGTGAAGGGATGACCCAGTCGGAGAAACAGAACACAGAGCAGCTGGTGAGCGAAGACAAGGCGAATTTGAAACGCCCCCGAAAATGGGACAAGTTCTGCGACTAGTGGTGGTTTCTATGTGCTAATGGTGGAGATTGTCAATCATCGCTTGAAGACGACAGCAAGATTGAGGGTGCCAGCAAGTGGACAAATTACTCATTCGTGGGACTCGAGATGGCGATCCCGGCAAATACGATGCAAGATTAATGCCCAAAGTCCTTCATGGAAGATGTCGTCAGCCAGAAGAAGCGGTGACCTTATCTCTTCTTCGGAGATGATGGTATCAGCGTTGGGGGCTTCCACGCCCAGGTTTCAAGGCTGCAAAAGCTGTGTTAGCGTCGGCACCTTGAGGGCTATTGGAAAAAGGAAGAGGGTCTCGTGCTGGCTCATCTGCAATGGACCGTCCAGAAAGTGGCACGAACTGGCAGTAAAGTGGCCTAGCCGTCGTTTCGGTTTGACAAACTCGTTGATGATCTTCGTTGCGTAGGGTCATCGCCACGTGCGGTGGCTAGCTGTCCGCAAAACCTTCTCTCCAGTTTCCTCATCGATGCAGATTGCAGTCCGTTGACTTGGGTGCGGACGAGAATGACACGCGAGAAGTCATTGGACTGCCGAGGCATGAATATCGCCATACCGGGCTCTACAAGAAATCGATGCACAAGACATGCATAAGACAAACCCGGCCCGCGCGGCCAATTGCATGCGACGACGACGAGGCAGGTCCAAGACGGCGCAGACATGTTCGACCTCCCGTTCTCCTCCTGTCACATTGTGCGGAAGATTTATCACCAGCCAAGGCCCTGCAATGGTCGTCTTGGGTGATGCGCGTTCCTAACTCGCATCAGAAGTGAGGCAACTAGCTTCTATCAGTTGCTAGGCTTTTTTTGACCGTCATGAACCATCGCTACAACCATGATGCTCGTTCTTGAGGTCCAGAGTCTCATTAGACATGGGAAATACTGCTTGACTCAGGTGGCGCATAATCGGGGCCAGAATCACCACCAAAAAAGGGCGCGCTAAGGACTAGCAAGGGGAACTGTTTGGACTGCCCGTGGCCACTGGTCGTCCAACAGCCAGTACCGCTCAATCATCAAGCCAAGCCCACATCGGCACCAGTCGTCTGCGCCAGCACCTACCCTTGCTGAGCTGTGTGATGCTCTCCCTTACGTTCACGTCCCTCTGACGCGATTGCGAAGAGCTACTATTTGTGTACACAGCACAGCACAGAGGACCGCGTCCGTCCGCTCAGAAGCCACACGCAGGTACCTTAACTTTCGGCTCTTGTCGTCATCCCTGTCCGGCTTCAGGCGCATCCAGTGTCCCACCCGTCCACCCGTCGACGGAGTCAAGATACCGACAGGGTTGATGCACCCTGCTGCTCAGTGTCAGTTCCGTCTTCTTCTTCTCGACGGGACTGTTTCCTCTCTCCTTGGGGCCGTCACGTTTGCCAGCATTCAACGGGACGCTCCAGCCAGCAATATCGCCCAGACCCCTTGAGCGAGGGACCCCGGCAGCTCCCAGCGCAATGTCTGGGTCATGATGGCACGCAGAGAACGTGGGTTCACTCTTCCATAATCCCTGCCTGGAAGTCGAAAGTCATGTGTCTGGGGACCCATTGTCGATTGGTAATTGGCAAAAGGCAGACAGGGACGACTGACAGGAGTTGATGGAGCTGTCGCAGAAGGGAGGGAGGCAACAGAGCATCAAGACGACCATGAAAGCTGGGATCACACTAACGAGGAGCTCCCCGACGATATTTCCCAAGGGGGCTAGCTTCGCACAGTGAGGAAACTCTGTTTCCTCAAGTGTTCCTTTTCAGGCAAGGCGCCAGTCCTTAGGCCTAGGATCACCGCCATCCCAAGTGCAACCCGCGCTCTCTCCCGTTTTGCGTCCCCCCCTCAATTTTGCGCGTCACAGCCGACCGTCGAATAGAAGTTGGTAAAGACGCAAGCTTCTAGGGGATGAGCCGGCGGGTGCCTGTTTCGCTGCTCCTCTGCGACGGTCCGGAGGGAGGATTTCCCCTGGCGTCGACTAGTGCCAGCGACCAAAATTGGGCAGACTGCCCTACGACAAGGCCTAGACGGTCGAGCAGAACTTGCTGGCGTGGCTGTGGTGGCCAAACCCATTTGCGCCTGCTGCTGATGCCACTGCTGCTGTTTTGTTTTGTTTGGCTGTGCCGCCGTCTGGTAGACACGGGCCCGTTGGGCAAAAACATGCTCCCGTTGGCTGCTTCATTTAGCTGGCGGCGACTCTGCTAGCACACCGGTGCAGACCAGACCAGATGAAGTCTCAGACCGATATAAAGGTCGCGACCGGTGAGAAAACGGACCACCAACTAGAGACGGACGACGGAGTACCTGCTGGGCAATCATATCTGGACGGAGGGGACCAGGGGGCGAACCCAGAGCAGAAGAAGGGTCTCGCAGCAGGGCATGTCATGCCTTCGGTTGGCCTTATTACCCCGTAAAGTACGTGGGCAATCCGGTGCTGCGCAGCAAGCACGGTGTGCGGTACATGGACGTTGGAGACTTGGGTGCTGAGCGAGAACACGGCACACTCCCCCAAGACAAGACCAGACCTTACCTGCTTGCTCCCAAGCCCAAACAAACTCACCTTACGCACACCCCCTCTTCTCGGCCCGGCCTGAGCCTGAAGGAAACTGAATACCAAAATTGGAGGAACGAACGAGTGAGCGATGGTGAGCTTCAGCGCTCTGAGAGGTCAAAACCAGTGGCTCCAGGGCGTGTTGCACCGCACCCTCCCGGCCCCCTACCACGACCAGTCTTCGTACTCGTCCACTCCTCTTCCTGCCCGATCCGCTCGCTCAGTCGGTTGTCAAGGCTGGCTTCGCACGCCTGAGGGTCCAGCAGAGCGGCATGGGCAATCACGACGTGGAACTGGGTCCAACGAGATGCTTGGTGCACCCGCCAGTCTCGCTGGGGGGGCCGACTGGGCTTCCCTTCGGGCTCTCAGACAGAGATGTCTTTGCACAGGCATCTTCGCGCTGGCTCCTCCGTCTTATGTCTTCCCTCACTCACATACCTCCGACGTAGCGGTACTTGCGTATATATGGACCGGCAAGCCTTGCAAGACTGATCCCGGCAACATTCTTTTGCGTGGGTTCCTTTTTAGCGTTGTCCACTCTAATTCATAACCTCCTCCCTCGTCCGTCCTCCGCCTCTCTGTCCCCGAAGCACTCAACACACGCTATATACATACGAACCACTCCTCCCACCTCGCTCTTGTTCACATCCCAACGACCTTGGAGTTTAAAATCACATCGTGCCCACCACCCTCCCTCTGTACGAAGCCTTCACGACGCCCTAGCTGCGAGAATACGACCAAACCTTGTTGTTTCCTTCTTTTAAACTGTTAATACCCCTACGGCCTCGCTTCTCTCCTCAGCAATCCGGCTTCTCGTCAACACCCGCGTTCACATCGACTTACACCACCACCACCACTACCACCACTGGGCCCGATTTACCGTCACCTCGCCCACAGTTTCACCGAATACTTGACCAACGAAACATGTGCGACTACACTCAAGTACGCATCTGATTCCGAGACCCATACGAAAGAAACTCGTCAAGAGACTAACATGCTCTCCCTCTCTGCAGAGAGAATTCCGCTGCAGTCACAAGCGCTATATCGTTTCCCGCTGGTGCTTAGTTTACATCCGCACGCAGCAGCGCTGTCAACCGTGCGTCACGCACTTCGAGTACAGGTACGTCACGACCATTTCTTTTTTCCCTATGCCTCCGTAGATCCTCCAGGCCCAAGCCAACTCTTTTCCCCCTTCCGACCTCCGAATGGCAGGTAACTAACGTGTATCGGCAGGGGCGATGAACTTTGCAGTATGTCATGACGCTTTTCCCGCCTTTCTCCCTCCTCCCCCCTCTCTGTGTCTCTCGTGCGGGCCTCGCTCCGCCGTGGCAGCGCCTCTCCCACCCACGTTTGATTTGCAGGGGTTCATTCCATCTGCTGCAAAAAGGGCCCTCTGGGCTGCCCCCACCCAACTCCAACCAAGCAGCCGGAAATGGGACTGGCATGGGTGGCAGAGTGGGCAGCACCAGCAGCACAATTTGGGTCGAACGAGGCACCAGCACAGCACAGCATGCCTTGCGTGCTTGCATTCAGATGTGCTCTCTCTTTTCTCATGCAGGATGTGAAACTGACAGCTCGACTCGCAGGTGAATGCAAACCTTCGGCGCCCATCCCCTGGGAAAACATGATCAGGCGCAACAACACGCCCATCGGCTTGTAATCGAGTCCACAATTTTTTGCTCTATTGTCGATCAAGGTCAACCGCGTCAAATTATGTCCATCTGGGCAAAGGCGCGAGCGCAGATCCGGCACGCAGCGCCTCCGGCTCATCACATTTCGCATTTCCCGACTGCTCCTTCCTCCGACCTCCCGGGTCAAGCTCTCCTCGATGATGGGACGAGGAAGATGCGGGGTTTGTCTTGAGAAATCCATTGGTTTTTTTATCCCTTTGTTTTTTTTGGCGGGAAACGCACCCAAGACATGGTTGTCACACAGACACCATGCTCGACAGCTAGTCGGGGTGCTTTTGCCGACATTACCTCCGACTACTGCGCAACTGCTGCAGAACGACGAATCCCCACCAGTCTGCCAACGAGCTGCATCGCGCTAGAGCAGCATTTCCGCGACACGCAAATGGTCCTGGGCAGAGACGACTTCATGGTTGCCCGTCTGCAGTCACAGTCGGTGATGTGAGGGTGGAGAGGGCGATGATCATCGGTGGTCTCGCCCAGTCCACAAGAGGAGGATCCCTTTCGGCTCGGCAAAAGAAAGAAAAAAAGAACAAGAAAACACTATCTCCGCAGGTGCGAACCTGCATTATCGGTCTACGGCGTTTTGCTTCGAAGGAGTGTTCATGGATACAGCATTGCAAATGGCGTTGCAAATGGGATAAGCGGGCTCTTTGATTTTGGGTTACATGCAAGAGAAGGGACAACAGAAAGATACAGATGGTTTTTTGGGTACACGAAGAGACACACACACAACACACAGCAAGCAACATCAGTCAGCATCACGATACCAGACGGCGGGAAGGACCGCAGGGAAAGAACGACGGCGTTGCAGACTATCCAACTTTATTCGGGCGCCTACGCCGAGCCGACTTTGGTCCCCGGGGCTAAGGCCGTCCTGGCCCCCCCGGTCAACGGACACGCGCGACGGGACCGGTTCTGTCCACACTCTGCTGCACCCTCCACTACCGCGATGGGTGATGGGGAGGGGAGGGGAGAAAGCGAAGCGAAAGCCACCACACCTCTCGTGGCTTTGCATTAGCCCGCCCTCTTGCCTTGTCGGCTCTAGATTCTGGGGCTGCGGTCTTTTCCGCGTGGTGTTTCGACGAAGGCTACCAGTCTCACACGCATGGGACGGCCTTTATCCAGTGCTATGGCAGGGCTTTTGTTGAACGATGGTCTTGATTTGAAGGAATGTCAGGCGGTGGCAGGAGTTTGGGAACTTCCTGTATATGCACCCCGGCGGCGGGTGTTTAGCAGCGCATGTGTTTCGGGTGTTTGCATATTTTATGTAGCCGTGGGGAGGGAGAGCTTCGTCCGCTGCCACCGCCCCAAACTCGGTAACCAGGGAATTGGGAGGTTTGGTTCGGGAAGCGACAGTGGGACAATGTACATACACCACAAAACCAAGATGCGCTTGGCAGATACAGAACAGGGCGCCATCCACCAAGAGAGAAGACAGAGATTAAAAAAAACTCAAGATTACCGAGACTCGTTTACCAGTTCATCAACCTTTTCTGCTGAGTGAGCCAACGTTGCTTTCTGCTTTTCGCTTTTGGTTGAATGGGGAGCGAGCCAAGGTTCAAGCATCGGGCACCGCACACACCCACCACCACGTCTCATTCCAACACCCTCCACTCACTAGTTGAGATGACAAGCGCAGCGTGCACGTCTTTGCTATTCTATGAGAGGGGGGAGAATGAATGTGTGGTGTGTGCGTGTGCGTGCCAGCTTGCATCCCATGTGCTGCCTCTCTCTCCCCTTGCTCCCATATACCGGTCACTAACTGGGCTAAATTGCTGAGGGTTGCAGAGAAGGAGGAGGAAGGACCTAACTAGCTCCTGCGCTACCACACGTCACAGGGTTGTTTAGTGCTGCCAGACGGCAAGCTGTCAGTGCCTTGGTGTGGAGGCCTTCAGGGCAAGCAGGAGGAGGAGGAGGGATGTGGGGAGGTTTTCTTGGTGGTGGTTCTTGACCGGTGAAGAGAGGAGGTGCTCTGCTTTGGGATGCTGTGCAATCGTTTCTTTGACGTGCAGCGAGTTGGGCTCCGTGCTCCCGGACGGAAACGGGGCGGTGCATGAGACTGAGAGTGAGTGCAGGCGTTGGCAGATTTTGGGGGCGAATCTGGACGTCTGACGTTCTGGAACCGATTGGGCACCGGGCTGGCTGGCGTGTTAGTCAAGAGTCTCACTTGGGCGCATTGTACGGATACGGCCGTCAGGCCTGGTTTGATACTGAGATGTTTTGTCAATGGAGAATGTTATCGAGTAAGAGTTCGCGTGGAAGGCACGGCGTGGGATTTGGGACGAGGGGGGCAGACATCCCACGCGGGCCAGGGCTGCCCACGTTCTTCGAGCGCTGGATTATCTCGAGTCTCGAGGCAGAGAGAGGGCATCTGCGACAGAAAGGAAGGGGGACGGTGAAGGTCCTCGGTGAGCAATCTGGTGTAGAGGGAAAGGTGACTGGGATGGGCCACCGGGGGGTGTGGTCGTTGAAACCCACGGTAATTGGGCGTGGGGTATTAGCCGTGGGTGACAGTGACAACCTCTCTGGCTCTTGTTTCTCGCGGTTGAGGCCGAGGAGCGAAGAGGCCGGTAAGGATTCTTGGTGCCCGTTAGTGAGCCACGTTGGTGACAGAGCTGGACCGTCCCGCGCACGCCACGAGTTGGAGGCACAATAGCGCGACGGCGCGCGGTATCTCTTCTGGTGCGACGACCTGCCCAACGTGGGAATGATGAGAGCCAGAAGGGGTGTGGGGGGCTAGTGCGCGTCTTAGTGCGCACGATGGGATGGTCATCTGAAAAATGCTTGCTGCTGCTCTCCCGGGGTTAGGTCTTCTAGGAACTTGAAGAAGGATGAACAGCACTTTGCGCCTCTCTGGAGTATGTTCTGATACAGAGGTGTATGCGTACGCTGCATACGAATGGAATATTGAGATAGAGTAGTTAGGAAAGAATCGGGAACCACAAAAGAAGGATGAACAGCAAGATGGGATGCTGTGTCACTTGGCTTTTCCGTGGGGTGTCAAAAAGTCGCAATCGCCGATTCCGATAGCCCGAAACCGTGTCTTTGATGTGTCTTCGGGCGGGTAATTGCCTTTCAGGCTCTTTGGTTTCGGGTAAGGGCATCAGAGGGATGGGAATCCAATGTCTTGCTGGCGATTGGGATGATGTGCGTCTCAGCTGACATTGCAGTCGAGAATGTCGGGCATCGTTCCAACGTCATCTGTACATGATGGATAGTTCCGGGTTGCGATGCGTTGCTGCGGTAGTCAGTCGTACATGCGCAGGTAACTGAGTGTCTGCGTCAGGCACGGTGAAACGCTCATTGGCAAGCGTTGTCTTGGGCGCTGTGCGACATCGCAACGAGGCCAAAGTCTGGGGCTGTCGGGGAAGACTCTGGGTGCGAGGACGACCACATCAGATGCTAGGTGGCCTCGGTCAGCATGTGGGCATATGTGTGTGTGAAGCCATGCTGGGCCTCGGATGCATTTGAGCGACCGCTGAACTTGATTTTACAGCGGAATGGGCATCAACACCTTCGATGAGAGGTGACCGGTGTGGCTTTCTTGCCGGAGCCGAGGCGGTTGCTGGCCATGACAACTGACAGCAGCAGCATCTCGCTCAGCCAAATGGTTCAACGGCGGTGCATGTGCGGCGTGGCCCGCAGCGCGGTCTGCACCATGGTCTGGCATGGGTCGGGGGCAGATCACATTCCAGTTGCTCAACTTGGGTGACCGGTGAAGATGTGGATACGCTCTTTGTTCAAGAGGATTCGTCGCCAAGCCGGCCATTGCTGGATAGATCTGTTCGTCAGAAATGAGCGCATCAATATGCTATAATCTGTTGAACTGAGTGATTTTGAAGAAACCGTTTCGGATGTCCAACGTTTCCCTTCGGAGGAAAAAAACACGCCCCCTTTGGGCAAAGTTGACCGTCATTGTAGGGCTGCGGGCTAGGCAGCTTTGGGGGTGCAATTGACGCTGCATCGTGGCGGTATTGCTCCGGATTTGCAGTGCATCATCGGCAGGTAAACTTAGACCAGGCTGCACAGAAACATTGGCAAATTTGGCTTCTAGGCATACGCTTCCAGGTAGCATCGCGAGATGGCCTGGGCTTCGAGGTTACCTCTGAAGTCGATTGAAGCTCGGCTTGCACCGGGTGAGACTGGAGTGCCCAATGTCAACTCCCGAGTTGCCAAAGCATGTCCCTGTTCCGGCTGCGTGAAGCTATGGCCCATTCATCGGAGCCTGACAGTTGAGTTGCATGCCGCCTCCCACATAACGACAGTCAGCGTAAAGTAAGACGAAGACACCAGGGGTCCTGTCCACCACTGCCAGTGGTCACTCTGTCATCTCCTCGTCAGAACTCGCAAAGCTTCAATGTCGCAAGCTGCGGTCAGAAAGTCTGCTTCTCACATCGAAGACGAGCTTCTAGCTTTTGGTCCGGTTGCCCATGAGCCTCGGCCGGCGCGATGCTGCGCTCGATGCTCAGATGGGCGTAAGGGAAGGGCCTCAGTTTCTCAGAAATTGAAGCGTCGCATCGGCCCCCCATCTCCCCATTATTTGTCACATCTCATATCCCCTAACAGATCTACTGCCTGCTTATCTGCCGTTCCCATTATTCCTGTCACCTTCTCGAAGGGTGAACCCCAGGGGGAATTGAGCTTCTCTGGAGGCGCCCGACTGCTGAAGATAATGGCCGAGATAAGATAGAAAGATAGCCGGCGGGCAAGTAGTGCGTCAGAGATGCGGGATGTCGTGTGCTTCATGTCGTCGGACGACTGTGATAAGGGACCATGAATGACAAACCGCGAACTCGGATTGCTTGGTTTCGGGCCTCCCAGTGCCGGCATGAACTTGGTGGTTGCGCCAAACTCAACAGCCATTGGAAGTCGCCCTCGAGCTCGCCATCACCTGATTGACTTTGGCTGCGCCATCAAGGCCAAAAGATGCAGCCTGTACATGCAACGAGCAAGCTTCCCCTCTGCCACTCAGAGAACGTCCGGGACTTCCCCTCACCTGGTCTGTTTGATTGACCGGTGCGGAGCTTCGAAACCACGAATTTGACATCCAACTTGCTGCAACCAATGCGAAACCCGGTGGTGAGCAAACTTATTGCAGACCGCTCCAATGACAAGGCTTCGTCAATGGCGCGGGTACTGGTGGCATGAATGCCAACGAGTTTTTCATATTGGTCGTTCGGCCGTTCATCATCACATCATCGTGCCGAGCTTCCCCAACTGTGTGATGCATCCGAACCCCAGGTCCACAATGACCAACCGACGCGAGCCCTACGGCGTGAATTATCCGATATCTCCTTGGCGAGGGCAACAAGCGAAGCAGTGCGAAGCTTGCGACTGTCATCGCCAGGCCCTTGCAGCAAAGCACCACACCATCACCAAGCAGCTGGTGTTGGCGGTCTGGCCGGTCGGTCAACGCCTCGGCATCGCATCCCCTTTCGGCAGCGGGGCCTTCCTCACCGGTTGCCATGTCGGCGTGAAGTTCCCTGACATGCGACACTTTTGGAGCCAAGTGCGTTGTTTCCATTCCGTGACAGCGGTGTCCGTGAGTCTCAGGGCTATTGACGACCTGCTTTCCACGGCATGTCCTCCGAGGGCCTTTCATCAACGGGTCTGCCCTCTGCAACCTTGTACGGCCCGTCTCACTGACAGGTTGTGGGCACTCTCCACAACGAAAGCTCACCGAGCCTCAGGTCTTGAGCGATGGGTCTGAATGCCTGTAATTTTGGCAAACGGAATCCTGCCTCGGCTGATGATGGGGGTGGCGACGTAGTAGCGCTAGGTAGAGGTTTGACAACCGTGAATGAAGTTTGGTCCACCGTTTCCATCCTTGATATTTGCTAAAGGGCGCAAGTGTTACGCAATGGGCAACTGCGAGGGCTGCGCGCCTGCCTCCCTGGCCTGCGCGCCTGCCTCCCTCGCAGCCGCCCCTGTGGGGGCACCTGCCCCTACCTTAACGTGTATAAATACCCCACCTACCTACTTACAATCCTACCTTAGAAGATTATCCTTTTCAATATAGACCTATTTATCTTAATATTTCAGGCTAATTAGAAGGCTTTATTACTATTCTTAGCTTTAGTGCCTTATTAGTAAGGCGTACTAGCCTAGCGTGTAATAAATAGTAGCATAACTGCAGGTAATAACATCTAGCCTTAGGGGAGCTGATAAAGTATTAATCCTATTAGCTAGCCTTACCTTATAATGCGTAGCTGCACGTGCCTACGAGCTGTTAGCTACGCTAGTAGCGTAAGCAAAAAACGCGTTAAGAGCCCCTGCGCGTACATATATAGTAGCACCTGCCTATATAGGTACTACTACCTAGAAGGTAGGAATAGCGAAAAAGGTAGGTAGGGCTTTATACGTCTACTAGCTAACTGTTCTTATTAATCTTATTAGCCTATAGATCTTCTATACTTTATAGAAAGTAGTAATACCTAATAGCTCTATAGGGTGATAGTTACCTAATAACCTATTAGAACTTTTTTATTCTTTTAGATCTACTTTTACTAACTAATCTAACTAATTATAGGTACTAAAAATAGTACGTAAAACTTAGTTTTACCTTATATATAACTCTTTTACTTTAGAAGGTAGTAGTAGCGCTTCTTATTTAAAGGAGTAGTACTATTAGTTTAGCTACTTAGAGTGTAGTAGCTATAGCAACTTCTACCTAGAAGGGTAGTATAAATCTAACTAATTAGAGGGTTTAGATTAATCTAACTCTAGTAGTAATACTAGTAGTATACGTAGCACCTATAGTATAAGTAGTACTAATAACGCTAGTAGCTATAAGAGTAGTAGTAGTAAGGGTAGTTATGAGGGTAGTTATAAAGGTAGTAGTAAGAAAGGTAGTAGTAACTATAGGAGTAATAGTTATAGTAAATAAAGATACTTAGTTTTTTTAGAAGTAGGGTAATTATTATATAATAAGTAACTATAAAGGCTATACGCCTACCTCCCTAGCCTATACGCCTACCTCCCTTATAGCTACCCCTATAGGGGTACCTACCTCTACTTTAACGTATATAAATACCCTACTTACCTACTTATAATCCTACTTTAGAAGATTATCCTTTTTAATATAGACCTACTTATCCTAATATTTTAAGTTAATTAGAAGGCTTTATTACTGTTCTTAGCCTTAATGCCTTATTAGTAAGGCGTACTAGCCTAGCGCGTAATAGTAAGCATAGTATTAATAAGTAATATTACTTTTTTTTTTTTTGCTTTTATTTTATTCCCTATTCTATATAGTTTACTCTATTATGTTATTCAACCTATATATAGTATATATATACACCTCTATATTAGAATAACTCTAGAGAGGTTAAAAATCTATCTATTAATACCTTAAGGATAATAATACCTTATTACTACTAAAATAAAAGTTTAGCTTTATAAGTTAAACTTTAAGAAACTAATCTATAAATATAAAATTCTTAAAGAGAAGAAATTTCTAATTATTTAATTTAGCTCCTTATACCCTAATAGTTATTATTTTAAAACTATTATAATAACCTCTATATAATATAGTATAAATATAATAATCTTCTTAATATAAATCTTTCTATTTAATCCTTAAGTAATTATTTACTATTAGCTAAGATAGTAAACTTTCTATTTTTATAATTAATACTATAATTATAACCCTATAAGTATATATATTATAATACTAAGAATAATTAATAGAGAAGAAGTACTTAAAATTATCTTTAGATATAATACTCTTATATATACTAAATAAAATAAAGAGATATTTAAGTAGATTAAATAATATCTAGTTTAAATAATTAAGAGTATTAATATAAGTATAAAATATAATATAGTAATCTTAAATAAATTTAATAAGTAAGAGTTAGAGTAGTAGAAGTAATTTTTAGAGGATAAGATTAAGTAGTATAAGCTATTTAGTGAAATCTAATACTAAAATAGGTATTATAAAAGGATAGCCTCATGTGGATAGCGAAACAATAAACTTAATAAAATAATAATACTCTGTCCCCCCCGCTGCGACGAGTGATGTTACGTCCAACCGTAATGGTGGGTAAAGCCTTTTTGAGCGATTCGCTGGCAGAAGCCAAAGCAACCCATCTTTGCGCCCGCTGGTGAACCAAAGCTGTCTGGCAAGCTGCGTTTGGTGGGAAATGGACCAGTGTGCTTCCAGTGTATCCGCCCCTCGACGTGATACGGTCGTCTTCGCGGAGGCTCTGCAACGGCGAAGCACTAAAGCTGCTGTACGACGATACGTCGTTGGCTGAACCCCGCGATCTTCCATCACCTGACTGAGGGTGTCAACTGAAAGTCTTGTCAATGGCCCCAGCTGCGCTATGTGGTGCAAGATGCGCATTGAGACCCTTGTTGTGGCTGCAGATGACGCTTTCTGACGGTTGAAGATCGTTGCATTGGTCCCGTGATGCGACGGCAGGGCCCTTTCGACGGCTGAGCGACCCAGTTGCCGTCTGACGGACGCCGACCTTTCCCACGGGCGGGCAAGGCTCTCCATCAAGGACTACAGGCGGTGTCCAAGGTCGAGTCTTCGGCCCCCTCGACAGGGATGGCAGGGATTCGCGTCCGGAAGGATTTAAACGTCTTACAGGCGCACGGTGGTCTTGGTACAGCTGACAAGGCCTGAAGATCAACGACCGTTGGCGGTGACAGGGGAGTCTAATTGTTGTTGTCTCGTCCCCAGGGGCCTGCGAGGGGGGCGACTTTTTTTCAGCCCGAGCGGTTCGAAAAGATTTCAGCTCGCGGTACGTGGACCATTGACGATGCTTGATGCGAGTCCTGAGTCGTCAAGGGAGCATAGATGCATGTTGATCAACGGCATTGTTCTTTGAAGACGCAATGGGCGGTGAGGCGTGACGCGGCCTGGGAGGTTGAGGATGAATGTGGGAGGGAAATTGGGAGGGCCTCAGAGATTCCGCGCTCTTCCCTTTGATGGCGGTCAGCTTCTCGAGGGGCAGGAACCGCGAATCCTGATTTAGCGGTAATTCCTGCTTCGTGAAGACTTGGGCAGGTCCGGTCTATGAAGAAAAGAGACGTATGCAACTATGAAGAAGCAAGCAACCACCGTCGCTCGCAGCAATTCTCGCGCATCACTCTTGCATCTCCATCGACCATCTCGCCGTAATCTCTCAACGCTCCTCCTCATCTCTGCAATACAGTCTTTATTCTTACTGAGATGTCAATCCCCTTCGCATCTCGGCACTGAGGGGCTCAATGGACACGCACGCAACCCATGAATAGCAATGTGTCAAACTCTATTCTGCAGAACACGACGACGGCCCGGCACCGAGGATGCTCCTCCCAGGTCCTCATCAACACAGGGGCTGGTGGATTGCACGCAAAACCCACCCACTGCGACTTGAAATTCTCTACAGGGACGAATGCCGCTCCGTTGCCACCTCATTTCGAACAAGTTGACGCCCAAGCGCATTGTTCCTTGCAGACGGCAGACGTGGCTCTGGCCGCTACGGGGGCCCTTTTGACAAATGCCTTCATCGCCATACCGCCATGACCTCCTCAGCCCCTGGCTGTTAACACGAAATAGGCACCTTGTATGCCTTAAATCGATGTCTTGCAGCTGTCAGGAGGGTCAACAAACACGGTGATGCGACTCAAACCCCCCAACGAGCCCCGCCCAGTCCCTGCCCAATATGCTGATCCTGCTGCCCTCTACAGGGGGATTCTGCTCTCGCCGCTCCGAATGCAACGAAAACCTGCCACGCCGCACAAGTCTCGCAGATGCCATCACTCATGTGACGAGCCATCGACAGGGCTCTCCAGAGTTTGGACATTCTGACGGTCATTGCGTGGCATATCCAGCAATAGATTTGACACCATCAACCTCCTTCAAACCACCCCCGAGGACATGAAAACAAAGGGGCCCCTTCTGGATCTTCGACACAATGGTTTCCTTCGCATTGTCCATGCGCCAATGTTGGAGATTGAGCCAGACGGGGTTGCCGGCCGGTCTGCTAGCCCAAATCCACGTTTGCTCGACCGCTGGGAGCATCATCATTTCGTTTTCGCTTGCCACGTTATCCACAGTGCGCCGCTGGTGGGCGCTGATGGGATCTGGGCCATGATCTTCGTTCAATATCACCGTTGTCACGAGGTCCTACCGGCGGTAAACCGTGAAAAAAACGGCGTTGTTGTTCGCGCGTTTGATATGACTGCCGCTGATATCAACGCAAGCCTCACCTGGATGACATGACACGCGAGTCTGACTTTATTGCAAGTCTGTCGAACTTCAATGGCACCAACTCTGTTCACAGGCACAATTTTGGCTTTGTTCGAATGGCGCGTCGGACCCCCGCAACGCAACATGTCCATTCACCGGGAAATGGAACACTGCCTTATCCCATCTTCGCCGTCAGGCAGGACGTCTGGATTACTATTGAATTGGCACGCCAATACACTGAGCCGGGCTAGAAAATTAGTAGTCGTTCAGCACGTGTCCAGTGATTCGTCTGTTTGCCTACGAGGGTTCCTCACCGACCGACCAAAAGCGACCGGCGGTGGTATCCACTTCTTGACCGAGGTTTCGAATTATTGGGGAGAGGGAACACCAAATCTCCAGGGGCGTCAACGATCGGTGCGTCGGAGTCATCCCCAAGATCCTTTGCGCTGGGGTGCATGGCTCGAAGCCCATGTGACGAGCGGCATGACTACTGCAACGGCCTCAATTGGGCTTCTAACGAGTGTTGGAGATGCAGTTGGAATGGTCGTCCCATTGAGGCAAACAGGGGCATATCCTCGAGCGCCGAGCATGTATCAGTACATGATGCACCTCCACGCTGCAAGTTGCATCATTAGCGGTATTGGTGATGTTGGATTGGCCACTTCACTCAGAAGGCAATGCGTGCTTGCTTGTCTCCAGAATATCTGGCGTGACTTTATGTCATTACATTGTGCATCCGCATTCACGCACACAGGTGCAGAGAACGGTACCAGAAGTCTGGGACATCCCGCGTTATGGCGCATCAGCTCGATTATGATTCGATGCGTTTTATGATAACACGTCGTGGAACGTGACAAAAGCCTGTCCACGTGCATACATGTTTGTCAGGTTTGCATAGTCTGCACCTGCCGACGCGGTTGCACCAAACACCTCTGCAGAACGGCTCTTCACGCCCACGTTGTCTGGAACCGAACGGCAACGGCTGAAATTGCCAATCGAGGGAACCCGAGTAGCAGCCAGCCTTGACGGCAGCACCTTCTCAACGAGGAGACATCTCCGCAAGGCTCCGGGCGGAGGGGAGGAAAGAGGAACTTGGCTGGGCAGTTTCGCGGTCAGAAAAGCCAATCTGGCGATCTGAAGGTTCGGCCCTCGTGCCCGCCTCCGATGGGCCCTATCGCCAAAACCCATGTTCCATTATCAAAGTTATTGGTGCTGACCAGGCGAACTTCACCGAAAGGGTTCAACAAGCGAATTACAATCCTTCAAATACCCACCTCATCACATCGAATCCTTGCGAATCGTCCACTCTTGATCCGACTCTGTGTGATATGTCAAGGATTTAAGACGAGTAATCTAGGTGATATCGTGGTTGACCTATCGAGATATGCCATTTTCCGGGCCTCTGGGTTCATGCTACACGGCATAAGGAGGCAACACGAACCGGTTCGTTGGCATTTCTCCGGCAGCTTATTTTCGTTGCCCAAGACTGATTCAGGACTCAAAATTGGGTTCGCAAGAGGTCTTGTCCAGCATGTTCTACGACATATCTTGGATACCAGGTTATGACCAACATTGCGTTGCGGGGTGTCGTGGCTTGAATGTCAGTAGAACAGCGTGGTGACGGACGAACGGATAGGAGAAGATATCACTTCAGCCTATGTGTATCGATCGGGGTCATATCTCGAGAAGTCCAGCCACAAAATATCCTCCGAGCCTCGTGCATATCTCTCCAATACTCCAACAGCCAATGGCCCTTCCCTAGGCTGTTGGAACCTTTCTAGACTGACGCCGAGATCCCGAACGGATGCACATCCCTCCACATCGGTAGGAAACACCACCAGGCTGGTTATTTCCGAGACCACAATACAATCTATCAGCCTTGGCTTTCACATCCAGTTCGCTCAAGATGTCGCCGGTCAGTTGTCAAGTTACCTCACCGTGATTCAACGATCTCTAAGTTTTGGTAGCGAGGCTGGCAAACAAGGAGTTGAACCTAGGAATGCTGCCATTCAAGACGGACTACTCCGTCCCAAACATAGTATCTCACGAGCCGTCATGTCGATGTCACCGCCCAGAGCTGCTGAATCCGTCAGATGTCAGCGACCACCACGTTCCTCTAGTTTGCGCCCCCACCGGCTGGGGTGCATAGCTCGATTAGAGGAGCAAACACGCAACCACCTCCAAAAGAGAAGAGAAAAGATCCACACACCAAGGCACCTCAACGGCGCAGCACCATACAACCCCCTCCGACATCATCTCGCGACCTGTCGTTGGTGACGGCCAAGACCTTTCAAAAGTGGCGCTGCGACGAATCAGCTCGACGCAGTGAGTGCCGGGTGTGACGATAGAATATCGCGCGAGAACCGGTCGAGGTATCTTCCACAGTGGGAGTTCCTGACCCAACACGCCGGGTCGAGGGAATGCGTCCTTCGTATTTGAGAGACGTTTTCTGTGTAACGGTTGGCCCTGCTGATGAGGTGGGCGAGCGGGCGCAATGGCAAACGTCGTGGTTGGCACTGGCCAGCGCGTAAACCCACGCCTTGTTGAAAGGCTGCTGGCATGCGGGCGTCGCTGCATTTCTGGGGTGAAAAGTTTGGGATGAGGAGTCTGTGCCGCCGAAAGAGTTGCCTCTCTGGGCACCGGCTGTCTGGTGACGTTAATGTTACAATTTAGCCACGAATAGTCATAGACGACGTGTGCGATGGTCGAAGGAAGCAGGCATACTCAATGTCAGCTGAGTTAGAGTAAGAGTAGACTAATGAAAGGATCCCACTTGGTACGTACACCGCTGGGTTCTTTTATGATTAATGATCTTGTCAATATGCCCTAGTTGAATCGACGCATTTGAATGGCCTCAGTTCATGGGTCAAGAGTTTGCGCGTACCTTAGTGTTAGGAGTCCATGCTGGGTTTGTGGTGATAACTCGTACTATGACTGAGGTTTCCTACGTGAAATTCTCGTAGACATGAACAAAACTTACGAAGGGACTAAGAACATAGCATCAAATATGAGGGAAACCTACAAATAACTGATTCAGAGTGAATGCTCATAAACATAGTGTCAATAGCATGGGTCCTTTGGGTTGAGCAATTTGATTACACGGATGTCTAGTCATCTTCAAAAAATACTGATATCATGTCACTAAAGAGGCTAAGCAATACTCTCCAGCCCAGAGTCTTTTGCGATATCCAATTGTTGCTAACATTCCCAACTTTAAACGATCTGATCCTTCAACGCCGTCAGCGCCTGCTCGAAGTTGATCAACTTGCCCTGAACACCAAGCTCCTCCAGTGAAATGATTCTCCCAGAGGCGAGCGAACTCCAATCAGGGAACTCCTCGCTGAACCTCAACTGAGCCGCTAGCTCCGCACCAAAGTCTCCCCAGATTTTGGCCATGTCGCTGTCGGATATCTCAAAGTAAACCGCGGGCTTGCCGGTAACCTTTTCGAATACGTCGACTAACTGGGCCATGGGCTTGTAATCCGTGACACACACTGCGACCTTCCCGTAGGCTTTGGCACCAGCGTCCAGGATTCCGCGAACGACAATACCGGAATTGGTCTGGGCGTCGCCAGAGATGGGGAGTATGCCGGATGGGGACGACGGAACGATGAACGCATACCCTGCAGACATTGACTTTGAAGAGGAATCTGGTCAGTGATGTCATGTGCTTAGACAAATCATGGCTATCTCTCAACGTACAATTGGAGTGAATCTCATCGTTGGCAAGAAAGCCAGGTTCGAGGTGTACCAGCCCAGCCAGAACTCTGTTGTCTTCGACCACAACTCAGGAGTGTTCTCGATCATCCAGTCTATGGCCTGTTGCTTGTAATCAAGGTGAGGGACCTTCAGCCTCCCGTTGGAGGCTTTGTCTGCGTGGGGCAAGCTACTAATGACGTAGTGGTTGAGAGTGGTTGACTGTGAAGCAGCCCTGGCGAGGTTCTTAAGCTGCTCGAGCTCCTCCAGGCCTGCTCCATCACGGCCTAAGGTTGGAACGGATTCCCAATAAGTCGTCACGACGAAAGCTGCTGCTGCTCCCTCGAAGGCCTTTACCAGGCTAGACTCATCGTTGACATCGGCGGTTACGACCTCGACCCCCTGAAAGACATGATGAGACAGAAATTTATTCTGAAATACGTTTATGCGTACCTTCTCTGCCAGGCTTTTGGCTTTTGCACTATTCGCATTCCTCGTTATTCCTCGGACCTTCCACTTTGGGTCTTGAAGGAGCTGGTTGACGACCGAGCCTCCTTGAGCGCCAGTGGCCCCAATCACTGCAACGATGGACATGCTGATGCAGCTGAGATGTAAAGAGATCAGTTGAAGGCAGTAAAAGTATGCTATGCGGATAAAATGCACAGAATTGAGGTCTAAGTCCTCGTATTAAATAGTTGATAATACGAAGCTATGAAGACCACCACAGGTCAAGGGTATCCGAGCCTGACCGATGAGCGCGCGGTAGTCATGCCATGTTCATTACTTCCAACAGAGTCATCCTGACCGTTCTACTCACCCAGTTTCTGGAAAGTGACGACAGACGGTAGCACGACAGGAATTGTTGGCCACTGGGTGATCTGACGTGGCCACGAGCGGGGTATGCCGCGCGGTAAATCCAGTCACGTCCCCGATCCAATCCGGAAGTATTACCGGCTATGGAGTCCTTGCGGCGCCGAAGTGGGGTAGTAGGGGCCCTCCCGCGCGGCTCAAGAACATTTGCGCCGGGCGAACGCGGCGGGCCGAGCCATGACCGAGCCGTCGTTCTTCTGCATACAAGTACACACACTGCTTCCGATGTTGATCGTAAACGATCGACGTCGAAGCGCAGATAGAAATTGTGTTCATACCGCGCGGTTGATGACTGTGCAATTCCTGGCTTTCTGACTTGTCACACTGGGCGTAAGCTTCAACTGAGGTGCCCAAATGATCGATCGGATAAATGCGCCGTATGTGTGACAGCGTTGCTCCGGAAGTACATTGCGCGTGTATTACTTAGGAAAACCTCACAGCCGCATTTTAAACACCGAAAATGACGGAACCTGTTGGCGAGAATAGTTGTTTGCAATACAACGTAAGCTGACCTGCGATGGCCTCAGCTGCATCACCAGCAACACCAGCACAATCAATTATCGGCCCAACGCATACAGGAAAGTTGTTGGGTCGCATAGAAACAACTCCTCAAAGCTCATCCTTGACTTCAGGTGCTGGCTTGAAGGCCTTCTTCTTTGTCATGCCGGCCAAGATATCCACGATAAGATCCGCCGCAGCGACTGAGGTCGTCTCGGCAACAGTATCATAAGGTGGGCTGACTTCCACGACGTCGGCGCCAACCATGTTCAAGCCTTCGAGCCCCTTCAAGAATCTCTTAAGCTCACGGGTAGTCCAGCCTCCTGACTCTGGGGTGCCCGTTGCCGGAGCAATACTGGGATCCAGGACTGCATTCATTGAATCCCATTAGCATTTTGCTCTGTACTTGGAAAGTGGATGATGAATTACCGTCAATGTCGATGGACAGATATACAGGCGTGTCACCGACAGCCTTCTTAACCTTCTCGATGATGCCATTCATTCCAATATCGTCGATCTCATGGGCTTCAATGATGGTGAAGCCGACGACGTCTCTGTCGATCTCATAGTCTTTCGGTCCCTGAAATCTGTCAGTTGAATTCAGTACACAAGATAGAGGCAAGACGCCTACGAAGAGCTTAGTCCTCAAGCCACCATGAACGCTAGTGCCCTTCCTCACACAACCCTCGCGACTGGCGTGCCAGAAGAAGGTACCGTGGGTGATTGCGGATTGGTTAGACACGATACCGGTATATCCCTCGTAGGGGTCCCAACTAAGTTCCAATTAGTACAGCATTTTGCTCCGCGAATTGACATTGACTTACGTATCAAGATGAGAGTCGAGATGGATGACAGAAACTGGGCCATACACAGTCTTCAGGCTTCGAAGAATGGGCAGTACGATGGAGTGATCACCACCGAGACTGATGATTCTTGGGTGCTCCCATTGATCTAGTGATATGTCAACGAAAGCTTCATCAAATATAAACATGTGATATCTGGGACGTACTGTTGTCTGATGTGGGGTGGTAGAGAATCTGACGATACGCTTGCTCCATCTGCTTAAAGGCATGCTGGGCGTCGAAAGGGGTGATGGGCACATCGCCACAGTCGATGATCTCCAGGCCCTCTTCGAATGGGTCGACACCCCAGACGGTGTTGTAGCTGCGACCCTTCTTTTCTCTAGATGATCCTGCGCGGATACCTCTGGGTCCAAAGCGAGCTCCGGGGCGGTATGACGTCGACGTATCGTAAGGAAAACCCAAGATCGCAACATCAAGAGGCTGAAGACTTTGATTAGACGGTGAATGGAGACTGGCGAGTTGGGTATGGTCACCTTGTTATGAGACTCAGCCAGACATCTCTGCCATTCCAAGTGGGCAAACGTCACAGGCTGTGAGAAAGGGAGGTCTTTATCCAAATCTGATGATAATCAGTCAACTTGGCTCTCATTCTGCCGAAGCGGGGTTGGAATACCTTCAATTGGGTACTGGTAGTCTGGGCCAACGTTGAGTGCGGCCGTCTGCGCAGCCCCGGCCAAGACAAGGGCGTCCGTGAATCTCATTTTCACAAAATGCTAAACCGAGATGATTAAGCTGATGTTTGTGAGAACGATGTGAACGGCAACCACCCCCGGCTGAATTTTAAATACCACCAAACTACTGCAGGCATCACGTACCGAGCGCGGGGAACATCTCCGACCAACGTCCGATGTTCGCGCTTATCACATGCGGCATGCCGAAGGAAAGAGACTCCGAGACCCCACTTTCCGGCCACACGGCTTCGAGCAACCGACTCCGATATCTTGCGGGAGGACATGGCCACCATCCAAAGCTAAAATTGCGTTAGCACAGATAAGACGACTTCTTATCTCTGAAACGTCAAATACGTGATCATGAACGACGTCGTGTAGAATCCGCTAAAGGGGTTCGTAACGACATATATAATGAGCGCGGCGTAGCGGTGGATTCTCGGAGTAACATGCATATGTTCTGCAGGCGAACATATCCTCATACGTCTTTTTAATTCCATTCTATACCGGTCTCTTTACCTTCGAGCCCCGGTCGCCAAGATGTCGGTCGAAAGGGAGCCGAAAATCGAAAGTGACAGCGAGGCGAAACACAGCGTCGACCCGCAGGTCACTCGCCCAGAGTCGGTCGATGTCGCCGAAAATAGAGAGTTGACAACGAAGCGCGGGCTGTCATCACGACATGCGCAATTCATCGCGCTCGGAGGGTCCATTGGCACCGGCCTCTTCGTCAGCTCCGGCGGCACCTTGGCCCGAGGCGGGCCGGCATACCTGGTCGGAAGCTACGTCATCATGTCCGCCCTGATCTACATGGTTCTTACCGCCGTCGTGGAGATCTCAACATACCTGCCTCTCCCGGGTGGCACGATGAACTACTATGGAAGTCGATACGTCTCTCGAAGCCTGGGTTTTATGATGGGATGGTTGTACTTCTACTCATTCGCCATCTTCGTCCCCTTCGAACTTACGGCGTCCGCACTCGTTATCGAATACTGGAACCCAAACGTGAACAATGCGGTCTGGATCACAATCATGCTTTTGCTGGTTGTCGGTCTCAATCTGCTACCGGTCAAGTTCTACGGCGAAACCGAGTTTTGGTTTGCCAGCTTGAAAGTCATCACGATCGTCGGCCTCCTGATCCTTTCGTTCATCCTTTTCTGGGGCGGTGGACCAAGCCATGACCGACTGGGCTTCCGCTATTGGCAACACCCCGGCGCCACCAAGACTATGATTGTCGACGGTGATGCGGGCAGGTTTGTGGCTGCGTTATCCACACTTCTCAGCAGCGTCTTGCCCTTCACCTTCTCTCCGGAGATGATCGTCGTTACGGCCGGAGAAGTCCAGTCACCCCGCCGCAACCTGCCCAAGATCGCCCGCAACTTCTTCTGGCGTCTGGTTGTGTTTTACATCGGCGGTACAATTGCCATCTCTGTTATCTGCCCATCCGATGCCTCAGCTCTTACGAACGGCGGTTCGGGTGCTGCATCATCCCCTTGGGTCGTCGGTATCAAGAATGCCAGCATCAAAGGTCTGGACAGTGTCATCAACGCCGTTATCGTTACCGCAGCCTGGTCCGCAGGAAACTCATTCTTGTACCTGGCCAGCAGATCCCTCTACTCAATGGCCTGCGAAGGAAGCGCCCCGGCCATCTTCAGGCGGTGCACGAAGCAGGGAGTTCCGATCTACGCTGTGATTGCCAGCTCTATGTTCTCACTCTTGGCATACATGAACGTCAACTCGTCGGCGGCAGACGTCTTCAACTGGCTGCTGAACCTCGTGAACACAGGCGGTTTCATCTCTTGGGTTTGCTGTGGAATCATCTACCTGCGATTCCGGAAGGCCTGCGAAACCCAGCAAGTGCCGAAGGAAATGCTCACCGCTCGCTCATGGCTACAGCCGGTTGGTGCATGGATTTCATTGGTCGTATTCGCTATTCTCTGTCTGCTGAACGGATTCACGGTGTTCTTCCCGTCGAGATGGTCGGTGGCAGACTTTCTTTCGGCGTACATTGGCCTTCCACTTTTCGTGGTCATCTACTTTGTGCACCGCTTCCTGTACCGCGGAGATACTTGGGCCATCAAGTCCGAAGACGTCGACCTGCAGAGTGGGTTGGCCGAGTTGGAGGCGGAGGAGGACCTCGAGGTGCCTAGCGTGAGTTGGTGGCAAAAGTTCAAGAGTTTTGCAGGACGCCTCGTGGGAAGAAAGTAATATTGCTTGTTAAGTTAGTCTCTCGCAGTCTCTTGCCGCGTCAGATAAGACGCCACGGAGAAAGATAGAACAGGCCAAGGCCTGCGGCGCACTTAGATACCGAGGATATGTATGCAGTGTTTCTCACCTTTATTCGAGCTATCAATCGAGTCTGCTAATTGGACATCAATCAATTTTGTAACTGTCGGCAACGCCATCCTATCACAGCGTTAATCAAGCTGGGCGCGCCTTATATAATTAGCAATTATATAAAGCGCTAGCCTCTGTAATTAACGCTGCGATTATAGCTACTACCTCTAATATAGTTAACTTTATTTATATTACTACTACTATAGTTAATATAATATAATATTTATTACTTATAGTGCTTTACTAACTAGCTAGTTCTATAAGACTAATACTAATTAGTAGTTAATTTTATAGTTACTACTATATAATATATTAATTAACTATTAATTAATAAAGCTTTAGAAGAGGTAGTTTTATTAATATTTATTTAGATCTATTCTATTTAGAAATACTTAATTAATTAACTTATACTACTAAAGTAGTTATAATTTTAAAAGAAAATAGTTTATTTTATTTAAGTTATTTTAAATTTACTTTCTTTTAATTTCTAAGAAGAGTATATTAATATTAATATTACTAATACTAATAAGATTAAATAATATCTCCCTATAGTATTAATAATAATAAGATTATAATAATAACTTTTATAGCTTCTAATCTTATATTTAATAGAAGTAGTTATAATATAACTTAAAAAATAGTTTATTTTACTTAAAATACTTTTAGTAATTACTCTTATTTTTTACTTAAAAATATTTATTATATACTTAACCTTTAATATTAATATTAACTTATTAATTTATAATTAATAATAAAGTTAACTACTTACTTTACTCTTAATTACTTTATTTAGCTTCCTACCTCTTATAAGTAAAGTTTTTATACTAAATAAGTAAATAAGAGATTACTTTACTTTTAATAGCTTTTAACTACTTTTTTCTTTATTAAGTTAATATTAATAGTAAATAACTACTTTAAGCTTATTTAATAATAACTACTTATATATATAGTATATAATATATTTTACTATAAGAGTTTTCTATTATTTAATTACTAAATATTAATTACTAACTATTAGTAAGAAGAGAATTCTTTATTATTTTTTATTTTTATTAACTTATACTCTTTTTATAACGCTATTATATAGCTCTTTTTTTTCTCTTATAAGTATTATTATACTATTTATTTATTTTTAAGATTTTACTACTTTATTAATAATCTTTCTTCCCTTCTAACTTTTCTTCTGTAATTTACTGCCTAGAGGCATACCTTATTAACTGCTATATAACTCTTATAGGGAAATATTCAAAGGCTAGGATAGCTTATAGAGAAACCTCTATAGCTACTTATAGGGGTATATAAAGAGAGTATAAATTACTAAAAAGTAAGTATCTCCCTCTTTATACTACTATAACTTATTATACTAAAATACTAAAATATTACTATATTCACTACCTCTATAACTACTACTTTAAAAGTAGTAATAACCTTACTTAGTTTATTAGAAAAAAAGAGTATAATATCTATAAATTTTAAAGTAAACACCTTTTCCCTTAGAACTATAATAAATTTAAAGAAGTATTATTCTTTTATTACTTACTAATATATATTATCCTCTACTAATATAGCTATAATAATCTATCTCTTCTCAGAATATTTAATAAGTTTAAAGATATTACTAAAATATTTAAAAATAATAAGATAACTAATAACTAGTATTATAAAGTAAACTAGTTAAACTATTTAAAATAAAAAAGCCTATTAGTAGAACTTAAAGTAGTATTATAGCTTAATAGAGTAGTAGTTAATAAGGGTAGTTAGATATATAGGGGGTAGTTAGAGTAAGGGGGACCTCTTATATATCCCTAGTTATATAAAAATTCACAAAAGAATTCTTTATAAAATATTTATTAATAATATTACTTATTAAGCTTACTTACCCTCTTATTAATATTTACTTTTAATACTCTTTTTATATAGCTCTATCTTTAACTATTATTAAGTTATATTAAGTTAAGTAAGTAATAAAGTAGTAAATTATTTATTAGATAAATAAGCTTTAATTACTTTAGTTTCTAATAAGCTCTTTATAACTATAATATAATAATTTTTATTTACTACTTAGCTTAATACTTTACTCTATTAAGAATATTAATACCTACCTCTCTATATCCTTAATAACTTATATAACTTCTTAAATAACTATTATTAAGCTTTATTAATTATATTTAACTTAGCTACTTTAAACCCTCTAAGTAACTTTCTAACTCTTTTAACCCCTCTAATACCTTTAGTTAATAACTATTTTATTTTTATTCTTATTAAAGTTTATAGTATAGTTAACTATAATATATAAAGAAAGCTTAATAATATTAATATAGGTTTAAATATTACTATTTAAAAATAGATTACTTTATATTTCTTATTTAATATAGAATACTACTAGCTTAATAGCTTTATTAGTTCTACTTTTTAAAGTTAAACTTCTACTAATTTTAAAAATATATTAGAATTTATTTTTAACCTCTATAATAAAGTTATTATAAAAGAATTTAGAGACTTCTTTATTACTAATAAAGTTTATATTATTTAAAATAGTACCTCTATTACTTTTAATATTTATACTACTCTTTATAAAGATTTTTATTAATAGATTAATAGAGATATTAATAATAAAATAGCTAAGTTTTCTTCTCTTAAAAAAGCTATTAAAGATATTAACTTTTTTTAATAATATTAAGGGTATTAAGCTAAAGCTATTAGCTTCTTCTAACTATACTCCTTTATATATAGCTTTATCCTTTAAGCTAATCTAATATAGATTAAATACTTCTAGAGCTTATTAATTAACTACTTTTATCCCTTTAGAAAACCTTAATATTAACTTTAATAAAAGTAATATATTTAACCTTATTATACTTAATTAACTATCTCTTTATTAACTTATAGATCTCACTAAGTTATATAATAATAATATATAATTTAGAGGTAATTCTCTAGTATGTGACTTGATTGAGTTATACGGGTGAGGCTGTCGACCTTGCTGGTAACGAAGCTATTGTTAACATAATGCTGAGAGCTATAATAGTATAGCAGCTACAGTTAGGTTTAGCGTAGGCAGTTATTCTAGGCCCCTAGGTATATACTGCGATCTTCTTATTAGATGAAGCATTAGCTGAAGTGCTCTTACTAGATTTATCTACTATAGACCCTCTTATAGGGTAGGCTATAAAACTTCCTTAATATAATTTAGAGGTAATATATATAATATCTTTAACTTTAAGCTTCTTATTTTTAAGGATTATTATATTAAGGTTAGTATTAACTAATTCTAAACCTTAAGTGCTTTTTTTATTATACTTAAAGGTAAAATATTTAACTACTACTATAATAAGCTTTATAGTAATAATATACTTATTAACCTTATTAGATTAGTTATTAAAGTTAAAGCTTATTTTAAAACTAAAGAGTTATATTAAGTATATCTCTCTAAGTAGTATAATATTACTTTTAACTATATAATCTTTAAAAACCTTAGTAAGATTAAAATAAAGTACTTAGAGATAGTATTTAATAAGCTTATTACTATTTAGTATACTCTCTCTATTATTTATTACTTTAATAATACTTTTTATAACTAAGTTTTTAGTACTTATTAAAGTATACTTAAGTATAATTATATTTTTATAAGCTTTACTAAGGATTATAAAAGTATTATTAACTAACTTTAATTATTTATTAGTATTATAATATAAAGTTAAGTTTATAAGTACTTTATAATAAATTTAGCTTTTATTAATAATTAGTATTAGATTAATTATTAATATAATAGCTATAGCTATAGCTTTTAATTTAGCTATTACCTATATATACTTTATAGTTAATATTACTTTTAACTTATACTTCTTAAATCTAAGAAGAAGTGCTATATTTATAATAAAATAAGCTATTAGTTAATAAAATATCTTATTAAAGATTACTATAAAGCTTTTAACTACTTTAAGTAAATATATATTAATAAAGATATTTTTACTTCTACTTTTAATTACTTTTTAATATAATATAAAGGTATTAAAGGTATTAATAACCTTTTTATTAATAGTTATAATAAGGATATATTAAACTACTTTAGTACTCTTAATATTAATAATTTTAAAGCTAAGGATAGCTAATATAGCTTAGATAGCTTAGATAATAAAAATTAATAATTTCTTACTCCTTATTGTACTAATATTACTTTTAATAGCTTTAAAGTTATTAATATATTAAATAATAATATTACTTTCTATATTATTATTAAGTAAAATCTATATATTATAGTTAAGTTTAAAGAATATATCTTATAGTTCTCTCTTAAGGGAAGGTATAGATTAATAATCTTCTAAAGTATCTTACTTAATATTAATACTTCTAAATATTTAATAGTAAGTTAGCTTTAGGTCTTTATATTTTAATAATTAATATTAAACTTTAAAGTTAATACTATAAAAGTAGCTATTATTAGATTTAGTTTTAGAGACTTTATCTACTTATTAAAATTTATTAAAGTTTTTATACTACTTAGCTTTATTACGTTTTATATTATATTAATAAATATACTTTTCTTATATTACTTCTATAATATAAATAAGATAAAAATTATATTTAATAATCTTAATAATATTATAAAATAAAGAAACTTTAGAGTTTTAGTTATTTATAAATAGAGGTATCTTTAAATACTTCTCTAATAGGAATAGTTAGTTACTTATTACTACTTTAATAAGGTTAAACTTTAGTAATTTTATTATTAATTTAGCTACTTATTAATTATTAAGCTTTAATATATTCTTATTAAAGCTAAATATAAGGTTAATAAAGGCTTTTTTACTTATTTAACTAAAGTTTATTAGTATTATTAACTTTATACTAATTAACTTAAAAAGTTTAGATTTACTTTTTATAATAACTATAAATTTAATTATAAGATCTTTATAGATATTATATATCTTAATAATAATAAGTTAGTACTTTATATTATTAATAGCGCTATTAGCTTTAATATAGTTTATTTCTTTAAAGATCTATTAGCTTAATATACTTAAGAGGCTTTATATATATACTAAATTAATATTTATTAAAACTTTTTAGACTTTATTATTATAGATATTAATACTAACTTCTATAGCTATAAATTTATATATACTATTTATATTTTAGTAATTATTATTAAAGAAGTTCTTATTAAAGCTTATTATAATATTAATAAAGTTAAATATTATTATACTACTTTATATTATACTTATAATATTATTTATATTAAAGACTTTTTTATTCTTTAAGAATAAGCTTTATAGATAACTATTAAAACTATTAATAATACTATTAAACTTAATAGTTTAATTTTAACTTTATTTATTTTTAGTACTTACTTTTAAGTAACTAAAGATTTAGCATTATCTTTAGGTATTATTAAATATTAAGAAGCTATATAAAAAGCTACTAATAAACTCTATTATATATATATTAAACGCTAAGTTTTTAATACTTTTATTTTTTATAATAACTTAAATATATTATTAATACTAGCTTTCTTATTATAGTTAGATATTCTTATATAGTATAAGAATAAAAATTAAGCTAGTTTATATAAGTTTCTCTCTATTAATAAGGAGAACTATATATTTAACCTATCTTATAAACTAAAAATATTTTAATTAACTTATATTAAGCCTTTTTATAATAACTTAGATAAAGATATTACTAATATTAACTTTCTACTAAATATCCTTAAAGTATTAATAATATTAATAAAAGAAGACTAAAAAGGATTACTAATATTAGTACTACTATTATTATATTAATATAGCTAGCTTTATAAAAGAGAAGAATACTTAAGACTACTTCTAAGTAAACTATATTATAGTTTATAAAGATAGAAGCTTATAATAAAGATAGTTAATATTAATCTTATTTTTAGTATTAACTTTATACTAAAAGTTAATAATATTAATACTATTATTATATTCTTTACTATTAATAAAGTTTTTCTAACTAATAAAGAATATACTAACTTTAACTTAGCTATATAGTTTTATAAAGTAAGTAAGATTAATATATTTAGCTACTTCTTTAAGTAATCTAATAAAGCTAAAGTTAAAAGACTTATTAATTAAAGCGTTTTTAAAATAATTATATATAACTCTATTAAGTATATTAATATCTATATCTTTTAATTATAAATAGTTAATAAAATTAAAAATAAGAATATTAATAAACTTTATAAAAAGTTCTATTTTATTATCTAAGGATATACTAATAATAATAAGGAAGTAATCTTAATATAATTACTAATAATATAGTATATAAGCTAATACTTTATCCTTACTATTATACTATAGTTACTACTTTCTAGTAAAATCCTCTAGTTTTATAATATAATATAAGTATATATCTAATTAGTAATAAAGTTTAATAAAATAATCTTTATATACTTATCTATTTAGATTTATAATTAATACTTAAAAAATACTATTATAAGAGTTATTAAGCTACTCTATAATATTACTAAAGTTAGTACTTATTAGTAAGCTATATATAACTATTACTATAGAGAAGTTCTCTAGATAATTATTTTAAGTTATAATCCTTACTTTTTAGTTTTTTTAACTATTAACTTTAACTTTATAGTTATTAGTATATAAACTAATAATATTTTAAGTTTTATTAATATTAATTTCTTAGTTTATAAGGATAAAGCTCTAACTAAAGCTTTATTTATAGTAAAAGCTAAGTAATAACTTATTATTAACTAATTACTAACGTTTAATAGTAGTATTATTAGTATTAATAAGTTAGGAACTATTATTCTCTATTAAAAAGGCTAAAATAAGAAACTTACTTTTATTAATATTAATACTATTTCTAATATTATTAAGAAGTAATATATTAAATAATATATATATAGAGTATATATTATATTAATCTACTAGCTTAAGGTATATTATAATCTATTAACTACTATTTAGTATTAAAACCTCTTACTTAATAATATTAAAGCTTTTAATATATAACTATAGTAGTAAATAGCTTTATTAGTATAAAAGTTAATATTTATACTTATTAACTTATTAACTACTAAACTCTTTATTTGTATTAATAGTTTATTTATTAATAATATTAACTTAATATTATAGCTTAGCTTTATTATTATTCTTACTAATAAGACCTCTTTTAATAAAAATAAATTTATAATTAATAGTAATATTATTTACTTTAGTTTAATAAAGAGTAAATAAGTTATTTAAAATATATTAGCTTTTAAGGTTTATAGTATAGTTATTAGTATTAATATAGTTTATATTATTTCTATAACTTTCTAAATAATTACTAAATAGCTTAGTTTATTTCTAATATTTACTATTATTTATACTAATTTATACTTACTATATAAGTACTTTATTAAACTAAGTATTATAAAGGAGAAGTATTTAATAATTAATATTATAGCTTTATAATAGTTATATAAATACTATAAGCTATATAAAATATAATAGATTAATAGTAATAATAACTTTACTAATACTTTTATTAAAGTGAAGCTTAACTAATACTTTATATACTTCTTTAATATAAACTTAGTAATAATATAGATAAAGGGATAAGTTATATAGGTTTAAATAGTACTAATTATTAGTATTAGCTTAAAGTAGGATTAAGTAATAGTTATAAAATAACTACTATAGTAGGGGTTATAAGTAATTATTAAGTAATTACTATAATTATTAATAATACTATCTTATTATAATATTAATTAAGCTAGGTGCGCTTTATATAATTAGTAATTATATAAAGCGCTAGCCTCTGCGATTAATACTATAATTATAGCTACTACCTCTAATGTAGTTAACCTCATCTATATCACCACTACTGCAGTTAATATAATATAATATTTACTGCCTATAGTGCCCTACCAGCTAGCTAGTCCTGTGAGACCAACAGTAACGGTTTCGTGTTTGTTATGGAGCAAGTAAAGATACTGGTTGTGGGCTGCGGTCCGGTCGGCACCATGTGCGCTTTTGCGCTGCAGAAGTCGGGACAGGCAACGGTCACAGCCATCCTGCGGTCGAACTTTGACTTGGTGAAAAGCCAAGGGTTTCGAATCCAAAGCGTCGACCATGGGGAGATTGACTCTTGGAGACCTCATAATGGTACGTCGTTTGTCAAATATGAGGTTTCTAAAGCTGACACCATCGGACAGTTGAGCGTACTGTCCACGATTCTCTCCAACATGGCCCCTTTGACTATGTTGTCGTCGCCCTCAAGAACCTCCCTGACGTCTATTCGATCCCGGATATCATCGCTCCCGCAATAACTCTGGATCGCACCTCAATCGTCTTGGTCCAGAACGGCATCGACATAGAACAACCTTTCGTTGACGCGTTTCCAAAAACCACACTGCTGTCAGGCGTCCCCATGATCGGATGTGAGCTCAACGGCCGCGAGCTTCTCCACAATGACCCGGACATTCTCCAGATCTCACCCTTTCTTTTTCAGAGCCACGGAAAGTTTCGAGACTCATGTGTGAAATTTGCCGACATGTATAATCTTGGGGGAGCGAAGTGCAACATTCAAGAAGATATCATCTGGCATCGATGGAGAAAACTCATTTGGAATGCATCTTTCAACACAGTCTGCGCCTTGACAAACATGAATTCGGGGACCGTACAGGATGCCGGAGGCATTGAGACGCTCATTCGCCCCGCCATGGACGAAGTTGTGCAAATCTCAAGAGCAGCCGGTTGTGTGCTTCCGTCGGGGATTCAAGACGATATGGTCGCTTTTACACCCAAGGAAGCACACTTGAAGCCCAGCATGCAGGTGGATGCCATTAGAGGACGACCAATGGAGATTGAGGTCATTCTTGGCAACCCCATTCGTACCGCGCGCAGGTTTGGAGTCACGACCCCAACGCTGGTGGTTTTGTACAACCTGTTGAAGGCCAAACAGTGGCAGTTTATAGCCGGAAGATGATTGTCACCATATTGAGCTTCCTACTTCGCCATGGAAGCCCACACGAAGTATGCTGTACTGAAAGTCGTGGCAAATTTCGTGGACTGTCCTTGGGAATGGGCAAAGTTTCTGTCAGGGAAATGGAAGGCATATTTGATAATGACTGTAGTTTCCATTCCTTACTACCTAACTAAGTAGTGCACAAACGACGAGAGTCCGGTCTCATTCTGTTGGAGCTCTCAAAGATCCGGCGATTCATTCAATGTTACCAGCCTAACAAAACAAGAAACGGTCACCCGTGCGTTGTGTATTACAACCTCTTCTGCAGGCCAGTCGGCTTGTAGATCAGCAAATCGAGACTTCGGAACTGTGTGCTTTGAATCCACTGCATACATACTGTGAAAACAGATACATCTGCCTCCACTCAAGCGTTGAGCGACACCGCAGTCTACCAGCAGCCCAGGCGGTCGGAAAGACACTGGCGGCTGCAAACATTGTTGAGATTCACGTTTTCTGCCCAACCCGAAACGGCGTCATCGGATCCGCATTTGCCAATAGTGGCCGCAGCGGCGTCGATGAGATTGCCCTTAACGATTTATGACTTAATGAAGTTCCACAGAAAAGAGAGCGGGGGACATGTCCGAGACTACGTACCTGTGGCATGTTGATAATCGTGTCCCTCCAACCGATCCAGCAGATGGAGCGATCCGAGGTCAGCGAGATACCATTCACATTGCTGGGGACGATGACGCCGCGGTTGTTGAGCAGGGTGTTGACCAATCTCTTGCACAGGTCCGTAGGGGCGCCGTTTGTGTCGGAACAAAAGATGTTGTTACTGCCACACTGGGCGTTGGCTTCAGATCCTGCCGGCGAAGCGACCGGGGGCCAGGATGCTTGGTTCTCCCAGGCGGCATCCCAGTCGAACGTGGCGGATGATTTAGAAGTAGAGCCCCAGTACTCCAGAGTTCCAGCTTCGACCGCCCGGCTGTACATAAGAACGGGCGCGGTCTCGTTGCGAGGTGCGAGGACAGCGGCGCCCTGGACGTTGACGGCAAGGCCAGCGGCCAAGGCGAGAGTCAGAGAGCTGAGCTGCATTATGGTTGTCGGGGTGTCAAATCAAGCGGTGTAAGATCCAAAATGCGATTGGCAAAGACAGGTGGCTTATGATGTCGAGTGAGTGAGGCTTGCTCCTTCTCATTCTGCTTAAATCGTAGCTGGGTTGATGGAGGTGTTTTATACGCACTCGGGGACAGACTGACAAGGTGAATCACATTTCCATCGCAAAGAAACACGTCAGTCTTTTACATTCACTATCGATAACAATCTCTCTCTACAAGCAATTTACGGCGCCGTCACGCAGCCAGCAAGCTTTAGACTCGACACCAGCGGCGCAGAGGCTGTAGTAACTGTAAGCATCTGAGAACGGGCCCTTATCAGACTGGCTCTTTGACCCAAATGAAGCCCCTAGCCTGCGTTAGGGTAATATAATTCTTGTGTAACGTATGGAATTTCATCAAGCACATGACCAGAAGGCCACAAAGAGTATGAAGGAACAAGCAATGGTGGCGTATTTGTGTTGGTCAAAACTCTTTACGTCCGTTGTCTATCGTGGTATCTGACGTCAAAGTAGGAAGTCGCCTCCTGAAACCGCCAGCTCGTACTCATAATCGGGTTGAAATTCCAACCACATGGCTTCGGGAGTGGTCAGTCGATACGTATACTCCGCTTCCTCATGAGGACAGATAGACTTTTGAATACCAGAAGCAGCAGCTGCTTCCGCCAGAAGCTGGACCCGGCACGAGTTCTCCATCAGAGTGTAGAGAAATGCAGCCTCATCGACAGTCTTTCCCGTTGTTAGAAGGCCGTGATTCTTCAATACCGCGCACCTGTTGGGTCCCAATGCTGCCGCGATCCGCTCCCCCTCCGACGCCTGAAATGCAATACCACCAAACATGTCATGGACGGCATGATCATTGTAGAAGGTGCAGGCATCTTGGTTGAGCATCTCGAGTGGCCGTCCGAAGGATGCCCAAGCTTTCCCATGAATGCTGTGGAAATGACACGCTGCGTTGACATCGGGACGGGCGTGGTGCAAAGCCGAGTGAATATTGAAACCGGCGTTGTTGATGCATGGCTCGTTGATTTAGTATGAGTACAGTGAATTTGGTCCTGTTTCCAAACTCACATGATTGCCGCCTATGATCTCTCCATTCATGTTCACCTGCACCAAGTCGCTCACCTTCATGAGACCAAAGTGGCGGGCTAGGCTTTCGCGGGTCGTCAATAAGGGCGGGCGGAACAAAGATTCGGGCGGGATAAGTGACTTACGGGTTTATCCAGAATGTGTCAGGGTCAACTGGATCGCGGACTGAAATATGGCCAGCAGTGCCCTCGAGATAGCCCTTTCTTGCAACCACTCGGAAAGCTCCAGCCATCCGTTCCAGAACCCATTTACGTTCCCGATGAGGATCTGTGAACTTAGGAATACCTGCTATGAGAGCGCTTCTCCCGATGGTGGCCCCTGAGCCATCAACGGTTGAGAGTTCGTCCATGTGCGTGTCCAAGACCCGGGGACGGGAATAATTCTGGGCGGAACCATTACTATCACTTCTTGGTGTCTGAAGCTTCAAAAGTGCCGTTGTAATGGTGTTGGATGACATGATCTGGTCTTAGAAGCTTAGGGAAGACGTGCAATCTGAATTTGAAGCCTCTTTTCTTTTGAGATTTTCTTGCCAGCATGTGCGCTTGCTGCTTTTATGTACATCAAAGATGGCCGTTCGCTGCCTCATAACGAAGCGAACCATGGCTTTTCTTCCGGCAGTATTCCTACTGCATTGATCCTCGGTTGTTTTCAATCCCCAAAGTTGACAACAGAGGCAATACACACAGATCTTCATCAGAGTAAGAGATTCCGATTGCCAGTTTTCTTGAGATGTTGCGAATGATGCTGTCAGGGGTGGCGTTGGCGCCATAGTGGGTCCTCGGAGTCTCCTTCCTCGGGAAGATGGTGCGGGTGCTGCCTTATCACACCGATATGATAGGAGATGAAGCGACGTGATTGCTCGACACATCGACTCCGACTAGCCCCCCGGTCTTCCTCCGATGAAAGACAATGCGAAGTTTGCAAGGAAAACCGGCATTCGAATCACGAAAGCGTACAGCTTGTGTCGGAAGGGCTCCCGTACTTCGAAGCCAACCAAGGAAGAAGTCATGGACAAGGAGGATGGGCAGCGTATCAGACAGATATCTGAAGCTGTTCCGAGGGCTTTTGAATAGCATTTTCACGCTCGGATAAAAAAGGACGCGTTCCCATTGAATCTACAAACTTCACTCCATGTCAGCTTTTATATGAGCGCAAATACAAACTAGCCGGAAGATCATCACCTGCCCCTCAATTACTATCCTCAATAGTTTTCGTCAATTCCTGAAATCTATAACCTTCCAACATGTCTACGATTACCGCAGCCCCGAAGACGACGACATTCCAAACTTGGGGTCATGGACTCGGCCTCAGCTCCGGGCAGCGAGAGCCGGAGTATGACCTTCTAGAGCCCTACGAGTCTATGCCAGAGGCTATAGTCGGCCGCACTGTATGGACGAAGATCTGGAAGCTGATACCAGCCGCTGGCTCCGAGTTTTCACACCTGACGAAGTCACCCACATTAAAAGTGCCGTTCACGACATCGAGAATAACAACTTACAACTTTCTGAAGTCGACAAGTCAACGTTCATCCTTCCCACGTCGTTTGCCTATACTCTCGCGTCAGTCAGAGATGAGCTCATCAATGGCATTGGCTTCGTCGTGCTGAGAGGTCTTCCCGTCCACGGTTGGACGACTAGACAAGCCTCGATCGCGTACCTTGGGTTAGGCTCCTACATCGGACGTCGCCTGAGCCAGAACCGCCAAGGCCACATGCTGGGGCACATCAAAGATCTGGCAGAGGGGAAAGAGATCAATGGCGAGGGAAGGATTTATCGAACTCAGAAGGCGCAGACCTACCATTCTGATGAGAGTGATATCGTCGGACTGCTCTGCTTGCACCAGGCCATGGAGGGTGGCCAGTCGCAAGTCGTCTCTACGCACCATATCTACAACATCCTACGAAAGGAGCGACCAGACGTTCTTCGGCAATTGTGTTTGCCACACTGGTTCTACGACCGAAAGGGCGAGACGAGCGAAGGCGAGAACGACTGGATGCGTACGCCGGGATACTATTACTACAAGGGCAAATTGAGCATGAAGTGGGATTCGTACTATGTGGGAGCACTGCAGAGATTTTGGGGGGCAGAATTGCTGCCAAAGTACACTGACGCTCAACAGGAGGCGATCAAGGTGATGGAAGAGATGTGCCACCGTTTGTCGCTGGAGATGACGCTACAGCAGGGCGATGTGCAGTTTGTTACGAACACGCACAACTTGCATGCGCGATCGGCATATAAGGATGACAACGATGTTACTAAGAAGCGATGGCTACAGCGACTTTGGCTTGCTACCTCAGAAGAGGAAGGCGGGTGGCCGTTGCCATTTGCAGATTCTACGTATGCTAAGAGGGGAGGCGTTCAAGTAAACATGACTCCCGAGTCCTACCCAACGGAGGCGGAGTGAGGCATACATATATGTAGATATTCGATACAAGTTTAGGAAGCCGAAACGGCGTTACATGCTTTTGTCCTCCGGCTCCTCTCTCACACTTCGCACATCCCTTTCCATACTCTCGCCTCGCGCGTACATGACCGTGGTAGCTTGTGGACCGTCAAATATCGTTGCTATCGCTTCAATAGTACGGTCCTTTGTTTCCGGAAATTTAAAGTATTGAATGGCAAGCAGAACGGCATTGATGATAATGTAGACTGAGTAGCTGGGAAGAACGATGTCAGCATATAATCTGGATCGATATCCTCGCTGGGCAGACAACTCACTATTTCCAGCCCAAAGCATCGAGTGCTATGGGGTTGATCCAGGTATTCAACGATACAGCTACAGCAATAACTACGATGTAAATGGCCAGACCTTTGGTTCGAAGGCTGTACGTCAGGATCTCAGTTGGGTAACTAAGGATGCGTCAGTGGAGGTTCGTGTCAAAGTATCGCCGTGTAGACTTACCCATATGACATGGGTGTGTAAGCAATGTCGTAGGACGCATAAAAGAGGAACAAGAAGGGTATGACGGCTGTTCCCGCGGCTTTAATACCATACTCTGTGTACGCAGCCGATAGACCCATGGTCACAGCCATGGTGACTAGCTGACCGCTGGTGGCCGTGAGCCACAGAGGTCGGCGGCCAATCTTGTCGATGTTGATAGCAGCAGAAGTAGACCAAATCACTGTTTCTCTTAGGTCAGCTTCAACCTTTCTGTGTGAATAATAGGGATGGCCGTAGGACGAACAGTTCCAAATATTGAGGCCGACTAGGATAAGAAGTTGAGAGCGGGTGTTGGTGACACCGATCCCGTTAAGAATGGGGCTCAAGTAGTAGGACATGATTCCGTTGCCAACCCAATTCAGACTTGCACCAAGGACGATCAAGATCAATAGTCGATGCCGGTTTCCTGGGGTCCTGAAGAAGTCAAGGTATGTGGTTTGCTTGTTGAGATCCTCCAGCTTCAATGCTTCCACGATTTCTCGGAACTCATATTCCACCAACTCGTCGTCCTCTTGTCCGTTCGCATGGTACTTGATGAGAATCGTGCGGGCATTTGCAAGCCTACCTTTCTTCACCAACCACTAAGAGAAGGGTTAGTGACTTCCTCCAATAATCAAATCGAGAGAGAGCATCCACCCTTGGGGACTCTGGCATTGTGCTAGTCAGGGCCAAAGTCAATATCGGACCTACGAGCTGTGTCCAGCATGGAATGCGCCAGGACATGTCTGATGGAATAGTCATACAGCCTAGGCATACCCCAGCTGATAGCACAGCAGCGATGTAGTATGTGCAAGTGACTAATAGACGAAGAGCAAAGTTAGCGGTAGAGCCAGAAAGATCCCGAGAGACGATAAAGCCTACAGAATGAGCTCACTTGAGCACGATATCTAGGATGCGAAATTTCCTGAAGGTGCGAGGGCGATACTGTGACGGCTAGAGGGGTTCCAAAGCCAATCATAGTCCGCCCTCCACAGAACATCCCGGTGGTGGTAGATACCGACATGAGGATAATACCAACGATCTAGCATAGTACTGGGTCAGCGAGGGTAATCATGCCGAAAGATGTCAACCAAGCCTCACAGTAATACAGGTCCCGATCCAGAGGGTCAACCGTTTGCCAAAGGTTTGAGCCAGTCTGTCGCCACAAAAGCCAGCCACAATACCTGGAAGAAATCCAGCCGAGTTCATTAGGCCCAATGTGGTAGCGCTGGGGTTGTCGAAGTATTCGTGCCAACGGTCGATGCTTTGGAGTCCGTTCAATAAGCTTCCATCGTCTGTCATAGCAGTGAAGGTTCATTAGACAAGAGCTAGGGGTTTTCAGTGTGGGGAAGGTACTCACAGCCATTAAAGAACAATGTAAAACAACACCCCAAACAATGAATCATGTTGACACGAAGACCTGATCAATCTAATTAGTTGCCAGACATACGGGAATCGCAGACAAGGACGGAAGTCCTAGCTTACATGGATCCAAAAACCAGGAAACATTCGTGTTGTTCGGTATGGACCGATAGTTTCGGACTTGGGACTCTAGGCCAGCCATCGCGATGGACAATGGCTTGAAAGGGAATCACAAAGTGAATTTGGTAGTGTTTGATCATTCGATGGTTCAGCAGCTGAGATGAACGGTTCAACAGACTCCTGGCGTCACGGCAGTAAACATCATTTGTATATTTCCTTTTCACCAACATTAGACTAGAGCTAACTACGTTCTCACTGCTTTCCTGGAAATTCAAGCTAGAGGAATACACTACACGAATCCGGGGTAACGCGTTGGTGGGTCTGGGGAAAACCTGGGGTGCATCGGACGAAAGGACAGAAACCACCATCCTTAGCTATTGAAGACTGCCATTGCTGAATCCAACACACCCAATCATCATTGGCTTTGGCGAGAGTCGACGCATGGAATTCGGCAGTTAAGTGTGCCTTGATTGCTTCCCGAACTTGCTTGATGTCATCGTACTGCCAGAATCCGTGTCCATAATGCGTAACATGGTCTATCCGCATCTCCGCGTTCCCGCCTACCCGCCGCTGCGGCACGAAGGCATCGATCTACACCATCATCAATGTTTGACAATGTAACTTTGGAAATCCAATTCCGACTAGGAAAAGAACATCCTTTGAAGAACCGTCTTGGCTCCTGAACATCTGCTCAATGCTATGAGAAACTCGCAAAAAGCTGGCGCTTCGATAATCAGACTTCTCATACAAGCGTCCTAAAGAGGAAGTTGTAGACCGAGTGGTATGCAGAAGACTGCATTGGGTCAAAGGCGGCCAAGCGGAAACGTCTCCGCATGAAACAGAGTATGCCAGCCCGCTATACCAGCCCGCTCTTCCGCAAACCTCCCACTGTTTTGAGACGGCTCACAATGATGTCAGCGATCATTGATCGTACATTCCTTGTTTAGCTGGCAGTAGCCGCCCCGAACAGGGTGAAGCACCTGCAGTTTTGTTGGTTTGGAAGTGCGGGGGAAAGTGTCGCGGTGATGTGAAGATTCTGGGGCCTGTTGAAGGAGATGATTAATTCCGGTATAAGAGAGAAGCTCACGATCATGGATATACAGAAGACTGCGATCCCGTACCCAAGTGAAGTCTTGACCGAACCTTAGTTAGCAAAATCTCCAAATCAACACTTTGCCACATCCCCAATCATGATCAACAGCGGATATCAAGGCCGGACGGTGCCGACGGAGTTCGGACACTCCAAGCCGGCCCCGAAAATGCCATACGTACGATTGGGGAAGAGTGGACTGAAGGTACTTACGCGTCTCATGCGATGTTGCTGTGTTTCATTGGCTGATGTTGGGATCCAGGTATCGCGTCTCATTCTCGGCATGGCAACATACGGTACCAAGAAAGATGTTGCGTGGCGCATCGAGGAGGAGGAGGCGCTGCAGCACTTGAAGGTAAACATTCACTGTCTCCTAGATCAAAGTTTCTCAGGATGGATTTCGTCTGACCCTTTAACAGAGTGCTTGGGAACTGGGCTTCAACACATTCGATACGTCCAACTTCTACTGTAACGGTATTAGCGAGGAGATTCTTGGGAAGTTCCTCAAAACCGTTCCACGTGAGTCTGTCGTGGTGATGACCAAGGTAAGGAGGCCTTACAAGTTCAATTCCCGGCATTTCAACTGAAAGACCCTCTGTTAGTCTTTTCACCCGGTTGGAGACTCCGAGAAGCAAGGCCCGGCAGGCTTGACCATGACGTCTGGGAACAACCGAAAAGTATGATCCAAATTTCTTGAATTCTCCTACGCCTTACTGACAGAAGATGACTCCAGCACATCTTTGATAACGTAAAGCTGGCACTAAAGCGGCTGGACACAGATTACATCGATGTCCTGCAGGTAAGCTTGCCGGGGATAAGGGGAAGCGCTCAGCTAATGAAGGCATTGCAGCTTCATCGATTTGACTATGAAACACCGGTACGTAACGCCTTTGTCGCGGTTACCTCATGTGTCTCCTGTACGTATTGACAGTGTTCCGCAGATTGAAGAGACCATGTCAGCCCTGCATGATGTGGTCAAAGCAGGCTACGTACGGTACATCGGTATCAGTAGCTGTTGGGCTTGGCAATTCCATGCAATGCAGAGTACGTTCACGATCAGTCCTTAGACTGGATAGAATCTGACTTGACCCTGATCATAGACTACGCTCTGAATAACAACCTCACTCCGTTCGTCAACTGTCAGAACCTCTACAATCTCCTATACCGAGAGGAAGAAAGGGAGATGATGCCACTGTTGAAATACCTTGGCGTCGGCTCGACCCCATGGAGCCCTCTCGCAAGAGGTCGTAAGTATTGCCAACCCCTCAAATTTAAACGCAGTGCCTCAGGTTCATGAGCTAATCATGACTGAAAATGACCAGACTTGGCGCGGCCTCTGTCTCGTGCCTATGAGACTGTCCGCTCAGTAAGACTGACCTATCCTTTGATAAGAAAATGACTTACTGACATTCACTGCAGACTTCGGATGCATATCACGATGAAGGCTTGCTTGGCGCAGAGTGGGAAAAAGAAGTCAATCGAAGGGTTGAGCAGCTGGCCGAGAAGCGGGGATACAACATGGCTCAGATCGGTCTTGGTAGGTCGGCCCAAGCCATCCCCTCCACTTGAATGTTGATACTAATACTCTTCCAAGCCTGGGTTCTCCATAAGGACGCCGTGGCTGCTCCCATTGTCGGCGTCTCGAAGATTGAGCGATTCGAAGAGACTCTTGCTGCACTTGAGATCGAGCTGAGTGAGGAGGAGATCAAGTTTCTCGAAGAGCCTTACCAACCGTGAGTACCCGTCTAACATATCACACTAGTCGGTATCTAATGTTCATACAGGAGATCGACCGCCAGTTTTGTTTGAGAGTCATCATGAAAGCCGATTGAAGAGCGAAGGCATCGTGTAGAAAGCCGGTGCTCAGTCGCGTAGACCTTGAATTAAAACTATTCGTCTCATATTGCATCGTGTGAAGAGATGTTTCCCCGTTCTTCCACATGATTGTGGGTGATCTTGTGGTGTGGAATTTAATTGACATTCGTTAAAGCCCACCTTCCAACTGATGCCATCTTTCCAGTTTACTCCAGCCTCCCAGCATAAATACGCAGACGATTTGACCTGTGTATTCATATGAAATTTATATGACGGCAGTACTTCATTGATGTGTCTTCTTTCTTCCCTTAGTACTCATAGTCATGTCGTCGATTCTCTCGATGGAAGGCTAGATGCATTATGCCATTCGGTTCTAATTTCAACAAGCGTGCGACGGTGAAAATAGACTTTCAAGTCTGTGTGTAGGGCATATGGAGTAGATCTTCTATGGATTCCAATTTGAAGGGACAGTACTTCATGATAGGTGTACAACCTTGATGCACATGTTCCATACATCCAAAAGTCCCCAACACATCGATCGACATCCCCAACAGTTTGTCTCCTGAACGAATTCAAGCCAGAGGCCCGTCGACTGTATGAGTTTCAGTATGATTATCGGCTAAAGAGATCGTACGCATGAAAACTTACTGATGACTTTGATTGTCACTTTGCCATCATCCCCCTTTCCATTTTGCATTGCTTTGAAGGCCTTCGCGGCATCTTTGAAAGGAAAACTGTGATAATCACATTAGCTTATGGGAACCATCTGCTGGAACGTGGATGTCTAACCGATGAGTCAGGAGGGGCTTCAAGTTGATTCGCCCTTGCCGCACAAGATCGATAGCTAGCTGGTAGCAGCCAGGCCCATACTTGAAATAGTCAGCGTCTGTCCACCGAGAGGAATCTGTGCGAAGTTTCGGATGCCACGTACCCTCAAACTTCCCTTCACAGTGATCTCCTTGTTCACAAGGATGGACATTGGAATGAGGTTGTTTGCCGGACCAGCGCCGACCTGCACGAACATGCCACGTCGTTTCGCGAGCCAGATTCCCGTTTGAACACAAACTTCGGCGCCCGAGCATTCTACAACAAGATCAATGCCCTCTCCGCGTTCGCCCAGTCCAAATTTCTTCATGATCTCGAATGCCTGGGAAGAGTCAATTGAGTGTAGGCCATTGCACCCAGCTTCTAGGAGACTTACATGTCGCTTAGAGTAAGACATGTTGTCCTCTCCAGAGTTCTTAGGGATGGCGGCGTGAACCTCCGTTGCGCAGTAGTCTTTGGCGAAGTCGAGTCTCTGTTCGTTGACATCAACTGCCAAGATTCGTCTAGCCCCAAGGGCTTTCGCAACTGCCATGGTTCTAACCCCTATCAGATGGATCCTACGAGATCGGAGCAGAGATAAACTCACAGGAGTCCCACGGGTCCAGCTCCAAAAACTGCCACATTGGCATTGTGCTTCATCTTTGCCACACTGCTGACAGCCATAACAGCGACAGCGAGAGGTTCAATCTGACTGTTGGTCAGATCCATTCACCAAGTACCGGAAGGGGCAGATTCTTACCAGGGCACCCTCCTCAAATGACATAGACTTGCGCGCTTCTTGTCAGCTCAGATGCCTTGCTGGATTTGATAGATCACATACCTCTGGCAGGCGGTAGCAGCTAGTATCTACGTCAGTAAGAGGAACACATCGTTGAATCCAAACTCACAAATCGGCAGGGATGGTGAAAAAGCCTTGCAATGTTCCGTCAAAACCATCGGCCGCGGCAAACTTGAAGTCACCGCATTGCCCGTCTTCAAAGCAGTCAGTTGGAAAATGTCGACATAGTGATATAGATGGTTCTTCTCACATTCACCGCCCTTACAGAATTCGCACCTGCGGCAGCAAAATCCCGGCTGGTATCAAAGTCAGCCAGTGTTGCTGTCAGACCTACGACTCGTGAAGCTTACCTCAAGTGCAACTCGATCACCAACTTGCAGGGACGCGACCTTCGATCCGACTGATAATGATCATCAGCACTTGATATCCACAACTGACACCTTACATCACCGTTCTTGGCTGCGCTCACCTTGGGCAACAACACCAGCTGCTTCATGGCCAAGAATCAACGGGTCACAGAACGAAGACTCCCCCGCCTGGAGTCGACAAATTAAAGTGAGCAAAAGATCATCGTTATCTGGGCTTCCCCTTCGCAAGAAACTTACACGACCTTCCAAAAACAAGTGCATATCTGAGCCACTGGTCGATCCATAGTTGTGAGTGTTTGCGCCCTCAATACCACGGAATCACTCTTACCAAATGCCCGTCTTCTTTGGTGCTACTATCACCCTAAGTCGGGAGTTTAGTTTCGGACCGCCAACTTCCAAATCATTCCCTTAGCTGTCTAGTACTCACTCATACTCTCCTGGGGGAGGAGGCATAGGCCGGCCCTCAAAACCAAGTTTGTCGAACCCCAGCATAACGCAGGCATTGTTCTCGGTTGGGATCCTCGTGTCTTCGGTGGTCAAAGCCATCTTGTGATTCCAAGCAAGTACGATGTTTTCAAAACTATGTTAAAAAGCGGTTCAACAAAATCGTGAAATCGTACCTAGGTCAGGTTGAGGTTATTCACAACAATACGATGTCGTGGTACTGCTCTACATGTAAGGAACTAGCTTCCGACCCACCGTGCCCAGTCCACTTCAGCATCCCGATGCCTTTCTGATGTCCAAGAGACAGCATTTCCGTTCCCGCCATTTCGATGCAGTCAGCGGGCGCTTTCCCGCAAACTGGTGTTAGACCGAAGCCAACGCCCGCCTCCTTAGCCGGCACATCGTTGCGCCAGGGGTATCCACAGAGATGTGGGTCGGCGGGAAGGCGGATGAGCGGGTAGCGGGAGCGAGGCATTTCTCGTCCGCATCCCGCCGTGCGCGCAAGGTGGACGGGATAGACGATACAGTAGCAACTCTTCGTCAATTGCACAGTAGAGCCACTCGGATGCGGACTGGAGGACCTTCCAATGGCGTTGGCTTCCGCTGAAGCGCTACTCCCCGGATCGTATGATATCCAAATCCAAGGATCTCATTGCTCGGAATCAAGTGACGACATGGACATTACATGGTGTGGAAGGTGGGATAAGCATTACACAAGGCAGAGTACTCTATTTCAGGGCAGTTCAATAGCATTTCAGGGGCTGTGGGTGCTTCGAATAGCGGCATCACCACCAGAGCTTGTAAACAAGTCCAGTAACACTATGAGTCTGAGGAGATCGCTGTTCACCCAAGTGGCAAGCATTCAACGCATAAAAGCGAACGTTGCTTCGGCTCCAGGCATCTTGAAGCACGCAAGCAGATTCAACTGCATCACCAAACCCGCTGAGCCAACTTATTCAACTGCTACGAACTGTCTTCGCTTCAGCGCCTGCTCACGAACCATGGCGACCCAGACCACTACTGCGAGCCCTCTTCTACAGTAAGTGTCTACGCACCCAGTATTTGCTGGAATGTTATTGACGTTGGTTTATAGACTCGACGCCTCGTATGGTGACTGGCGAGATGACCTGCGCACCAAGGGATATGCTGTAGTCAAGGGCGCTATCCCCCGCGAACGAGCGGTTGAGTACCAGCAACGGGCCCTGAAGTGGCTTACTTCATTCGGCCTGCCGCTGGACTTAGACGATCCCAGCACCTGGCTGGCCGAGAACATGCCTGTTCAGAGCAAGCTCAACACCTTTGACAACTATTGCGTCGTTCACGAGAAATTTATGTGGGATGCGCGCATGGAACCTGGAGTCGTGGATGCCTTTTCCAAAGTCTGGAACACGAACGAGCTGCTCGTCTCCTTCGACTCGCTGAACATCACTCTTCCGGGGCGCAAGGACAAGCCGCCCCGGGCCCCATGGCCCCATGTTGACCAGTCACCCTTTAAACGCGGGCTGCACTGCATCCAGGGCATCATCAACCTGAGCCATGTTGGCGATGAGGATGGCTCGCTTATGGTGCTACCGGGCTCGAATGCTTACAACGCCGAGTTCTTCGACACTCAGGCCGATCGATCCTCCTGGCCTGATATTGATTGGCGCCGCTTCAGTGAGGAAGAAATGAAGTGGTTCGAGGGCAAAGGGCTCAAGGCGTGCAAAGTCAAGGCCGAGCCTGGCGACCTGATCTTGTGGGACTCGCGAACGGTGCACTGGGGGGCTGAGCCCACGGCGAACAGCAGAACGATCCGAACCGTAATATACGCATCCTACTCTCCCGCCAAACTTGCCAAGAGAGAAGCTCTTGAGGAGAAAGCTCGCGTGTTCAACGTCTATGGCGCAACGACCCATTGGGCGCACGACAACATTTGGCTTCGGCCTCAGCTTGCGCATCTTCCTAATGGTACGGTTGATCCACGCAACAGGGACGAGCCGCTAGAGAAGGCCGAGGTGAACGATATGATGTTGAAGTTAGCTGGATTGAAGCCATATTAGTCGCGCCACCACAGGCAAAGACGAGAGAAAACATAATTCATTTTCTGTAACTAGAACAGCTGCAGTCATTCGTTGAAATCTATGCGTCCCTCAATATTCTTCCTTGTGCCCTGTTCGTGGTTTGATGGTCATGGTGGTGGTAGCTGAGTTTAGGCCATCGCTTACGCTGATCCCGCCATCCGCCACCCGCTTGCTGTGAAGCAAGCATAAAGCCCTTCAACGCATCAAGATGGTAATCTTCAACCATTACCTGCTACACAGTTACGTCTAAGAACCGAGATTACCACATTATATCGAATCCGATCTCAATTTAAGTCGATATGCAGGATATGACGAGTCTTGAGCCAAATGTCAAGATGGAGGTAGACCGACTTTCAAAGAAGCTGCTCTGTAGGTGCTTCTGTCGTGTCCGGACGAGATACAGTTGAACTGCCGCTAACACGTGCCACAAGCTGCCCTAGATTCACAGCCTGCCTCACGCAGGATCGTCGTTGGGATTTCAGGCGTGCCTGGCTCCGGAAAGACCACGCTGGCTCGGTTGGTCACCGCTCGCATCAACGAGCTCCGTCCAAGTGCAAAGAGTGCACCTACAGCCGTAGATCTCGCGATGGACGGATTCCACTATTCCCGCGCCCATCTCGCCTCGATGCCAGATCCAGTCTTCGCTACACATCGCCGTGGAGCCGCCTTCACATTTGATGCTGAAGGCTTCCTGGCCTTGGTGCGCCAGCTTGTTGCCGAGCCTCCGGTGGAAGCGAAAGCGCCTTCATTTGATCATGCGACAAAAGACCCTGTTGCAGACGATATTGCCATTCCCAGTGAGGTTCGAATCGTTTGGGTGGAAGGAAATTACTGTGCGTTGAACAGAGCTCCATGGAGCGATGCTGCTGCGTTGATGACGGAGCTTTGGTACGTGGACACGCCCGCTGAAGTGTCCCACAAGCGGCTCGCTGTCAGGCACCTTCAGGCGGGCATAGTGAAGGATGAGAAGGAGGCTTGGGAGCGAGCGACTGGCACCGATGAGCTCAATGCGAAGGATATTAGAGAGAATAGACTTCCCTGCCAGGAGAATCTCGTCTTGGTCTAGATATGGAGAAATTGAAGTTTTTCATCCAATCGAGAAAATAACATCCTATTGATTCTGCTACGCACTCCAGCGGCGGCGCATCTACATTTCACTGGAATGATTGAAACTAACACAACATTACCAAATGTTGGGCGGCTCCGTATTGCGAGATTGAGAAGGTAATACTTGAGAAAGTGGTTTTTGAAAGCGAATTACTCGACGCAAATTCTAACCATCTTCTCTTCTCTATTCCTTATGCCCCTATATCTACCATGCGCAGTGCCCGCCGTCCACCCGTAGGTCTGCCGCCGTCATGAAGCTGCTCGCATCTCCCAGGAGGAACAGCACGGGGCCCCGAAACTCGTCCACGGAGCTCAGGCGGTACAGCATGTTGTCTCCGGTCCACTGGTTCTCCATGCCTGGCTTCTGCAGCGCCTCAGCGGTGGCGGGGGTTCTGATGTACCCCGGCGACAGGCTATTGACCCTGATGAGAGGCATGCCCTTTCGCGAGCCCCATTCGGCCGCCAGCGATCGCGCAAGTTGCAAGATTGCAGACTTGGAAGAGTTGTACGCAGCCGTATCGACTCCCTTATTAACGTTCGTGCCGCTCATGCTTGCGACCAACACCATGCTGCCGTCCACGTTGGCCTTCTTCATCTCCAGAGCCACAGCCTGTGCCGCTGCGAATGTGCCGGTGACGTTGATTTCCATGAGGCGGCGGAAGCGCTCGATAGAGAACTCGTGCGCGGGGTCGTTATCGGAGACACCGGCACAGGCTACCAGGCCTCGTATGGGGTACTTGAGTGTCGGTGCGAGCTGTTTGAATACAGTTGTGATGCTGTTCTCGTTGGTCACGTCCAGATGATAGTACGATAATTGCAAGCCAAACTTAGTGGCGAGCTTTTCCAGCTGGTCTGGGAACGTCGTAAGTCAGCTTTGCCTTCCACTTATTGAACCCTCTCCCGGTAAGGGAATTTGAGAACAGATCCTGTCGAGGAACGGTCATCCAGGAATGCTCAACTTACTCCAAGGTTCGCTAGGAGGGCTGGTGACAATGTCAAGGCACACGGGGTTCCCTCCGGCCTCCAGTACTGCTTGGGCAACCTCGACGCCCAAATAGCCCGCGCCGCCAGTTACTATTTGGGATCGCGTCAGTTTCTACTTCTATTCCTTTCTTTGAAGTTCACTGGTTTCGGAACCTCAGAGATTCGACGTGCCACCTACTAATAATAGTACGACCATCAAGACGGAATAAATCGGCAGCCCGAGTGGTTGGGCCGCCCTGCCGCGCCTTCACCTCACGAAACGAAGGGTCTGCCGTGTTGCTCATGATGCTGCGTCGTGATGCCTCCTCAACGACGATTATCTTCAATACAGATATTGAGAGCTGATTTCGTGAAACAAGTGCAGAAGTCCTCGTGAGAACGAAAACTTTAGCAGCGAAAGAGAGGGTCAAAGTTGCTATTACATCGCTATGTGTAGCACATGCGGCGTGACGCAAAGGTCCCTGCAGATCCCCCTCCCCCACATGCAAAGCGGTGCTCTTCCCGCTCTTCCGCAAAGGTCCGCCAGCATCGTGACTGACTGATTTGCGTTGTTCCACCAGCCCTTTCGTCTTCAGAAAGTATCGGAGCAAGCGGATGTCGGACCGTATGGGCCAGGGACAATCATTTGGCCCTGAACGCATGCTAAAGCAACGGCATGGACGCGACTCGCTACAAGATGGACCGAGTATTAGAAAAGTAGAAAACACATCAAAGGTGATATCACCCTACTCATTTGTACTTGCTTTACATCAAGATTCACCTGCCGTACCTCTGATTCGCCATCCTTGTTGTTTCAAATCCAGATCCTGCGAAGAAGAAGAACTTCGATACAAATTCCTAAGGCAGAGATGGCGTCTATCATAGCTCGACCTCTTGAAGGCAAAATCGCCGTTGTCACCGGCGCCTTCCGAGGTGAACAGACTTTCCATCTGGAAAGGGCTTTCTGCTAACATGTTCAGGCATCGGATCTGCCATTACACAGCATCTTGCAGGCAAAGGCGCTAATATCCTGGGCGTATACACGTCCGACTCCTCCACCAAAGCCGCTCAAGAATTGACCGCCTCGCTCTCTTCCAAGCACGGCGTCAAGATCGTCCCTCTTCAGACAGACCTGCTCCGACCCGAGGAAGCAGGCAAGCAAATTGTCGAGACGGCCAAGGCCAACTTCGCCCGCGCCGATGGCACTCTCGTCATCGATATCCTCATCAACAACGCTGGCGTCGGCGGTGACTATGCCCTGGGCGAGGTTCCAGCTGATGAGTTCCACCGCATTTACGCCGTCAATGTCTTGGCCCCAATCATGGTCACGCAGGCAGTCCTGCCGTACTTGCCACACGACCGCTCGGGCCGCATCGTCAACATCTCTTCCGTCGCTTCGAGCATGGGCTTCAAGACGCACACCCTGTACGGCGGAACGAAGGCTGCATTGGAGGCCATGACGAGAACATGGGCGAGAGAACTCGTTGAGCGGGCCACTGTCAACGCTGTGAACCCCGGTCCCGTCGAGGGCGACATGTACTGGGCGGCTGGAGAGGAGTTCTGGAAGCAGTTGGAGCCGTTTCAACTGGCCGCTCCTTTGACGGCTGTCCGTGATGGGGTCGATCGGCCGGAATTGGTGAAGTTGGCCAATGAAAAGATGGCTGGGAGACGCCCGGCTTACTGGACCGAGGTTGCCGCCGTTGTTGGTATGATTTGTGGTCAGGACTCGTCTTGGTGCACTGGAAGTGTCGTTTGCGCCAATGGAGGACTGAGATTCTCTACTTAGACCAGCCAGATGTCAGATATAGCCCATAGAATAACAGCTCCCTGAACCGATATAACGAGATGCTTCAACCCAGTGATGTCGACGGGTGCCGGCGTTTGAGCTTCGCTAGTCGCTGCTTCTGGTGGATGGACTGTAGAATGCAAACGATTGACTCTATGCTGGACTCGGGTGACGCCCAACGCTGCATGCCACCTATGAGTCGAGATACGATCCCTTCAATGTCAGGAACCAGGTGCTTCAAGATTGGTGAGGCCGATGACGTGGCTAACACGAAGGATGTTGCTAGGCACCTGGACGGAGTCACTCTAGTCAGCGTGGCATTCTGCGATGAGTAACAGCAAGGCAGAACTTACGCTTGGCATATAGCCCACACGTATGGGGTGCGTTTGGTCAAGACCTGTAGAGCGGTTTCGATGTAGTTGCGGCAGCTCTGAATGCAGGTCTCGGCGTATTTGTAGACGTAGGTAGGGATTTCATCAGCCGTGCTGACGGACAGAATGTATACAAGACACGGACGTGAGATAATATGCCTGGCTGACCAGTATCGGAGTCGCAGCGAAGCCTCGTGTGCATCGGTAGGCACGTTATGACTCAGATCCGGCTTGATGCTGTCAGGTAACGAGTGATACCAAACCTCAAGCTGGCGTGTAAGCTCATTTAATACTCTTTCAAGTGAGCAGATTGTTGATAAAGACGGGGACCCCGTAGAGTTGTCGTTCTCAGTATAGCTCGGCGTGCTTGCAGGTTGAAGAGGGGCCTGACTACCTGACGCGTAGACTGCATTATGGATGCGATTTAGAAGGCCCCGAACCGAGCATAGAGCAAGGAACACGAGTCCATCTCTTTCGTCAGGGCTACTTAGCCGCGGGTATTGCATGCGGTCGATGTCGATTTCAATACCGCTTGGTGGTACGTGTAACTCAGCTAAGTTGTCACTGATCATGCTGATTAGTATGACTCGGTATGCGCAGGCTGCGACTTACCACTCCAGTAGAAAGCATGTCCAGAAGAGGCGACCGACGGTCTCATTCTCTGCGTTTGAGAAGGCCACGCTGCCCTGGCTCCGACTTGGGACCATCATCTGCAGCTTACTGGATGCCATATACACGAGTTTCCAAGCAAGTAATGGTCGAGCGAGGCAAGACATGTAGATAGCAGAGAGGACCAGACCTGTCGGCAGCGAAAGATCGGTGCCGAAGGACGTGACCCATTGTGTTGTCAATATCTGATACGCAGGGATGAAATATTCGAGGCCGTATGAGTGGTTCGTAGAGTTAACATCCTCATAGTCGGTACTGGTCAGCTTCCCAAGGGCTAGGACGACCAGACAGACAGCTGCATCGACGTCTTCGCACTGGTCGCCCCTCAGAGTCCGATGAAAGAGATCCGTGAAAGACGTCTTGTCCAATATCGGGAACGTAGAGTTGATATTAGTGAAGTAGCTGGAAACGAGACCGTCTGTGGCTCCGCCAATGAAGTCCACAGAGGCAAGCAGAAGGGACAGGTCATGTCGAGAGCTGAGTTCTGGAATGCTGGTTCGGCATGTCTCAACCTGGTAGAAGAAATCCCTTGGATAGTCGCCAATCAAGCGACGAACGGGTTCAAGGGCGAACATGCTTCCGGTAGATGTGTGGTGGCCTATTGGGATCGTGATAGGCGCATCATCTAACAAGCGGCTGTCGGATCGACCGCAGGTGATGCAGCGCTGGCCATGGCCGATCACTGGGTATGGTGGCTCGGCTGAGATCCATGTCTTTTCGATGGGATGCGACGCTGTCATGGCCGGACCATGGGATGACAGGTATGATACAAAGCCTTGGATGTTGTCGAGCATGGACTCATCGTAAACGTCGCTCATCAGCTCGCCTGGGGCTTCATGTTGGTGACCTTGGTCCGTGTCCGACGCCGCGATGGTTACACCATCTGTGACAGTTGTCGGTAAAGTCGACTCGGTGAGATTAGGAGTTGGACTATCCGTAGACTGGCCTGTGAGGTCATCAGGTGGAGTTGTCTGTTGTGGTGGCGAGCCATGTGAACTTGGAGATCCTTCGTCTTGGTGAACAGAGCTTGGTGTTGGTCGCTCAGATGCAGGCTGTTCATCACTGTCTTGTGTCGGCTGAAACTCTTGCCGCTGCCCATTTTGCTGTTTCAACATATTCTCAAGCTGATCCAGACGGCGCAAGAGGGCATCTACCGGCAGATTTGCCGAGGCTTGCGTTGTGTTTTGCCTAGAAGCAAGCCGAGACACATATCGTCAGCGTGGGGGCCTTCAGTAGAATGGTTTTGGAGAGCTGAGGAACATGGCCTGTACCTCGTGTCTTCTGAGGGCTCTGGGTACTCGCAATCAACGCCAGACACAGCGCATAAACCACACGCAGGACGCTGGGAGTCACATTTCCGTTTGCTGTGCAAGAGGCGTCAGTGACCCATTCACATTGAAGCTGAACAGAGGTCTGAACTTACCGATATCGACAAAAGTGACAGGCAACTGGCGCCCGCCGCCGCGGGTAGTTCGGCCTTGTGCGCCCTTGACTCGTCATGATGCAGATTCCAATGTGATGCTTACGCGGTGGCTAATGTCGAACTTGGGAAGAGCCTGAGTCTCAATGTGTCATTACAACCCAGTGTCTTGATGTAAGTGCTCTTTGTGAGGTGATCTGCGCGTTCTGGAGGTTTGAGATGCTGTCTCTTGAGCATGAGAGGAGCACGAATCTGGGGTAAACAACCTGGAAGCCAACTTCCCCGCACCCTCTCCGCGTCGGCGTCACACAGATCAGCCCGGATCCTTGAGTGGTTAGGCCTGGATCCCCATATTTCCAGGCATTGTAGCGGAAATAGCAGTAAACCCACTGGGCCCGATGCTTTTCAGCGCCGGTGCGTGGCCTGCATCACGCTGTCCGTCAGAGAAACTGAACACTGTGCAAAGTAACAGTACGTATCGGATGCGTGATTCAAAATGGCTTCCTCCAAAGGGGGGAGCCAATGAGTGGACCCTCTCAAGAAACCCTTATCAAAGACAATGAGATTGCCAATGATAAATAAGAGGTGCGCTTCCCAGGTCGCGACTCTGGCTATTCAGCTGTGTTTCTGGTGTTGACTCGGTCTACTTATCTTAGCGCGCACTGCTTATCCTCACCATGTCGCCCCTGAAGCTCATATCTCCGATCTCTTCGTTTCTCATAAACAACAGGCCTTTTCGACGCCAAAGATCTCGTGCAGTGCAGCCAGCCAACCCCGAACCCGAGTCCGACGATGCAAACCAGCAACCTACGCATGAAAGATGGGATTTTCCGCGCATCAACATTGCCAAACTAGGCGCGATTTTCTGGTGTTTCTTGCTTTTGGGCAGCAATGACAGTTCTTATGGTGTAAGTGCAACACGATCCTTCAATTGCAAGGTCATCTACTGACATGGCGACGATCTCAGGTTCTTATTCCACAGGTTCGTCTAGCATTGTTGACAGATCAACTTTTCAATAACTCCCCTTTTCAATAACTCCATGCATTCACGCTTGCTCGATCTAACCTTGGGCAACAGATTGAGAAATACTACGGCATCACTTACCTCCAAGTATCGCTCATCTTCCTATCGCCTGTATTGGGGTTCATCATGAGCACTGTTTCGAACCACGCCGTCCATTTACGTTACGGCAAGCGCGGGGTCATTATCATGGCGGGAACTTGTCATGTTACGGCCTACCTCGTCGGCTGTTTCCATCCGCCATTCCCGGTTCTTATTGTCGTCTATATCCTCGTTGGTCTTGGATCAGGCGCTAAAACCGCTGCCTGGAACTCGTTTGTCGGAGGCTTCAATAAATCCAATGAGCTTCTGGGACTGCTGCATGGCTTTTACGGGTTAGGTGCGACCATCACTCCAGTCACCGCAAGTGCACTGTTTTCCCAGGGTTGGCATTGGTACCAGGTATACTACGTCTTGGTCGCGATGGCTGCCTCGGAGTTCGTTCTTACCCTTTCCCTCTTCTATCCTCAGAATGGAACGGCATACCGAGAGGAAATTGGCGAGTCTCGGGGACAGCAAGAAACAGTCGAGGTCCCCTTGCAGGCGATGCCGCTGGGTGAGAATGCAGGCCGGCCGCCCATGAGGCGCAACCCTTCTTCAAGAGTGTTCAAGGCTGCCAGCAGCTTCAAAACTAGCAACACCTGGAATTGCCTCAAGAACAGGGTCGTGCTAGTTTGCAGCGCCTTCCTCTTGGCTTATGTAGGGTCCGAAGTCGCTCTCGGCGGCTGGCTCGTGACTTTCATGATCGATGTGCGTGGCGGCTCAGCCTTTGCATCAGGACTTACTGCCAGTGGTTTCTGGGCGGGAATCACTGTCGGTCGGATCATCCTTGGCTTTGTCACTGGACGTGTCTTCAAGTCTGAGAAGCATGCTGTGACCGTGTATTTGGTTTGTGCCATCGTCATGCAACTCTTGTACTGGCTCATTCCCAACTTCATCTCTTCGGCGATCATTGTTGCATTCCTAGGTAAGATCCTTCGTTTGCCAAGAAACAAGCATTTTTCTAATGTCGCTTGTCAGGATTCTTCCTGGGCCCTGTGTTCCCCGCAGTCATCGTCTGTCTATCTCGTCTCCTGCCACAGAGAATGCGGGTGTCTGCCATCGGAATCTGCTCAGCTATCGGAGCCTCCGGTGCCTCGGTCATTCCCTTCATGGTGGGAGCTATTGCTCAAGCCAAAGGGGTAGCTGTGTTACAGCCCATTATACTCTCGGTCCTTGCGGTCTGCTTCCTGCTCTGGCTGTTACTTCCGGGACTCCCACTACGGACAAGCACTGTCTCACGACACGCGGCAGAGGGCACAATCTGACATGGTTTGATGAGTCAACTTGTAGACTTGGTACATGGTTCTAACTAGGTACTCTGGAGTTCAAGATTTGCTCAGATATCTCGTTCACGTCTGGAATGCCAATGCGTTATGCACTCAGAATGGTTCGTGAAGGCCCGCATTGCGTTCTCCAGGAGTGTCGAACACATTGACCTTCCAAGCCGGGTTGAAAGTGAAGGGGAGACCTCCAAAGCGGGCGGGGTCCTTGCGGCCAAGTTCAGTGAGAACCTCATAGCTGTAGACACAGAGAGCACCAACTATTAGCCTAATTCTATGCTTGGGAATTCCGAATACACATTACCTGTCGTCGTCTAGATCAAAGACCTGAAAGTTGGATTCGATCCTGGATGGCTTCACAGATTTTGGTAGGACGGAGAACCCTCGCTGATCTCGTGTTAGAGGGACGTCCCTGAAACAAAGAAATACTCGCCTTGATTCCCCATGATCCCAGGACTTGGCCTGCATCTTTACCGAATTTGCGAGCAATTTTGTCCACCGCGGGATTTCCGAGGACTTTGACCCCGCCTCGAGCTGCATCGCCGCCAAACGGCATGTAAGCCGTGATATGGATGCCCTTCGACGTGCAGTAATCGAGCAACTCCTGTTGGATCAGAAGAGGATGAGCTTCAACTAGTTGAGAGGAATGAGATCTAAGTTAGCGAAGATCAATCGTCTCAGATACGTTGAACACAAAGATTAGTTTTGACGTACCCTGGTTGACAGCTGGAACTACACCAGTCTCGTCAATGAGCTTCTGAATGTGCGCCGGGCTGAAGTTGCTGACGCCAATGCTTGGTGATTGTCAACATCATATGCTTTAGTCACGTCCAGATCAATATGGAGATCACCTCTTCACTTTGCCAGCCTTTTTAACCTCGATCATAGCTTCCCAGGTAGCCGTCAAGCTCAGCTCCCTGTCGAGCAGCATGTTGCCTCCCTCAGATGGTTCCAGCTTTACTCCAGTATCGGACTTGGCATCATCGACCGCGGCGAAGTTGACTGGCCAGTGAATCTAATCAATTAGCCCCGGTCGTTACAATGTTTGGCTTGACTATTCATCGTACCAAGTAAAGATCTAAGTAGTCAGTGCCTAAGTCTTTCAAAGTCTGATCGAGGGCCTTCTTCAGATTCTCGGGTCGGTGATGTCTCCAAGAATGCCAGTGTGAGTCGTTCGCTTTAATAACACGTTTGGGTTTGTACTGACGAGTTCCAAGCCTTGCTAGTGATGAAGAGGTCTTCCCTCTTGAAGCCCGGCGCCTCCTTTCTCAGAGTCTCGATTGCCGAACCGATTTCCTTTTCATTCTGGAACCTCGATTAACACAAGAGACATGGAGGATGAACTACTCTGAAATCTTACCTGATAGAACTGAGCGCAGTCAAAGTGCCGCATGCCACATTTCCATCTGGATTACTGTCTCAGTGACTGGAACACATATTCAAGTGCGGCCATAATGCTTACCCCGCTAGAACAGCATCCCGAACCTCATTTGGCTTTGAGAGGTACGTCCCCAGGCCGATTAGTGGAATTTGATTTCCATCATTGAGAATAGCCGTTCTCTTGTTGGTGGGGATTACGGTAGACATCGTGTGATAGGTTCTGAGGGCCTTCCAAACTCGGTTCTGATTGTTCACTAAACGCATCATCCACCACTCGTCGAGGCATCCACCACTCGTCGAGGCATCCACCAAGCTCCGGTGTCCTTATACCGGAACACAACTTCGGGCTATGTTGACCCCATCAAGCACCCTACGGCGATGGACATTGATGCAAGTTGATGTGGGGACCACGCGCATTCGCACTCGATTGAGTGACTGGCGGAGCAAGCGGACGAAGCGGGATTGCTCCCGCGGCAAAACTTCGGCGCAGTGGATTGCTATGTCACCGACTATGGAGGCAGGTTCATGTGAAGATGACGATGCATTCTTATTGATTCAGCTTTTCCACGTTTTAGAAGAAAAATTCACATATCTCACTAAAAATCGGTCTTGTTTCTAAGTCGTTATTGCTTTCGCGCGAGCAGAAAATCAGTGAACGGTTACCAACATGTCCAACGAGAAACACACGAGCTTGTTGGAAGCTCTCGAGAGAGTCTGCAATGTAGACGTAGATGCGATCGACCCGAAGGTCTCTACCAAAATGCCATTCAAACCTCACAACCGTGAGTTATCGAAAGCCCCAGAAGTTGACCAAACCCACTTTGCGCTGACCAATTCTAGAAACATCGAACCAGGTAATTTGCTGCAACACCATGCTCCAGCCAGAATATCGGGCCATCTTCTTGGAAAATGTCAAGAAATACGGGTCTCAAGGGTGGGAAGAAGTGTTCAATCGCGTTGTAAGATTCATCGGTTCACGAATGAAGGACGCCAGCGAACGTTGTTAACTCGGTGTTCAGTCCGTCCAGTTTTGCGCAGACAACCGGAAGAACATCACCGGCCGCGTTCTCGTACAAGTATCGCCTAGCCACGTTCACGATAAGCAGCAGGTCTTGGATCAATGCCATGCGTATGACCGAGCCTTCAGAGACCACGGCATCACACGTGATCAATACGCGATCAAGATCGCATCGACGGGCCCAGGCTTGGCTGCTGCCAAGATTCTGACCGAGGAGGGAATTAGAACTTTGGGAACTTCGATGTTTAGCCTTCCACAGGCCATTGCGGCCAGCCAAGCGGGATGTCTTTTCGTGAGCCCGTATCTCAATGGTGAGGATAGTCATGGAAGTAATTGACCACGGGCTGACACCTTGTAGAGGTCGCCGCTTACGAAGATGACTCCTTGATGCACAAGGGAGATGATCCCGCAATGACGGTGAGCTTTGACTGCGCGTTTAGCCCTTATGACATGCTAATCACCCTTGTGCAGCACCCGATGGCTCCCCGTTTGGTCCATATTTTGGAGACTTACGCCAAGATGTACCAAACAACGGGAAAGGACCAACCCCTCATCGTTATTGCGAGGTTAGTGTTCATAGACATTGTCTTGCTTTCCCTGAGGAATACGGTCTGACAAATTACAGCAACGCGAACATCGGCGAGATTATTGCTACAGCCGAATTGGGTTGCCAGCACATCACGATTCTCGCCCATCACCTCGAGGAACTTCAGAAGACGACCTTCGACGATACCGTACTATCAAAATACCCCTTCTTGAAAGATCCTCCTCCCAAGAGGCAAGCTCCGTACTACAAAGACTTCAAGACAAGAGACAGGCTCCAAGGCCATCTGAAGATTGACCCCTTGATTGGGCCGACGTGGGATGGCAAGTTCGCTAGCACTGAGACGGATTGGCTGGCGAATGATGGCGAAGCGCTGTCGAAGGCAATTGAAGCGGATCCAGCCGTTGTGAAGAAGTTGAAGGATGTTTTCAAGGCTTTCGGAGACGCGGATGTGAAGGCTAAGGCTGCCATAGAGAGCGAGATTGCTAACCCTAAAGATTAAGATCAGTCCAACAAGAACTCTAGAGAGCACAGGGGCTGAAGGTGACTGCAGCCAGGATGACTTGGCAATAAAACTCCTTAGCTTTGCCCTGCATTGTCTACATATCATCACAAATATTCACTTGCACAGTCCGTTGATTCGAATATTGATCTGACGATGCTGGGGGGCCCCTTACCAAAGCGATACTCCATCGCTTTTCAACCATGACATCATTTCCATTTTTGCTTTGATGACTATGTTATGTCTGCCAATATGTGAGCCGAATCTCATGGCGTATTGGGCTCTACATTTCAGTTCTCAAACTCCGTGCCCAATGGTCGTTGCAAAATTGGAAGTTCTGTTATCAAAAGACTACCTGGCTTGATTTTATCAACTTTTCGTGTGAACGGAGGCAGAAAAGCGTATGAGAAAAGCGCCATTATTAAATTGAGAACAGGGTCAATATTCAGAACACGATGATTTGATAGGAAAAGACTACTCTCCAGGATCAGGCAAACTACATGCGATCCACAATGGCGTCTCAGTCCAGCCCTGTCGCACCCCGGAGCAGCAACTCCTCATAGCCTTCAAGAATCTTCGCTGTCTCAAATGCACCGAATCTTCTCGCGCCAGCCTTGTAGTAGGTCACGATAGCATCAGTGGTGTAACATCCACCAGATGCCTTGATCACCGTCGTGGGCTTCAGCACAGATCTCAGGACTTTCACTGCACGCTCCACATCCGGCACTCTGTCGGGCTTGGTGCCAGTCGAAGTCTTGACAAAGCCAACACCAGCCCGCTCGGCTGCCAGTCCCGCTGTTTTGATTTGCTCATCGTTCAAAAAGAAGACTTCAATGATAGCCTTGACAATCACATCATACCGCTACATGTCGAGGTGGGGTAAGCCGATGCAAACTAGGTAATGGGAGACTAATGGGCACTCACCTTTGCCGTTTCAACGACCGCCTTAATCTCTTCTTCCACGTACTTGACATCTCCTGAAAGTAATGCGGAAATGTTGATAACCATGTCGATTTCCTGTGCCCCAGCCTCAAGAGCTAGGGAAGCCTGGAGGACTTTGACAGCGGTGTGATCGCTTCCATGAGGAAGGCCCACAAAGGTCTGGAGCTTGATATCGGTGCCCTTCAGGAGCTCACGAGCTTGCTTGACGCGGAAAGGTTGGGTCACAAACTGCCCCGTTTTGTATTTCTTGGCCAGGGCGACTCCCTCTCTCAGATCATTCTCGGTGTGGAAAGGGTCAATAACGGAATGATCAATGAGCTTGGCAAGCTCCGCGACGGTGGGGGGACTCATAATGATGGTCTAGGGTTGGAAATACGATGATTGGAAACCGGGTGTTCCGTCTGCCTTGAGCACCTGCGCAGGTTACGATCCTAATATATTAATCTCGACGCCCAACAGGGGCCCTGATGAAGCTGATCACTTAAACATCGTTCCTAAGGTACTGATTCCTCGAATTCAATTGTTCATGTGCGGCTTGCGGTACGACCGCCTAGCCTGCATCGACCCTTCTGTGTTCAAACGCAGCTATGTTGCATCCGAAGCACTGGGAGGATCGGAATCGGCGTGCCGCAACACCCAGACATAGAAGCGGGAAGCGGCAACTGACGTCCCGCTGACTTCCTGCTTCACTGAATTCCTTGATGGTGTGGCAACACGTCATCACTCCGCTGGAGGGCCCCTGATGCGATGGCCACTTGCCACAAACACCGGTTCGCATATACTCCATGAAGTATCTACCCTAAGTGATGACTACAGTAGAAAGAAGTTCCAGGGTGGTCACTCAACTTTGATTTCAACGTTGCGCAAACAGTGTTTCAAAATGGGGAAATCCTGACCATATTCGATGAGATGAGAATAGCTTTCCTGGTTCGGAAGTTCATCGCACAATGAAACCGCTTCCCCAATGACTGTCAAAGAAACGGACATCATGGCCGGAGTCATAAAGCACATTAAAATTTATTCTGTTGAAGCTTTCCTACCGAAATCATAACCTTCAAACAAAATCCAATCGAATACGAATGGTCATTGGAATCTCTTTGCGAATATGACTATCTCTCCTGGTTGCAAATTCCTATCCCCCTCGCCGATGAATCCATCTGCGCCCATTTCATCACTCAAGACAACGATGTTTTCGCCAGATCATACGATCTAATCTCTTCAAAGGTACTAATGTAGCAATCATGCTCGCTCAGATGCAGTGACTTTGCCGTTGTTCTTGCCCGCCATGCCATTTTGTTTGATGGAGGTATCGTCCGCATGCTCAGACCGAATTGAATGCCCATCGCCGACAACGTGAGGCTCATCACGGACAACACGCGCAGCACGGCTGATACCTTTGGCTCTATCCCCATCAAAAATAATCGCGATTTCCTCAATGGTGAGTCCCTTCGTCTCGGGAAATCTGAGATAAATAATGACGCAGTAAAAGGCCAGAATTCCGATATAAACCGCGTAACATCTCCAGTGAATTGCCTCAAGGATAATCGGATTGACCCACTGGTTGACGGCATTTGCGGATCCTTGAACGATGTTGTAGATTGCCTGTCCTTTGGTTCGCAGGTTGTAGGGCAGGATCTCGACCGAGTACATGTTCGACAGTGGGGTCCACGCGAGGTCATAAAAGCCGAAGAAAACGAACAAGAATGGGACTACGGCGAGTCCCACTGCCTTTTGCTGTCCTTGGGTGTCGTAGGCGCCGGAAAGTCCCATAACGACAATAAACGAAAAGAACATGCCAATGGTTGAGGTGAGCCAGAGAGGCCTGCGTCCGACGCGATCGACAGAAAGTGCCGCTGACGTGGAAAGTATTACTGGCGGGGGAAGCAGTCAGCGTTTTATGTTCTTGCCCTTGGCGTGCAGTCTAAACAGCAGGATTACGAGCAAAGGGAAAGTAGCTCACGGTTCCAAATTTGTAAACCCAAGTTGAGCCCCGCTTGTTGTTCCGTAGACCGAATGCCAATTGTGCTCAGGATAGGCGACAGGTAGTACGATATGATGCCATTTCCAACCCAGTTCGTTCCGATTGCAATAACGACGAGTAAAAAGAGACGAGGGCGGTTGTTTGGCAGGAAATAGTCGGTATACTTGGTCTCGGAATTGACCTCATCAACACGCAGGTTTTCCATTATCTCTTCGTATTCGAGCCGAACGAGGGGGTCGTTGATGTCGCCATTGGCGTGGTATTTGCCGAGGATTTGTAGAGCTTCATCGGAAGCGCCGTGTCTGACGAGCCACTAAAACAGACGTCAATTCCACTAAGGCATCTGCTAAAAGAAACACAATTACTTACTCTCGGAGACTCGGGCATAGTGAAGGTCATGGCTAGAGTCACGCCTGGCCCGACGAGCTGCAAGTAGCAAGGGATTCTCCATGCTGCGTTTCCTTCGATATGTCTGGTGCCGAGACAAACACCGGCCGATATCACAGCAGCAATATAGTAAATGCAGGTATCTAAGATGCGTCAGTGACTAGTCCAGACTGCTATCTCCCAACATGTAGCTTGTCACGTACACATGCTACCAATCTGGGCTCGATAGCGAGGATGTGCAATCTCTTGTAGAAGGGTCGGTGCAATCGTCAGCCCCATAGAAATGCCAATCCCCATCAAGACACGACCGGCGATGTACATCCCAAGGTTGATGGCTGCGGAGTTAACTACAGCGCCAGCGATCTGCACCGATGTAGGCGTCAGTATTGCAAAGAGTAACAGGTTATCAAACTCACGTTGATCAGAACACCAATCCAAACAGCCCATCGTCTTCCAAATCGATTCGCAATCAACTCGGCGAAGTACGGAGATATCAACCCAGGAAACAGTGCAGCTGAGTTCATCAGACCTAGCAAATTGCCTTTGGGATGACCGAAGAAATTTTGCCACGCGTCAATCGTCTGAAGACCATTGAATAGACTTCCGTCATCTTCAGAAAACCGTTAGTTGGAATGCGTCTTCACCGCATGCAAGCTGAGAGAGTGATGAGCGTTGTTCTTACAGCCATTGAAGAAGAGCGTGCCGCAGAGACCGACGCAGTGGAACACGTTTTTCCGTAGCCCTGAGAGATCAGCACTTTTATGTCACCTCAGGAGGACGGACCGTCTCACCTGCATCTAGCCACCACTTGCTGTTGGCATTATTTCGAACTGATTTGTAATTCGACTCGGATCCCGAAGCACCACAAGCTACTGCGCCGCCGCCCATCTTGAAGTTGGATAAAGTGAGTGATATTTGGAAGTTGCGGAATTGTGAGTACCAAGAGCAAAGTAAGCTTCACAAAGTCTACATGGTCAATGATTTGATACGAATTTGAGAGTTTATGTATGATTGGCCTTGTATCTCCTTCGAAATGACTATGACGAGTCTAGCTAACTTCGTCCGGTGCTAATTCCAAGGCCTTCAAAACCTGGGGTAAACTCCACAGCCACGCGTATGGTGACCTCGGACGATTTCCCCGTGGGGTTGATATTGTTTCAAGGACTATCCTGGATTTCGGTCGGTCTCGGGTTCAGACCAGGTGACGTCTTACCTGATCCGGCTTGAGATGCATTGTGCGGCGGGTAAGCAGGACTGCGGTAGCAGCGGTTTCCCGCTCAGAGCCCGCTCACCCACCACACAGCAGTGAACAGCACCAATGGTGGATGAATGCAAGAGAATTTGCGGAGTTGTCCAAGTTTCTCGATGATCGACGGCTGAAATCCTCATAGCTCTGTCTCGGGACATCGCCAAAACCTGTAAACCATAGCGGTTTCAACTACCAAGAGGAGATGAACACATGATATGAGGCTAAGAATGTTCTATTGTAGTGTACATACAATAATGCTACTCGAAGCTTGATGGTCTTGAATGTGGGACTAGGCACAGCCTCGAACCAGGTAGCTTCCACCATCTAACACAATGGTTGCCCCATTGATGTGCTTACTTGCCTTTGAGGAGAGGAATACCATCACACCAGCGACGTCTTCAGGACTGCCTAGCTTCTGGTCCGGCACCTGCTTTGAGACGCTTTCAATACCACCGTGCCGATTCATCAGTGGCGCACTCATTTGGCTCGGAACCATCCCAGGTGCAACTACGTTCACCGTGATATGCTTCGGCCCAAGTTCCACGGCAAGATTCTTCATGAGATGAATGACAGCGGCCTTGGAAGCGGCGTATGCGTATGCTGTTCAAACTTTAGTACCAGCATTGAAAAGATAATGGCATTCATTTGACTTACTTCCGTGCTCACCCATGTCCCCAACAACGACGCCCGCCACCGAAGACACCATGATAATCCGAGATGGGTCGTGGACTGTGCCCTCAGCCTGAAGTAACGGAGACAATCTACGAAAGTTGTTAATTTCCCCGTGCAGCACGTCAAATACTTCAGGGACAGGCATACCTTTGAGCTGAGAAAAAGATGCTGCTGACGTTCATTTTCATGACCCGGTCGAAATCATCTTCCTTGTACTCGTCCATGTGTCCAATGAAAGTTGCGCCGGCGTTGGCAACCAAAATGTCGACATGGTCCGTGGTTTTGCTAATTTCAGTGGCCATCTGTGTGCATCCTGCTTGACTTGATATATCCGCAACGATTGCGATTGCCTGGGCGTCGGGGATTTTGTTAGGCAGAGCATTGAGGGCTTTCGCGGCATCTTTTAACGGGCCCTCGCTTCGGGCGACTATGTAAACGCGGGAGCATCCTGCTTGGAGAAAGCTGGAAAGCTAATTAGCCATCATCACTGTCGGTGGTAGATAGAGCTGTGTGTTTTTGGACTTACCCGCTTGCTGTGTGAAGACCTAATCCGCGCGACCCGCCAGAGATGACTGCAACCTTCCCTTTCAGCGAGAAGATGTTCTGGAAGTCATCGAGCTTCACAAGATCTTCAGGTGTAGACATCTTTTTCGATTCAGTCAAATCGTCGTTTCCCGCACCAATTTTCCACTGTGTGTTACGGTGCTGGACTGCGAAGCGAAGCGTTGATAATGAGGCAGCAAGCCAGTGCTGCGGGGAAATCTTCAGTTAGCGAGCCGAAAGCCGGTTGAGCGGCAGCCAGCGGGAAACCGCTTGTTGGCGGTGGTTCGGCATGTGTACCCATCATGACATCAGATAAACCGAAAGCTCGTGATCATTTCTTTTAGAAACGACGCCTTTTCAGGGAAACCTGGGATGAAAATGCTTGGGAATTCCTATTCGGCAACAGCGACCTAAACAAGAACTTTAGTAACAAATCGTAGCATGAGTGGAGGTGGTCTTTACTGGTCCAGCCTTCACCGGTCTCAACCCTTATCTCATGTCGCGCTGCGTATTCTGAGCCTTGACCAAGCCCAGCTTACACATATCCGATATCACTTCTGTGGCCGGTCAAGTGATGAGTTGGTGATACAAATTGTTGTCGCCAGTTCTGTGCCATCGTTACCCCGGATTGTGTGTGCCCCGGGGCAGTGGGTACGGGTGCGACTGGGCTTTGAACCTCAGCATAGTGGGTCAGTGGCGAACTGGAGACGGAAGACCTCCGTGCCCACTGCCAGTCCCTAAAAAACATAGTTTGAGTATAGCAAGCAAGTTTCGTGTTGTTCTGGACTGCTCAACTCCGAATGGAAGTTAGCATACAATACTGTCTTGAATAGTCAGCCAGCTTTTCCGAATGTCTTGTTCACCGCCAAGATGCTCGTGCAACGGTTAGAATAGGTCGTCTGATTAAGAATGACTTTGAAGGTGATAAGTGCTCCAATTTCAATCGACTTAAATGGTAATACGATTCTTAGATATCTAATTACCGAGCTTGGAAATTGAAGCATCCCATACTAGGATTGAACATGATGGTCGTTGTATTGATAACAGGTTGCAAAGAGGCCATTCTCATTGTATATCAACTTGGAAGAAGACGTAGCTGTGGAATATTTGCACTTTGACAACCAGCTCTTTTATGATGTTTTCTATTGTTTGGGTTCTACCAACTCAGCTTACTCTCACGACGTAGGAGGCTTCTCTTGCGCAGCACCTTCCGGTCACGTGAACGGATGTCCGCCATCGCTGGGAGCACGCGGTGCGGGGAACCGGCCCCGTAATCGGCTCGTGGGGACCGATGTCTGTGGAACTTCGGCATCATAACTAATTGAGACCGAAGGAGTTTGCCTACTTTAAGCCATGAACAGCGTATCTCGGCATGAGAATATGCATAGATAAGACGCCATCAAAGATCTTTTGGCAACCACACCAACACCAGCACTGAAGCATGGATAAGAACGCCCAAATTGTCATTATCGGCGCGGGGTTATTTGGCTTATCCGTCGCCCGCCAGCTAGCCTTGGACGGCTGCAAAAATATCAAAGTCCTGGATCGACGAATGCCGCCGGTAAGAGTCGAGATCCTCCATAGATGGGATTTACTGACTATCAAAGGTCCCGGATGGCTCCAGCACTGATATCTCCCGCGTTATCAGATTCGACTACGCAGACGAAGACTATCACCGCATTGCCCGCGAAGCTTACCTCAGGTGGCGTGATGACCCCAAGTACAAGGGCATCTTCTATCAAACCAACTACATCTTGGCAGGCTCGCCAAAGCCTGGAGATGAGTCTTGGATGGACAAGACCACTGCTCAGTTGACGAAGCATCAGTTGCCATGGTCGGTTCTCAAAGACGCCGAGACTGCCAGAAGCATCTACCCAACTCTGTCGGGTACCCTTACAGGGCCCAACTTCTCTGCGTATCACCACAACCAAGCCGGTTGGGCAGATGCAAGCAAGGCCATCACTCAACTTCGTGACGAATGTCTTGAGCTCGGGATCTCTTTCACATGCGGTCCAGCAGGCACAGTAGTGGGGTTCGATACCGACGCTCACAACACCATCACCGCCGTTCGCACTCTTGCCGGAACTCAGTCGTCGGTCAAAGGCGATCGATTCATCTTGACTGCCGGCGCTTGGGGCTCTGGACTTGTACCTATGTACAACTCGACTCTTTCCACGGCCCAAGTCTTGGCTTATCTTCCGTTAACAGATGAGGAGATGGTCAAATATCGTGACCTTCCAATTTACATCAACTACACGACTGGCTGGTTCAACTTCCCTCCGCACGAAGACACTAAAACGTTGAAGATGGCGGTCCATGGCTGGGGATATACGCGAGCACCAGGCGACGACGACCGAAAGCTGACTCCGAACGTTTCGTCTCCTCCGCTTGTGTCAAAAGAGCGACCAGATTTTGCCCCGGCAGACGGTGAGGACAGGATGCGAGCAGGACTTCGAGAGATACTTCCTGAGCTGGCGGATCGACCATTCAGCAAAGTCGCCATGTGCTGGTACACGGATACGCCAACAGGAGATTTCATCATGGACAACCATCCCGACTACAAGAACCTCTTCATTGGCGGGGCTGGATGTGGCCAGTAAGTTGACATCACCCTCACAGCATGCGGAACAGTATCTCACCATCCTTATTGCAGTGCCTTCAAATTCTTGCCAGTCCTGGGCGAATATCTCGCAAAAGCCGTTAGAGGAGAGTTGCCACAATCGTTGGCTCACAAATGGCGATTCCGCAAGGAATATCAGGACCAGAAAGACGCGTTCTTGGGCGATGGCAGTCGTGGAGGACCAGCAAGACGAGAGCTAAGTGGTAAGGAGAGAGCCACTTATGACTCTCGGGCGGTTGCGAAACTCTGATGAGTACATGTAGACTGGCTTTAAACATTGCGAGGCCTTGAACTGGTAGTACAAGTAGACAAAATGGACATCAACACCGCTGAAGATAAATACTAATGGATCTCCGAGCTGTCGAGCTATGGATGCTGCTCATGTACGGGGTTTCCAACAGGTGGGAATGTCTCCCAGGGCTACATCAATAGTAGCCAAGGCAGAGACGGCTTGAATATTTGGGCTCTCGGCGTATGTGCTCGAAAATCGTCTGAATGAGCCCACTCGCGGTTATAGTCACGATCGCAGGCTGAGGCACCCCGATTGAGCTAGCCATTTTTGCCGGCCGACCATGAATCAGCGCGCACAGCTGTTGACTTGACTCCTTTGCGGCAAACATCGTGATGAACTTACAGTTTTACGTCTAAATCACTGCAGGCTTCGAGAGATTCTGTGTCACGACGCAGAAATAATTATTCTATAAATATGTCAAGGCCGTCCCGGTAGATGGCTTTCTTTTTCCTCCACAGAACAACACAGAAGAACAAACACACCCTCGCATAAAAATTGCAATCCAGCCCGATCAACTCACCATCTTATCAATCGCCCAAACACCAAACAAGATAACCATCAATCAACGTTGCCCGCCATGTGCTACAGAAGAAACGTCCGCTACAAGTGCATGAAGTGCGGCCGCATCCACCACACTCGCATCACCTCAAGAAGAACGTGCAGCAAGCGCCGCGAGACGGGAAGCTGCGGAGGCACCGACAACCTCGCCGCCGGCACAGTGTCGCGCGGGTACTGCAACAACTGTGGCAGACACTCTAGCGATGCCTATACTTCTGACTCTTACGATTCTTGATGGAGTACCAGCCATTGACGGAAGTTAGAAACGCTGGAATGAGGGCGGAATGAGAAGATTGGAGTTGGGGCAAGGGAGATCTCAGATCATGCGAGAGACGCAAGATGCAGTGGCCAGAAGGCAAGCAGAGCAGCAGTAGTTAGTCACAATCAAGTCAAGTCAAAGTCAAGATTCTCGATGTGATCAATGCTTTTTAAAAACATTAGGGATCATGAAGCAATCATGAGAAAAGAAGAAATAGTGATGGTTGAGATGTGCCCTTGCCACGTTCAAGGCTGACCGAAACTCACCGACACCTACCGGTGGCTGGCTTCGGTGAGGCTTCAATTAAATGGGAGGAAGGCTTCTTAAGTGGACCACAGCGCGACGCGTTCGATTCGCGCCTTCTCCCTGCCCCACCCCACCATGGAATGCGACGTGGTCAAGATATCCCCGCCCGTCGTCACCTTTGGCGCCGGCTGTCCCATTCATCAAGTTCACCAGAGGATCAAGTAGCAAAGATTCGTTCACCAGAAGAGACAATGGACGGAAAGCTCCAGTCCCCCAGCACCTGGCAGCGCTACAAGCTCGGCCAGGCGCGGGTGACCGACTGGCTGAAGCAAACCGCCAGCAAATTCACGCCAAGCCCGACACCGCCGGATGCAAGCGAAGGCAATGGCTCGTCCGCTGGAACGAGGAAGCCCAAGTTGGACTCGGCTTCTGACAAGGTGCACTGGAGCGAGCTGGAACACATGGCGGAGACAATCGCCAACAACAGCAAGCCTGAGGAAATCCCGTGGGACCCGATCCTAGTCCTGCGGGACGTGGTGGCATTGAGGAAGAAGAGCGCCCGGTTCTATTCCAAGACTGCCGACCAAGACAAGACCGGCAAATTGAAGCTGAGCAACCAGCAGCACGAGCATATCATCAAGGTGTTGGAGAAGGTCCTCGGCGTGCTCGAGTCCGCTGTGTCTGGAGTACGCCCGAAGCAGAAGGAGGAGCCTCGGAGGGCCAGCGACCGCCTGGACATGAAGTTGCTGGATAACATGTTCAACCTTCTCCAGTTCCAGAAGCCAGGCAAGCCTGCAAAGACGCCAAAGCCGAAGGCTCCCGAGGCAGAAGAGGTCGATCCCGAGCATTCCGACTCGGAGTCTGACTCCGAGGAAGAGGAAGAGGAAGCCCCGAAGGCTAAGGCTCCAGGCCGCAAGCCGGTTAAGAAGGCCCAAAAGAAGGGTAAAGGCGGCAAGGGCAAGAAGGGCAAGAAGTCCTCCAAGCCCAAGGGTGGCGCCAAGAAGTCCGGCATGGGTGGAGACAGCGACTGGGTCGACCGCTTCTCGGTGGGCAGGGATCCCGACGATGTCGACGACGAGGACCTCGACTACTACATGCTCATATACTGCTTTTTCGAGGATTTCAACACCATCCGCAACCACATCGCCGAGCGCTGGGCCGACTACTTCTACGACAAGTCCGTCTCGCTCAACACCCTCGCCGTCATCACCAACGCCGCCGCCGAGCTCTTCCGCAGCATGGAGAGGGAGCTTCTCACCATTCTTCGCGAAAATGGCCTCTCGAAGCTTGGCACGTATGACGCGATGATGGAGATGCTGTTCTTCGAATACGGCATGGAGCATGTTGACTACGACGACAAGCCCGCGACGAAGGAGGAACAAGACGAGAAGATCTGGCGCGAGGAGTCTGACTGGCTGGGATGGTCCGCATACAACGGTATCAGGGATATTTTCGATCACATGCCGCCAGGGAAGGTCCCGACGATCCCTCCTTCAGCTCGCAGACGACCCCAGTACGGCCCCATCACCTTGGCCGACTTCATGAAATTCAACAGCGCATGCATGTTTGACCTGTTCCCGGAGATCGCTACAGTGAAGGCGTTGAAGAAGACCCAGGAGCAGCCTCCCGTCATACCGGGTCAACCGGAGATGGAGCTCGACTTTGAGAAGGTACTGGAACTGCGCATGTACCCGTCTCACTTTATCTTCTCCCTCCAACTGTATCTTGACATCCGCAACATCATTGATTCCCAGGTGGAAGTCGCATTCGAACAGCTCCAAGAAACAGGCAAAGTTGTTGCCGAGTGCATGAGGAAGTCAATCGAAACGTGCGACGCCGTCTTCACGTCGGAATGGAAGAATGAAGCGAAGCGCGATCTCCACATCATGGACTGCTACATCTTTGAGGATTTCACGTTGGAGGACAAGGAGAGACGGGCAGACATGATGGGCATACCCTTTGACGAGGGAATCCCCGAGTATGAGCTGTTCCGCTGTGAGCCTGTTTGGCCTGCGTTGCTTGATTTCCGGACCAAACTGCAAAGCACCATCATGAGCATTCGTCTGCTTACCCGAACGCCTGAGCCCCTTTGGAGTGGCGTGCTGTACACCATCGCCAAGCGGGACTACCCCGGCATGGCGTGCTGGCCAGAATTCGACAAGTTCTTGGCCTTCCACGGAACGGATCTCCTCGGATTCAATGCACCCGCCACGAGCGAGCTCAAAGCTTCCGATATCCTTGTGAAGTACACGACGATGTCTAACGGCAAGCGGTACCATGTCTGGGGAGATCTTCTCAAGAAGGTTGACCGTGTTGCCAAATTCCACGAGCGCTACGCGGAAATCAAGATTTGGGAGCGTGGAAACATGGACTACATTGCTCACATCGCCCGCCACCACTTGGGCCTGCCAGTCGACTCCAATGTCAGCCCTTTCGGCATTCCGCAAAAGTTTGCAAAGTCAAGGCAGGCGACAAGTGAAGAAAGGACGAAAGACATGTTGCAGCGCATCCAGCGGGTCGGCAACATGCGCCACATCGAGGTCCTCCAGATTCTGGACCAGGTTGTGGAGTCAATCGTCCAAGGCGAGTTTGCAATCAACTATTACAAGCTGAACTGGGAGATCCAGAATTTTGTCGCCTTCCTGCGGGAGACATTGTCAGAGAAAGGAGTGCTTGGGAAGCCAGACGGCAACGTGGACACGTACCTGGCCAGTGACGAGAATGACGCCTTCCTAGGTGAGGCCATCAGCTGGGCCATCGGTCGCTCCGCCGAGCAGCCCTGCATTCCTCGTGTGTCTGATCAAGTCCGTGACAAGGTGGATAAAAACGACTACGATTATCAGTACAAGAAGTTTGTGAAGGCCCAGGGCAGGATGGGTCGCATCCATAACGAGGACTACGGTGGAGACCAGGATTGGACAGACGACGACGATGATGGCGGCATGGACAGCTATGACCGGTTCGAGCGGATCATGGAAGGCGGCATGCAGGGCGACTACGAGCTGAGTTACGACGATTTGGATAGATATTACGGAGGGTATTGATGACAACTTCCACGGATGATCCGCGGACTGTGGACGGCGGAGGGAAACACGTCACTTTCTCGTGCCGACTTCCGAATCAACTCCACGATTGACTCAACGAAAAAGCGTCCTCAATGTCGAGATCCCCAAACCGCCGACGGCGATTCCAAGGTCCCCGCTCGCGCCTAGCTACTTTTGTCGCGCGCGCCCGTCAGCCCTACAGAAAAGAACAGACAACTTGCCACGCCACATGGAGTAGTCAGCATGTGCCTCTACGAAACATGCCCAACACGGCGAGTGTCAGCATTGGATGCGTGGTGAGGAAACTTGCCCAATGTGGGAAATAGTCAGCATGTAATCGGAAAGCTTGGTTCAGCCGCTAATCGCCGCGAGCGCGAGCACCATTCCGTCTTGGGCCCCGCGCGCGGCTCTCCGGCGGTTTGGAATAACGCCGACCGCGCGGGCTTCCATTTCACGTACAGCACGTTATGTATTCGTATGCACGCACACTCAGCGTCTCGCAGCCACAACGTGCCTCTCTGCTACATTCCAGTGAGTCCACTTACTCATCGCGCACCTGGTAGTGGACGCGGTCTATGGAAACGGTCCCATGTGTGCGCATAGCTTGTATATAAGAGCCATCTCAAGAATGCCAAATGTTTCAACCGCAATGAACACCAGACTCTCTCACCTCCTGTCCCTCTTCATCTCCCATTCACACAACATCTTCACACCACACCACTACCACACAGTCCACGCACCAAAGATGCACGCCGCCATCGTCAACGCCTGGGGCTCTCCCCCAACCTACACCACAGTCCCAGACCTCCCAGCACCGTCACAATCCCAGATCCGCCTCCGCGTCCTCGCAGCCGGAATCCACCGCCTCGTCCTCTCCCGCGCCTCCGGGAAGCACTACACCTCCACCACGCTCCCCCACCACCCCGGCGTCGACGGCGTCGGCGAAGACCCGACAACCGGCCAGCGGTACTACTTCGCCTCCCTCCAATCCGGCTCTTTCTCAGAATTCGTCAACATTGAGCGCCACTTCGTCGCCAAGCTGCCTGACAACGCGGACCCGGTCACGGCCGCAGCGTTCATGAACCCGATCATGAGCAGCTGGATGGCCCTCTCCGCGCGCGCGGCGCCTCAAAAGCCGGGGTTCACCGTTGCCATCCTCGGAGCGACGAGTGCCAGCGGGCGGGTCGCCGTCGATGTTGTGAGGTCAAAGGGCGCGGGCAGGGTGATTGGGATCGCGAGAAACGAAGCCGCGCTGGCGGAGATGCCGCTTGACGAGAGGATCGTGTTGAAACCCGAGACGGACTGGTCTAAGCTGGGCGAGGTTGATGTCGTTTTGGACTATGTGTACGGCGACGCAGCGGCGGGGCTGTTGAAGGCGCTTCCCAAGTCGGAGAGGGAGGTGCAGTACATTCACATCGGCTCTGTCTCGCGGGATGAGACGATGATGCTGCCCGGGGCGATTCTGAGGGGGAAGAGGGTCGCGTTGAGGGGTGCAGGGCCTGGAAGTTGGACGATGGAGGAGTATGCGAAGGAGCTTGGGGGGATGGTTGAGATTGCGGCCAAGCTGGAGAGGAAGGGTGTTGCGGTGGAGGCGTTTAAGGATATCGAGACGGCATGGGGGAAGGCGCGGGTTGGCGGGGATCGGATTGTGTTTGTGAGTGATGATATTGCCAAAAACGCCTGAGGGAAGTTGTGATGATGAATTCACACAAAGTAGGAGGTGTAATACGACGGCGAGGGTGTTATATATATATATATGGAAATCTCGCATGAGAAACAGAATACTTGATATCATAGCAACATAACTTGAATAAACTCATTTTATATTTTGCTCGTCTGCTTAGCAAACCCTCTCTAATACGAGAACCTCTCAATTAGAATCTCAAGAGATCGACGTACCAAGCTTGCCTCTTATACTACACGTCGTCAGTCACTTCGCCCCTGTACCGGAATGTGAACTTACCCTTGAAAAACGGTGCACCAACAGCCTGAGCAACAGCCTGTGCTACAAGCTTCTGGATGGCTACGCCAGGGTGGTAGTCGTTGAACCACAGGCAGCTGACACCGTCGGCATTGTAACAAGTAGCATCGGGCGCGCCATAGGCGGTCGGGTTGTTGATGGCCTTGTCGAAAGCTGCAGTGGTATCAACAACCCAGGATGTCACACCCGAGTTCTTGGCCTTGAAAGCGGCGAGGTTGCTGTTGATGAGATCATTATACTGCTTAATAGCCGCCGCAAGCTGCGCATTCGAGTCGGCGCCGTTGGCGAGCATCAGAGGCGTCTTTTGCGTGGCTGTCATATGTCAGGCGCATGACATGGAGAGCATCGGACAATGTAAGACTCACGAGGTACGCTCAGCAGCACAAACTTCCTTACTCCAGCGTTGTACAGAATCTGCAACTGATCAAAGTACTTGCCCAGGACCTGAACGAGCAGCGTCTCCCTGTTACTCAGCCAGAAGGCGTTCCCAACATCATTCACGCCCATCCAGACCCCGACGAGGGTGTTATCCGCAGTCCAGGGCGCCCAGCTCGGCTTCGACGCCAGGCTGCGCGAGAACTCGGTCACCTGGTCGATGAAGCTCAGCACGGTGCTCGCGTACGGCGCGATGAGCGTCGCGTCGGTGGTGGCGCCGCCGTAGGCGAGGTTGTAGCTGTAGACCAGGCTAGCGTTGAACTGCGTCACCATGAAGCCGACCCAGTCGAGGCCGCCTGATGCGGTCCAGCCTGGGAGGTCGGGGTTGCCGAGGGGGTTCTGCGGGTTGGGCTTTGTGGAGTTGATGTTGAAGCCTGTCTGGGAGTAGGAGTCGCCGCTGGGTGAGGTGTTGGAAACTGTTCATCGGATACAGGATGGGGGAGGCTTACAAGGTGATGAAGTACTTCACTCCGGACGGCGAGCTAGTGGCCGTAGCCGTCGCGCCGGCGGACGAGGAGGTCCGGACGGTGGTCGTCGTTGTTCGGACCGTGGTTGTGGCCGGGACGCTAACTGCGGTTGAAGTCGCCGCGGCGGCGGTGCCGGGGACACATTGGACTAACTCCATGAGTATCAAATCTCGAATCCCGTGAAAAGAATCAACTCACAGTACCAAGGATTCTGCGAAGAGCAATAAGCCCCCGCAGCACAGCTCGTCGCCCCCGTCCACCCCGTCCCTCCACACTGCCCCCACACCGCAGCCTGCGCGTTGGCAGCGCCAGCAAGACCGGCCGCAACAAGAATCGAAGCCGTGAGACGAGCCATCTTGAGGAGCTCTGAAGACGAGAGAAGGGGAAACTCTGGCTTGGCGATCAAAAGGCCAGGTTAAAAACAATTTCGAGCGTTCATCCCACCGGCTTTATATCTCCCCATCGCCTCATCTCACCAACCGTCCATCGCCGGCACCGCGTCTCCGAAGCAATTCCCAAATCGGGATCGTCAGCTGTCACCCCCGCCTCGCCGTTGCTGCCGGTCCATTGGCGGAAAAGATCAGGGGCAGCACGGAAGCGGAGCCTGTCGTGCCTGATTAGACCGCAGAACCCGGGTCCGTGGATCGGTTGGGAATGGGATGAACTGCCAAAGGAACGAGGGGAAGCTGGGTTGTGGGTTGTTGGCGAGATGGCGGGGTGGGCTGGGTAGCGTGGTGTTTATGCGGGTGCGCGGAGGGAGGGCATCCCCGACCCCAAAGGGGAAACGCGGGGGATCCACATTGGTTGGCACCGCCGGATGAGCGGGAGCTTGAGGAGAAGGCCTGGATTGCTGGTTTAATTAAACGTTGCTGTGCGTGTGCTTTTGCTCTTGAATTTGAGTTTACAACGGTTCATTTGTTTATTGAGCCTGAACCGGATCCAAAGGTGACGGCGGCTCCGAATGAACCAAGGCAATTGTCTAAGCCGCTTACACGTCTCTATTGGCCTCACACTCATTTCAAGATAGCTTGAGTCTACATGCAGCGACACGACTTCAGATGAGATTAATGCTGATCATTCTCTGTGAATCTCTTCGAAACATGGAAGCACCCCATGCAACTTTATTCACCGTCACGTACTGCCGAGTGTCATGCAAGCAGGATGTCGCTCCGTCTTGTAACTGTCCGGAACTTTCATCACGCGCAAACTCACCGAACTATTTGGTGACCAACAATCGCATACAGCAGGAGGCTTCCTAACGAAAGTCGACCACGTAAATGCATGACTATGCTCACAAATTTATGGCGCGGTTCATACAAGTCGTTTCTTTTCAAGTCCAGATGACCGAAGCGTATGAGCCGTTTGCCCATGAGCCGTTTGCCCATGTTTAGTTTGACTTCATGCTCATGGCATCCGTATTCTATGAGAGGCTTTTGCCCTTAGGGATATCGTATAAGTCTCAAACTCTCGGTCGCACTCCAGGCGACAACCTCACGCCGACTCTTCAGTCATCCCCATTGACTCGAGAACGTTCATAAGAACCTTTCTGCACTGCCTTCGGTACTCACATGCCATGAGCTGGTTCCTCGTCGTCTCGGACTCGTCCAGCTCAAACTCAGACTGATCCAGTCGTTCCAGCTCCTGGAAGATCTTGTTCTGAATAATTGCCACAGTCTGCTCCAACAACGGCGTCGAATCCTCCGGAACACGACCCGTCAGAACCATTCTTAATCGCTCTTGATTCACCGCAGCACCCTCGACGCCATCCGGCACCGGCAGCAGCTCATCCCGGTGCTCCTCCGTTGTCTGTGCCAAGATGAGGTCCCAGATCATGGTGTCCTGCACATGCCTAAACGCAGGCAAGATCTTCTCAGCGTCGACGTCAGGTACCAGCTGCACGAACCGCGCAGCCACAGAACTTGGGTGCGCCACCGGCCGAAGGGAGATGAGATAGTCTCTGGGCTTCGTCGCCGACCCAGCACCGACCTCCGCGGAGGGTGCGGCGCCTCGCTTCTGGACGTGGACGTAGTCGTTATGCAGACCCTCTGATTCGGGTATCCGAAAGCCGTAGGCCAGCATCAGTTCGGCGTTCGTCTTGTTGGTGCCGTAGTTGTTGTACACCTGGTCGCCGGGGCCGTAGGCGTCTAGCGTTCGCAGCGCGCAGGTGTCGACGGCATCTTCCGGGTGGTCCCAGGAGATCTTGGCCAGCGTCGAGTGGTTTCCGACGTCGAAGAGAGGGAGGAGGAGGGAGAAATCGTCGATGGAGCAGCCTTCTGGGAGGGAGAGGGTGTGCTGCCGGCTAGCGGGGATGACCAGGGACGGGCGGAAACTCCGACTGGTGAAGATGCAGTAGGCCCAGTTGTAGAGGAGGCGTGTGTAATCTTTACGGACAGGGTCTTCGCCGAAGGCAGCGATAGCTTGTTTGTATTCCGACTTCAGGCGTGCCTTGATTTCGGTGATGGCAACATGGATGTTGGTGTCTTCCAGCAGCTCTATGTCGTCGGATGGCCAGAGCGGGGGCAGTGCCCATGACTGGAGGTGTTCTGGTTGTGGCAGGGTCCTGATGTAAGGGTACCAGAACGAGTCCTTGCCAAGCAGGTACTGGTTGATGAGGAAGAAGCGACCAATGACATGTGGAGGGACGCTCTCGAGGAATGATGGTGGGAAGGGAGGTGTGTCTTGGTGGTGGAAGCCTGGGTTCGGTGTGGTGGTGGCGTTGAGATAAGATAGCGTGAGACCCAAGGGGCAGGTGACGACCGTATCGCCGGGTTTGACACCGGCACTTGCTGGGGAGACGCGGAATGAGTTTCCCGTCGCTGGATCGTTGTAAATTTCGACTGATGGGTGGAGGGCGGCTCCGTGGGATTTCGCCCACGCCGTTAGCTCGTCCATCGTGCCGCTCCCTCTAGTCTCTGGGCAGCTCTGGATCCGGGGTTCTGGGCCTGGTGAAGGAATGTGAATGAGGGACTTTCTGGATGACGCAGCCCTCAAAAGCTTAGCTTCTTTAGCAGCAGTTGACTGAGACTTGGCGTCAGTGAACGGGCGGCCGACGTTGGAAATTTTTTAAACCGGTTCACCTTCGGCGGTGCGGGGTAGAGATCAAGGTGAAGGTGGGGTTCACGACCGCTCACCGAGACAGTGGACTGGATGACGCTAGCGGTGGGGTGAAGGGCGGGAAGGGGGGTGAGATCGTTGGATCAGACCAACAGATCGGGGACCCCCTGATGCAGGTCCATCCATCCCTGTCAACAGTCTCTCACACCTTCAACTGCCGCTATTTCACTTGTGTCAATAGAAGCATTCCGTGTCTTGGTGTGCCAAGAGATAATTGGGCATATTTCACGCCGAGGAATCCATGGCGCGGAACAGTTGAAGATCCAGACCTTTGGGACTCCGTCGCACCCCGTTAGCGTTACCAAACCATTGGGCTTTCCTCTACGTCATTACCGCCATGAATGGGTTCATCGAGACTACAGGGTTGCGAAGGTCTCATACTTCAAGGCAGCGCGATAGGCTCACGGGGTGGCGCCTGAAATCGCGCAGCAAGGTGCCGTGCACGTGTAGTTTTCACAGTGAATCGCTGAATTCAAGCATTTTTTCTACTGCAGTAACGTTCCATGATGTCGCCCCTCGCGTCCTTGCTGTGGTTCTCGCTGTCATCCCTCTTCATCGTCTTTGGTGAATTGATGTAACGTACAGGCAGCAGAGGCATGCCCTCACAAGATTGTTACTTCAGCCGATTTTGGCAGATTCCTAGAGCTGAACCCAATCTCGAGGCGGATTTCTCCAGTGGGAACAGGCCAGGTCTACACAGTGGTATCCCAATAGCTGACGTCTCGCCGGTCCAACTCAAAGGCCACCTCACGGGTTTCATCTGCAACAAGTTCAATCTTCAAGAACCCCTGAAGAAGCCTCACAGGCGTGCCAGATGGGCCGAATCGGCGGGCATCGACAGGTAGAGCTGAACAATGGTTGCGCCACTGCGATCACTCGTTTTTGACACACCGAGATAAACAGTTCGCTCAGAGGTATAGACCAGCCATTGCTTGCGAGAGCCAAAGATGTCATGTTGTCCGTCAAGGTTTTGACCGAAAGGTCTGACGCGAGATCAAAGGTTGTGTCACTGAGACCGAACCCAAACTCATACAAAGGGTCGATGCCCATCGCATCGAAATGTCAGTAACCAATCATCAGACATTCGGTGAAGTTGGATTGCCAGGCATCCGGGGAAGTTACCCCATCACTGGTGAGATTCGTGATCGCAATTTCACAGTCCGCTTCCGTCACTGGTATGGTGTATGGTAATCTACCAGACCGGATGTAATCGCCCCAAAGGACGTTCGCAATGGAATTGGCGGTCTGTTGCCCGGGCAGATGAGCAGCGATGATAGCGCTAACATTGGGGTGGCTAGCCCATGGCATCGTGTTGATGCCGACGGAGTAGGTAACTACCAAGGTGTTGGTATACATATTCGCAACCTGCGGGACAACTGCTGCAGAGTTCCAATCAGCCTCAAATGAGACGCGGTCGATACCTCAGCCGCGAATGATTTGAGAAAGACGATGCACACTACAGGTACGGGATGGATAATGTGAAAGTCCCCAGCAGCGAGACGCTCATTGTTAAGGATACTGCACGCAAGCACCAATAAGCTTCACACGCTCCGGGCGTGACCCAGTACAGTATGGCGAACGCTGCTAGACCCTCCACCAATGTCCAAGGTCCCGTAATTGAACCCGACGTTTGTTGCAGGTGGATATTGATACATGAGGCCGTCAGTCAGATCGCCAGCATTTTTGCCGAAAACGACAATGTTCATAGGTGCAGTGAGAGGCAGCGTGTTGTTGACATTCTTCAACAGGACAGCGCCTGTGGTTTCGATCTCTCGAACAAGCTTTGCGTGGTCACCACGTACGTCTCTAGCAGGCGGGCTGGTCACGAGGTCTCCCAAGCACAGTTGATATCAAGCTACAATGAAGAAGAAGATCAAGGGATCTAAACTCGAGAAGCTGTCGTAGTCTTGGCCCAGAAAATAATACTGGGTCAGGATGCGATGGGCCATCTCGTCAACCCGGATTCCACATCATTGCCAGTCGTCACAATCTCTTTTGCGAAGTTTCTTGATCCATCAATCATATGTCTCAGCTTGCTTCTTGCCTGCCTGCCAGGAGCGGCCACTGCCGCCTCTTTTGTCAGCTCGGGAAACCATTCTCTCAAGTACTTTGAATCATGTCTAAGCTTGAGCATAGGGGCAGACTGTATTTGCAACAAGTTATCAGCGCAACTTGGCGATCTTCTCCTGGATATCAACTCAAACCACTATACCACCTAAGTCGAAGACTTCTGCAACATCCGTGCAGTCCTTGAGCTAAGATGTATATGCTGATGAACGCAGATCAGGTCGCCCCAGGAGTTTCTATCCTCGCGACGGACAATGTCGTCCGCTACGACGTTGTCCCTGGCAATGGGACCATGGCAGTGGCGAACGCAAGTTCAAACGCGAATCAGTTCTGGGCATTGAAAGGCGGTGCGAACAACTTTGTAGTTAGGACATGATTCTGCCTGAAGACTCTGTCGATTCCAAATATCAGCAAGACTCTTCAGGCGTCGATGAGTCTGTCATCAGAGAGTTCATCGATGCTTCAGTTGACCTGGCAAAGCACTAAACCCCGCCATTAGCACAGACTCGATCATCACCATCACGTATAACACCGCCACCAAAAGCATCTCAGTTGTCCTACGAGGGGTAGACAAGGGCACCGAGTCGCCACGGTCGAGCTTTCGGAAACTTTCAGCCCTTCCGTCCGTGTTGACCAAGAATATGGTCCAACGTCCTTTACATTGGAGTTCCGGTATGTCCTCATCGTTTGTCTTCCATGATCGATTTGTGTCTTCTTTCCGACATTCGGGGTTCGCAACTGCTCAACGCTAACCCATCGTTTTAACAGGGTTCAATAGGCCGATGTAGACGAGATCTACCGTATTTACGAGGTCTGGAAAGCCGCTGCTGAGGACATCAGTGACATCCAGGGTCTCATCACACTCTTGTTCTGAACATCATGACACCAAGCGCTAAGAGTGTAGCCAAACCCAATGCATCGGGAACGATTGGGGCTTAAATTATGACGAAACCCTTATCAGTGAGTCAGGAGAAAACTGTTCCATCGGACCACGCTTATGTCACGCGACACAGTTTGGCAGACATCTGCTGCGTGGGACAAGGGGGAGAGTAACTTTCCAGATTGAATACATTGAGGCTATCCCCTATGGCAACATATGTGATGAGCGCGTCGTTCATCATTCATTCGACAAATTGAAAGACCAAGACTCGACATCCAAGTCAGTCTGTTCCTCATAGAAGGTCGAATAATAACTCAGTCAATCGCGGTATATCCTTCTGCCCTCTAAATATTTTCCCATACTTTCATAAAGCAGGTTACCGCTTGCGAATACACCGTTTTAACTACCGTGTGACTCTGATGCTGTGAGGGCTAAGATGGGCTAGGTCACAGAAACCCTCTACAGATAGCCTCCAGCGTATGTTATGAGAGCGTGAGTCGTCTTAAGCTTGCTTTCCACGCATCCACGACCTATATCCCACTGCTCCCTTCAATATCAAGACATCGCCACCTTTCTATATTGAAAACCTCTATAACCGCTATCTAGAGTGTATTCCTAGCCTCATCACCATCCTGGTATGAATTGGAGGTGATGTGGACCTATGTATCGGGGTTGATAGGGACCTGTTGCTTGGATGTTAATGTTCTTGTCGGCCACAGCTTTATTCCAGTACTTGTCGATCCTTACAATCCGACCATTTATTTCAGGCTCGTCCCACTTAGAAAAGAAGCTTCTCGTGAGAGGTTTCGTCTTTCTCGGTATCAATGCAGACGCTTTGCAATGAGCAGACAGCGGCTCACGTACGTCACCTGCCTCACTCCCTTCCCAATCTGGCCAGAACTCCAACGGGTCTTCTCCCCACGCCTCCTCGCCATTCCGCTTTTTAAAATGCCACATTGCGGGTCCCTCACCACCACCTGCTTTAAATTGTTCCAGGTGGCGGAGGTGCGACATATGTTCGCGAGCATACATTGGTCGTTCGTCATCTTCCCAGGGCATAACGGGCTGACCTGCGGTGATGTCGTCTTCCGTGATAGACTCCAGTTCATCCAAATCGTCGTTTCCTGGCTCGTAGGACCTATCGCTGTCAATGTCGATGTCATCATCGAATGTTTGGGTCCCCTTGTCCAAGATACTGTCTGCCGTAGATTCAGTCCGGTGAATGCGACATCCTCCGCCATGTTCCAGCCCGAAAGTCTCTAAGTTCAGATTTGGAATATTTCTTATGAATTCTGGTGGCAAGGAGTATCCGGGAATCATATTCAAGTGAAGGTGCCGCAACGTATCCGCATTCTTCTCGAGAAAAGAGGCCAACCCATTTAAAGAGAAAGGCACTCCGTCCAAATATAGCGATTCCAGCCGGGGCACGCGCGGTAGGGAAGTAAAAAGGCACCGGTTTGTCCGGCCGAGAGTCACATACCTCAGACCTTCGGAACTAGGAACGCGTTCAGATGAGAAAGAGGGGATCTCTTGCCCGACAATGTCGAAGCAAAGCCGTAGGCTTGACAAGTTCCGTGAAGCACCGAGAATATCGCGCAGATCGCCCATACTGCTATAGTCCGGATCCCGATGAAGACAGCAAAAGTTCAAGCCTTTTAGAAGATCGAAACCATCTGTGTTATGTAACCAGAGGTGGTAATCGATATGAACCATGTGAAGTTCGTCGATGAACGGTCCGCCTGACCACTGCCGAGAAGAAACTATAGCTTTCTGAAGAAACCGACGAATCCCAGAGAAGTCGTCGTCGAGATTTGACACTTCATGGCTCTGGAAGAGCTGAGCAATAAATGGGTAGCCATCTGATGAGTCCTGGAGCGATCGGTCGGGATGCATAGGCTCCGAAACAAAAGTCGATAAGCCCGGCATGGCGCGCAATGAATCGCAGAAAACAGGAAAGAAGTCGGCCGCAATTTTCTCGTTCGCCACAATGAAGTTGGTACTGGACAACCGACAAGGTTGGAACCTAACATCCAACTTCCACCAGAATAGAGACGCCGCTTCGGAAAACAGTTTATTGCGCCACGCGTTTTCCTTTCGAGATAGGTCCGGCCACGTAAGCTTTTTCCGTTTGTATTTGCCTTTGCGCCAGTTCTTGAGGCGACATTTAGGAGGCTCTGGCCCGTCCGAGAAGTCCGGGTGCCTCCCTGGACCATGGAAGAGACGCAAATTGGACTCGTTGCCAGGCAGCTCGTACCATACGACTGTGCGAACAGCTTTGGCAAGGTGCGGCGTTGCGGCAATATTCAGGAAGGACTTTCGATCTCTCCATGTTCTGGAGATGCCAATACGCTGGAATAATCGATCGGTTACCAGAAACGCAAAAAGTCGACACGTTTGTCGGAGTGCCTTCAAATCAGGTTGGGAGAGGCTTTCATCTGCGAGAATGGCCTCGAAGATCTCGACTGGAAAGGTCGGCGACATTTCGCTGTGACGAACATGCGACGGTAATGCGAATGATGCACCAGAAAGCGTATTTATGGAGTCATTCTCCATCGTTCGATTGTTGTTCTTTTGCGTATCATGAGACCATAAGACTTGGCAGTTTGTCGATTATAATAAACGGCTTCATTCAATGTTTCGATGAGCGTTCTCAAGTATGAGGTTTGAGTCATTATCAGCTGTAAAATGTCTTGGCCGCTGCCTGATTGTGACTTCTCAATGGTTGTATCCACGTCATGCAGTGAGATTGAGGCCAAATACCCTGAGCCCTGCAGAGTTGCCTGGCTCGCCAAGCTTGCCCCAATCCCGCGACCCCAGAGCGGCGAATGAAATGGCCGCATCTGAACGACACAGCGGCGAGGACAAGTTGGATTACAACGAGGCCAGTTGTCGGTTTTTGCAAGATAGACCAAGCGTCATGGTGGAGGAACGAAGTCAACCGGGACTATTTCTGTTGATAGCGACTGTAGATGGAGACAATGAATGCAACAAAAGCCTTTTTCTTGTAGAACTTTTCTGTGCGTTTATGGCTAAGGAAGGTAAGTGGCACTGTAATCTTGATGTTTCTACATATGTAAACCAAAAATCCGTTTCTTACATTTATCAGTTTGTTCTGATATGCGGCTGTAAACCTACAGTAGGGTTGTGAAGCTCCCAATCCTTGTTATTTCACTCTTTGGCACACCCGCACAACGGAAGTCAGCTGCAGCATCCCGCCGAGATATTCTCAAGGCCCTTAATCTTTCGCATTTGTTTTATCATTCTTGACATTGTACCCAGAGCTCTCCTGAACTTTGACCTAAAAGTTTCGTACTATTGCGATAACGAAACGACAGCGCTGGGCGACGATGGCAACATGAGGCGATAGATGAAGACGAATAATTAGGGAGGGTATGACAACAAGGTAAGCTTTCAAGCCTGCAACCTTGGATTCTCAATAAACCTATAACGGGTAAGCAAAGTTTTACAGCTTAAAACTACGATCCACATTCTAGGTAAGATACTAAAGATAAGGCATCAGCCAGGCCGTAAATGTCCAAACTAGAATCTCTTTCACGAATTTTGCTCATTTCACATCCCTAACATCTTTTCTGAAACCATGCTTCGCCGCCTATAAGCCTTTCACGATGCCTCACATTATTCCCCAAAAGATACAACGCCTAGTATTTCGATCTCCAAAGCCTCCTGCACCCGAAGAGATCCAACCACAGGATCCACCCGCTAGGATAATAGCAACAGTCCCCGAAGGCTACACAGCGCCAACAGTTCGGGCACCGAAAGGACGTTTGCGAAATGTCTTCCGATGCGCTCGCAAAGTTCACCCAAAGCCTAACCTCCTTAGAAACCCCAGAGTAGTCAATGGCTACTTCGTCTCTGGGTACGCCACGATCGAAATCATTCCGGCCGAGCTCATTCTATTGATGACCAAACCTCTGGCTATTGGAGATCGCGCGGCGTTGGCTTTGACGAGTAAAAGGATGCTCGTGAAGGTTGGACGCCAAAGTCTTGTCGATCTAAGTATGAACGAACAGGCAAGGTTCAGATTTCTCCTTCAATTAGAGAGAGAAGTACTCAGCATCAAAGACATTCTTTGCTATCGGTGCAAGATCTTTCATCCACCAGAATCTTCGGAGCCACCTCAAACTTTAGGGGAAACCTCTGGGCATACCCGACCCTGCTGGGAAATGGAAGCCAAAGAACTGAGGCTTTCTCACCCCTATAGAGGCAGAGAATACTCATCTCCTACTTTACCGCCCAAATTACACTTGAACATGGTAAGGGCCGTTTTGAGATCATACCGCAATAGCCTGGACTTCTACAGTCCGGCAGATCTGTCTTCTAGGATGTTTTTCACACACCCCAACAATGAAGCGAAGGCTATGTTAGTTGCAACCTGCGTCGTAGCTGACGGAGATCTGTTACTCCGAACTGTTGTCACATTATTACCATCTAAAGAAAAGAAGAACGCCCGGCATGCAGCGCCAAGTCTTTATGATATAATCTCAAAAGAGCCGAGCCTTGGTCACATCTGTTCTCACTTCACCTGGCGGCAGATGTTCCCGCACGTCTTCAGAGGAACGCCATCTGATCCACCAGCAAACAGTTTTGCAATGCGGCAACCGATGGATCACAAGTACGACGACGTTTGGAATGTTGAAAGCGTAGCCAAAGCAAAGCGCGGGCGTTCTGTCAAGTGCATGTGTTGCTCCACGGTTTTCAACGACAGTTGGAGGGACTTGGAAAAGACTGGCTCTAGAATCGTCTCACTTGTTTCTTACAAGTTCATATGCCAGGGTCTAAACGTAGGCACAGATGAGCACTTCTACGACCGATACTGGGCGAGCCACATGAGCAAGCCTCGTCCTCCCGACCTGAAGAACAGCTATGGCTCCTTTGGGATGTATGCCCCGGCCGCATGGATTCGTGCGACCAAAGATATTCCGGAGTTTGATACACGAAGGTGTACACTAGAGCCAAGGTGTTTCGAGGGATTGGACAGTTAGTAGCGCCTGGGCAGAAACCGAACTTCAAGATTTTCAGTCCGTGAAGGAATGGCGATTCCGTTTTTTCATTGAAACTTGGAAACGACGGTTACCTGGTATGCGCAAAGCCCATCATGTCATGCGGCTGGACACAATCTTTTTTTCGGCCATAGATTGATCTGTCATCATCTGTGTTACAGCTTACGGATATCAGGAGGGCAGAAAAGAGGTTCACGAGTAGTAATGGAGGGAACATGGAGCAACGCAGGCCTCAACAGGACGTGCTTTACCTTGCCATATCTAGCGGTTCACGAGATGGAACCAGAATTCAAATACTTCCAAGAATGGCGAGATTGAAACTGGCACCAATAAGGCAAGAATTGCATGGACCCTGTGGCAACGCCCTGTGTCATTATTGTCTTCGGACTTGACTTACACCGCAGGCAGAAGACCTGTCTCAAAACCTAATTAAAGAGACTTGCTGAGAAATCCAAAAATGAATTATTAATCGAATCGCGCATAATCGATGAGAGTATAGTGTATGATAACGTTGGCTCCTTGAGTCGGGGGTAGTAAAAGGTGTGGCGACGAAGCAATCATCAAGAACACAGAACTATTTGGAAGACAGGACACCATTGTTTAATTCAACTATCACTGCTCACTCAAATTTCAAGATACATTGACGAAGAAATGAGCTCAATCAAGAAAGTAGCAGTTGTTGGTGTAAGTTACTGTTCAAACCTTCATTGGTGTTGCCCGCGACTTTACGCTGCAACTAACATAGCATCATCTAGGCGCCATGCTGCCTTGGACAGGCAGACCGATGCCATACATGCCGCTGAGAAGGCTGGCGTCAAGAGGTTTATCCCTAGTGACGTTGGTGTTCCCAAAGGCCCCAATGATGTGCCCGAGTACCGCGCCATTCTGGGGAAGAAGGCACAAGCTCTGGACCTGTTGAAGGAGAAGGCAAAGAATGGCAACTTCACCTGGACATCCTTCTTCAATGGTCCTTTGCTTGATAGGGTGAGCACCGTGTAAGGTTATCATTATCGTCTTGGTCGTCCCTATCTTCTCTGTTGTATCTGTCGTGTCTCGTCGTCTCTGCTGTTACTGTTGTCCCCATCCAACCAAACAGCAAACTTCGAGTTGATCTACTTACCAAGTCATGGGCGCTGTTTCCAGACTTTGGTTTTGACCTCAAACAGCACTCAGCTACCATCTACGACTCAGGCAATGAACCCTCCACTGCGATGAGCATTGCCAAAATCGGATCGCCCATCGCAGCTGTCTTCCAGCATCCCGAGGAAACGAAGGACCGAGAGGTTAGCATCGCTGCTCTGACTACTTCCCAGAAGAAGATCCTTGCCGAGCTGGAGAAGCAGACAAACACGAAATGGTAGACCACGACGGTAAGCCCGGACGAGGCTAGGCGAGAGGGGCGGATCAAGCTGCAGGATGGCGACTACAAGGGCGCGTATGTCGCGTTCCTTGTCGCCCAGCTTTACCAGGATGGAGCCGGGAGGTCTGTTCTGGACGGAGCGGATAATGATCTGCTGGGAGTCGAGCAGGAGAGTTTAAAGGACATCGTCAAGGGTGCACTTACCTGGGCCTAACCAGGGAACCAGGGCGAAATCAAGGCAGTAACTCGAGCATGTGGGTGGAACAATGTCTTTCAATTGAGGGGTTCGTGAACTGAAGCCTTGTCATCTCCACACTGCTGGATCGCCAGAAGCCCGAGCAGTTGCTGTTTCCGGGGTTCGTCGGTAGTTGGGCGCCGACTGTTGGGCTGGCGATCATCAGCCTCCGTTGCCTGGTCGAACCTAACTCTATTTCGTCAATATTTACTTGGGTTGGAGTGACGCGACCGCTGGTGGAGCTTGGCTAGTCGGGCTTTATCCAGGGCTGACCCAAAGCTTAATCACATCGACAGGTAAATAGCTGCCCAAAGAGACGCCCCAGGTAAATGATCGCCGTGTTCGTGAAATCATGTTGACACGTAGGGCCTCTAGCCTGCGAATATTCGTGTCAGCTTCAGTCGTTAGCGGTCGTGGTCCTCTCAACCTGACGACGCCGTCAGCGGCTTGGCAACTTTAGTTCCCGGAGTGCGCTCCGCCCGGCACCTGCGGCTTGCGACTTTGTGGGGAAAGCTGAGCCTCGCATCAAAGGACGAGAGTCGTTGCGTCGAGTCGTTGCATCGGAGACGGTTTGTCCAACAGCATGTGGCTATCGCCCGATCGCTGAGGGGCTTCTTCTTGAGTAATGTTCGCGTAAGATGGCTCGTTGCGGGCGTGCATGTTCAGCTACGGCGCCAACAAACCCTCTCTCTCGTCGTTGACCTTGGCGTTGATAATGATGTGTGGCTTTGCGGGGTCATCAGCGTGCAAGCCAAGCGGCGGCCAAGAATAGGAAGATTGTGGCTGTGAGCATGTGAAGTTGTTCTGTTTGGGGGCCGAGTGACGAGATAACAACAAATCAAAAACGCCAGTGAGTCGCCCAACGGGATGCGTTGAGATGACATGACGCATTCGGTGGTGCATTGCCAAACTGCCAACCCCAATATTCCGGATTCTAGAGCGCCATCGACCCCTTTTGGCTGTGCTGAGTGCTGTCAAGGCGCTTATCGGGCAAACCAGACGTCGACACAAGCTTTGTCGAAGGATCGGGTTTCGTCAGACTGTAATAACCAGCCCGTGTTTTTTTTGGCCCTTCGTCTTAGCAGCTTCGTCCGGTCGTCATCTTGTCTAGCTGGGCTGGCTGGTGGCATGGCCCGAAGTGTCCGGCTGATGATGTGGCCATGGCGCCATAGACCGCGCCACGACGATCCCATCTTGCCTTTTCTCTTACTTGGACGGGTGGTACGGTAGCGTAAAAGTATCGTCAACGACCGGTGCTGCCGGTTGCCGAAGCCCTCAGCGGTGTACTCCATACTCCCCGTCCGCGTCGACAGACAGTTGAGGTTTGTAACAGGATGCCCAGGAGTCGGCCTATTGCCCACTTCACCGAGTTTCGGCACGCCCCTCCTCCGGTGCGGCACCGGGCCCCTCTCTCCCACTCTCTTCTCGTTTCCCTGGTGCAGCAAGCATGCTTCGTACAGAGGTACGGATACCTGTGAAACGTAAAACGCCCCTCCCTCCACCTGCGTGTTGGCGGCCCCTCTTTTGCGGGAATAGACGGGAACGCGAGATGATGAGGCCCGCCGCCAATAAATTGAGGCCATTGGGAAAATCATTTTTTACGGTCCCCCCACGGACATGCGCTTGCAATTGCAGGTTGAGTGAACATCCGGTCGTTGCTGTGTGTGGTTGTGTCTGCGGCGGCGGTGCGTGAGGTTCTATCTTGCGTGCTTCGCAAGACTCATCTGACATGTCTCTGCACACCCAATCCTCCCGCGCCCTTCCCGCATCGTCACCGTCATTTGATCCAACCCGCAAGTGCCGGCGCTGGGCGCATGTCTCGGTGTCTAAGACACTCTCAACCCTTTCCAGGGCCCTCACCGCAGGTCAGGAGGGGGCTCGCCAACCTGCCCTGGCGAATAGCACGATTCGGGCCCTTGGATAAGCCTTATCGCTTCATGGGCGCATGGCATCGCATCATGGGGGCGGCGGGCGGTCAATCAGTGCGTGCAATGTCTTAGTTGTCGCCAGGGAGAAAAGAAAGAGAGCCACATTGTTTACAACCATGCGCCACAGCAAAACACGAACCACCACCACCACAGCCAGAAAGCCAAGGTGTAGATCCGAGTGTTGTATCTGGGAGTAAACGTCCCCCCTCCCGCAGAGCAACCCCCTTTCCTCGCCCGGCAGATGTCATCTGCGGCCTGGGCGGATGTGATGATGCGCTGCCCTCTTCAATCGCATGACCGCCGCAGCCACCCTGTCCACGTCGCGGCGGGCTGTTTTCATCCACTCAGGGACGCAGAGCTGACACCGCCCATCACATCATAGCAGGACGACTATGGGAACCAGGGCAGGGCGCGCGGGCGGGAGGTTTGGATGCCGGCCGGTGCGGGCGGGTTCAATTTGGCATTGGGATCCAAATGTTGTGTTGTTGGCCCTGCATTGCACGCTGATGTGTACTGAGCTAACCTAAGGTAAGCTGATGAGTAGGTACTATGTACGGATACGGGTACCCTCTAAGCTGTAACCTTAGTCCATCCAACTCGTCCAAGTGCTTGCTTGATACGTACCAATCTGCCGCCTCACCAAAGCCTCCCGGCAACAACACATTCAGCAGCAGCATCAACAAGAAAATTTCACTTATTTTATTTCTCGCCAGGGGACCATGATGGAAACAAGGAGCAAAACGTCAAGCCACGAAAACTTCCCGCGTGCGAAGCTCCAGTTCTTTCTTGCCTCTGGCCCTCAGACATTGCGTGGTTCGGCCCTTTTTGCGTCCCATCATTCGCGTGTTCGTCCCAGGTTTCTAGAAAGCAAGGAGGCAACGCGCCAAAAGCAAAGCTGTGAAAAAGAGGTACCGATGAAAAAAATTGCTTGCCAGGGCCCAGTTTAATGCCTTGTCCCGGGCAGCGTCCGGGCCAGACGGAGCTCTCAGCGCACCCTCCCGGCCCCATCCTCATTACTCATTCTAGCCCGAATTACCTCAGAAGAAAGACTCTGCGGCCTGAAAGGAGGCCCCCCTTCAGGAGTCGTCAAGTCGTTTTTTTGCAAAATGATGCGGCTAACGCTTGCGCGCTTGTTACGTTGTTACTGGCTACAATGACTCTCGTCCAAGGGTGTGTGTGCCTCAACTATTACCTAGTACAACGAGCAACATACATACGTACCGCCAGCCCACACCACACTAGCCACGCTTTTTTGATGACACCCACCCCTACCTTACCTTGGTCCTACTTTGGTTTTGGTTTTGTTACCCAGTTTTTTTAGTGTTCTAGAAAGAGGTTTTTTTTTTACTAATAAGCTTCGAGGTATTGACAGATATCCTGCCTGCATTTGGCCTCATCTCCCAAGGTCGCAGAGAACCCTGAGGGAAAGGATCAGCGTGGCTATAACTAGCCAAGCTGGGCAAGGATCATGGCACTACGGCTTTATCCCTGTCACGCACACCACTCCCAGTACAGCCAAGATGTCGACAGCCCCTGGTCTCAACTGGCACGATGCCGCTGATGTGTGTAACGACATCACCTACGGCAACCCCAATCGCACTCCAGATCTCCGCCGTTATGCAGGTTTCTGGCTAGACTTCCTCAACTACTACCTCGACTTTGAGAGAAGCATCAATATCCTGACGGTGGATAACTTGAATGACCGCCAGAATGTTCAGATACACCTCCTGAGCACCCACGTAGCTCTTCTCGGCATCGCGCAACACAGAGCAGCGATCCGCCGAACTCAGCAAGACCTCGAGGTCATGCTGACTGCCATCGATAACGGCACCCCATACCAAGCGTCGGATATAGCGTGGTTGAATACTCCAGGAACTTTGATGTGGCGGATGGCTCTGTTGGCCGAGATACAGTGGTGTTGGGCGTGGGAGGATTCGCAGTAGTGTGGCTGCTGTAGACCTGTGAGTACCCTGTTGATTAGTCTCAAAAAGTCTCTTTTTTGAACCACGCAGCTTACATAACGCAGTTACCTGGGGCCGAGGCCCGCAGGCATACCTTGGTCCTACCTTACCTTGGTCCCTACCTGGGACCTTTGCGGCCACCCAAATTGCCCACCCATCTGATGGAATGGCTTGAACAAAAGTCTCAGTGACCGCATGAGTAGGGATCGGCCTGGTTCCGTTGGGCGCCGCCGCGGGTCTGATCGCCATCGCTTCTCAGATTTTTAGGGCGCCTCGTCTCGAACGATCTGAGCTTTAGATTGGTGATCACTGCATAGGGCTTCCGGCACCCGCGGCTTATATAGTGGGCTTGAATCCCTCCTCCCCTTTCGTCACCGTTCTTGTTGACCTCGTTGCTCGGCACTGCTTTCGACTTTGATATAAACATAGTGCTGCTCCTCACCCTCTTGAGCCCTTACCCATCGATACTCGACACAGATTCATACACTCGCACCCAGAAGCTATACACACACACGCTCATCACCACCTGCTCACATCCACACATACACATTCAAGATGTTCGGTCGTCAACAAAGAACCTTCCCCAAGCGAAGCGGCTCCGGCTACTCCTCCTGGCCCGAGAGCGACAGCGAAGACGATATGATCAGGCCCTGCGCCACCAACTCAGAGAAGCCCGAGGCCCACGTCACCATGACCGAATACGCCCCGGCCACCGCCCCGGCCGCTGTGGAGAACGCCGCGAACCCGAGACCCTCCCTCACCGGCCGCCGCTCCTCCGCCGACGGGGCCGACCTCGAGGAGATGTGGGAGTGCATGCTGGAGCTGCAGCAGAAGTACCACTGCTACAACTCGACCCGCATGGAGATTGCCGCCGACAGCGAGGACGCCATGGAGATGATGCGTAAGTCGAATCTCAGGTTCGAGACACACATAGGTCAAGGTTGACTAACATGAGAGAACAGCTACCCGCGCCTGCATGGACATGCTCAACGACTCCATCGAGTCCCTTCCCGAGGAGGGCTGGAAGAAGCTCAGCAAGTACCTCGTCCCGGAGTGTGACGCGTGTCAGAAGCCGCAGAAGTGGAAGTTCTGGAAGCACGCCTAGACGCTAGGTGCTCTTTTCGGACAGCGATCTTTTCTCCCTTCAGCGATGCGCGGAGCATAATGGTTCTGGTTAGAATGATACCCCATTTTACACATACAAAAAGTTTGGTTTTCACATTTTCACACGGCAATTATTTGGGCGGATGGTACGGCCAACATGGACGGAGGGCGGATCGGCGGGACGGGCTTGGCTTGGAATCCCTTTTGTTTGCATTGAGGGCTTGCCCACATCATCATCACACAATACCCCATATTTTAATCGGCTAGATCAATCATACAGTCACGATCTCTTGCAGAGCCTCTTTCCCGTTCCCTTCGGATTACCTATTTGAGGCAGACGATGAGCTGATGATCACCGCTTCGTGCTACTTCTCGTGGGACGACGGGATGCGGGGTTGTGCTCGACGAGCCGGCCGTGTTACTCGGCCAGAAGGGGTCCGATGCAACCTCCGATCACGGAATCAACAGTTGCGATCGTCATTGCGTGCGCCCGCCCGATGTCACCGGAAACTTCAATAGTGTGCCGAAAAGCACATAAAGTCACAGCTACAAATCGCCCCGTGCGTGAGATCGTCGTCGCGCCTTGAGTCACCGGCAGTGCACGATGGCTGCATTGGAAAACGACTGCCGGAGGTCCTCATCCTATTGTGGATTGCGACCAGTCACCGGGCCTGCTCGAAAAGGGATGTCGATGTCGTGAGAAACTGACTAGTTGCCATTGACTCCGACATCCTGCCTACCTCGGAGCTTCATCTGAGGTCTGACATATGTCACCAAACCTTATTCGCCAGAGACTCAACCTTCGGTGAAAGTCAAAATCATGTCACCGTGGGGGTGGATGGTAATCGGCTGTCTAGTTCGGGGTTCCGTTGCATCGCCCACGGAAGACCGGCAACATGGTCGTGTGAACTACAAGGCTGGAGTAAAACCCGGCGGTCAAGAATCCCCGGGTGTCACGAACGGAGATGCGGGTTGCGCCGACGGATGAAGAGTAACTCTATTTCAATTTGCAAAATTCACTAAAACGCTAGAAAGAAGTCATGTGAAACCCATCACCCCCTACACAGCCGCAGCGACCACGACGGGGCCCTCGGGAAGTTTGCTCGCAGCGATATTGCACTGCCGGAACAACCGAACCTCGGTCTCTGCAAACGCGCCCACGACGGAGTGAATCACCCCGCGGTTGTGGAACACCACGAAGTCGCCCTGCTCCCAGTCGTGCGCGTACACGTTCTTGGGCGCAATGCCGGGCCTCTGCAGCCGGTGCACCGTCTCCCGGACCTCCGCGAGGTTCTCCATCACCGACCCGTCCTTGAGGTGCAGCTTCCGGACCGCCGAGGGGTGCACCTGCAGCGCGAGCCGGCCCGTGACGGGGTTGCGCCAGCACATGGGCAGGATCTGGATCTTGTCCTCCTCGATCGGGGGCAGGTCGCCCAGGGGCACCTCCTTGTCCTGCGAGACGAGGCCGAGGCCGTCGGAGCGGGACTTGGCGCTGGACATCCAGACGTACGGGTGCGGGGCGTACTCGACCTTTGTAGTGCGGACGAACTCCTGGTCTTCCGGGGAGAGGTTGTCGTACATTGCGTAGCCCGAGACGAAGGCCGTGGTGCCGAGGGGGACGGTCATCTCCTCGCCGGTGCCGTCGTCGTAGCGGAGGGTCTGCTTGCGGCCGCCGGGGACGCGGACGGCGAGGAGGGTGGTGGCGACGGGGGGCGCAAGGCCGTAGAGGGCAGCGTCGATGTGCCAGCGGTAGAAGCGGGTGAAGTCGAGGTCGTCCTCGGCGGGGATGGTGGTGGCGTGGAAGGTGCGGTGGTGAGGATGGCGGAGCTGAATGTTCTTCAGGCCCTCGTACTCTTCTACGAAGCCGTTGCCAATGACCTGCACTTGGGGCTGGTGGGGGATGGTCTTCAGGTCGGGGTGCAAGATGGAGCGCTTGGCGTCGATGGTCTTGGCGTGGCCGTAGGAGGCGCCGGCATCCGGGTCGAAGCGCTGGGTGATTTCATATTGCGCCTTGGGGGACACGTGGCTCTGGTTCTTGAAGACGAGGACTTGGTGCTTGAAGAGGGCATCACGGATGGCGTCGAAGTCGGCATCTGGAAGATATCAGCCTGGTGTTCAATGTAAGAGAGTCCGAAGAGCTTACCATAGGAGGTTACCGATTTCACGGGTATTCTCCCTTACTTGTGCAACATAATCAACATCACTTTGTATCTTCATGCGTTCTTACCGGTGAGATTTTCGATATCAACGTTGGAGACGACTGCTCCAAAATCAACAGCTGAGCCCTCGGCGGGGGTAAGCGGTGTGATGGTTGCTTGAGAAGCCATTGTAGTCGAGGGAGTTGCGTGAGGCATTGAGAGGGGCTGTGTAGCAGTATGCAGACTTTTTCTGTTGAGAGTTGCAAACGGTCTATCAAAGAATGCTAAATGAGGGACGATTTGGGCCTTTCTATATGTTTTTGGGAGAGCTAACGGGGGCGTTGTGGAGGCACGGAAGCCGCCGACAGCCATGCGCTTTGTTATCTCCTCGGACTGCCCCGCCTTCCTTCAGATATCAGATAAGTGGCGAAGGATCTCGATAAGATTCCCATGTGAAACCATGACAGCCGCCTTTCCGGCAGCAAGTCCCCGTCAGCAAACCAGAGTGATTGAAATGGCAATCGTATTATGCAAAAAGGTCGTTCTAGACGTCGCTTATCATTCATTAATCATTAGGTTGGTCGTGCTTTGGTGTCAGTTCGGCTTTATTTCCCAAAGCCGAAGAGCGAGTCAGCCCCGCCAGTTCCTCCGACCCCACGCTTTGCTGTTGTGACAAACGAAGTTGACCTGTGACGCGGACAATAGCGTCTGACGGCGATTGTTTTCGCCTTCCGTACATTTTCGCGGGGTGCATAGCCGCCGGCTCCAAGTCGACGTTGATGCCAGACGCCCGGCCAGCTCAGTCTCCGGAGCTGGGCCGAAGGGGCCGACTAGCAGCGCCGAATGTGCGGTTGCTCCGTGTCTGGATGCTGCTTCGCATGTAGTGCCTCATGCCTGCGTGGTGCAATTTGGCAACGCGACTTGGCTTGGCGGGATGGCCTCGCGGTTCCTCCAAACCCCAAAGTGTGATTCTTGAGCGCCGCGCTCTGCCTTGAACCGCACGCGGCAGACAGTGATTCCATCTCGGGGTATTCTTCTAGTGCTTCTTGACCTTGTCCATCCACTCCTTGGAGGCTTTCGTACCGTCGTGAGCCTTGCGGAAGAGACTTCGCTCCCACTCATCCAAACCGCGGAGGAAGTCCTCACTAGAGCCACCAACGCCATCATCGCCTCCTTTGCGAGCGTGTAGAGAGATCTCGGCTGCCCGCGTGACAAATGTCTTGCGCATCACCTCGCTCAGCTCGCGCTCGTCAAATAGGTCGAGGATGCGAGTGCCAAGGCCATAGAAGTGGGCGCATTGGTCTCGGACGGGTACGGCTCGCGAGTCGGCTTTGAGGGCTTGCACGACTTGGCTCGACAGGGCGGGAGGTAGGTTGAGAGTAACTGGGGCCTTGGAGTCTTCGCCGGTGCTGGCAAGGGCGAGCATCTCGGCAAGCCAGAGGGGGAGAGTGATCGGGGTGCCGGCTTTCAGTGCATGTGATGGGTTGTTGTCGAGATAGCCTAGGTCGGCGGCGTCGATTTCGAATTTGCAGGGAACTTTCTTGGTTGCGTTAGCTGTTTGGCCTTGTTCATGTATACTTTGATCGGTGCAGAGTATGGAGGAGTGTGGTGCAGCGCTGAAGAGAGTGCCAGCATACCTCAGCATCCGTGAGGATGGAGTCAATGTCGTAGTAGGACATGGCGGCTGCTTCGGTTTGCGGCGGGTGTTGTCGATGTTGAGGAAAGCAGCGGCCGGTTGACGATGTCATCGTCGAAGCTCGACGCGTCGAGTTGCGGTGTTGACGCGACCCAGCAGCCAGCAGCCAGCCCACCAGAGCCAAGTCTGACCCCGCCATTAACCACCAGCCACATGTGGCAGTGAAGAGTCCGGATTGTGGCTGGTGGCTCAGCCAATGGAAGACGTTGGATTACCTAAGAATGCACACCTGGGAACCCGGCTGGCTGGGATTGGCTGTGAAAAGCTGGAGGTGACAGGCTGCCCCACCTTGGGTGGATGACGACATTCTGCTTTCATTCGCAGAAACGGACAGAAGGTGCACCGAGAAGCAGCGAGCCCGCTGGAAGCACTGAGAGCAGTGGAGAGCTCCGCTCGGCAACCAGTCGCAGCTTTTCTGGAGATCCGAGCTCCCACCGGTGCCCTCACGTAATAGCCGACCGAACCTCCCGCAATTGACATCATCCTGAAGCTGTCATTGCGATTCTGCTGCATTTGTCAATCACCAATTGCACGTTCAAAGGTACCCCGTCCCCCTCTATTTCTGCTCCCAACGCTCCCGTTTCGACTTGGAGTATCGTTAGGAACACCAATTGACACCAGAACAGACATAGAACACGCAAAATGTCGTCCACTCTCCTCCGAACCGCTCCCGTCCTCCGCACAGCTCTGCGAGCTGGTGCCGCAAAGCCTGCTGCCGCCATGGCCAGCACCAGCTTCGTCCGCGGCAAGGCTACTCTGCCCGATATGCCCTGTCAGTAGCGTCGTCTCTCTAGCTTCCAGTCGCAACACTGACAATGCCCCTCCAGACGACTACGGCGCCCTCGAGCCCTACATCTCAGGCCAGATCATGGAGCTCCACCACTCCAAGCACCACCAGACCTACGTCAACGGCCTCAACACCGCTCTTGAGACCGTCGAGGAGGCCAACTCCAAGGGCGACTTCGCCAAGGCCGCTGCCCAGGCCCCTCTGATCAACTTCCACGGCGGTGGTCACGTCAACCACTCCCTCTTCTGGGAGAACCTTGCCCCCGCCAGCAAGGACGGCGGTGGTGAGCCCGACGGCAAGCTTGCTGTACGTTTCCTCCCCTCTGTACTCCCTAGCAAACCTGTGGACACTTGCTGACCCCCCAACAGAAGGCTATCAAGGAGGACTTTGGCTCCTTCGACACCCTGAGGAAGCAGATCAACACCTCCCTCGCCGGCATCCAGGGCTCCGGCTGGGCCTGGCTCGTCAAGGACAAGACCAGCGGCACCCTCGGCGTCGTCACCCGCGCGAACCAGGATCCCGTCACCGGCAACCTCGAGCCCCTCCTCGGTATCGACGCCTGGGAGCACGCCTACTACCTGCAGTACCAGAACCGCAAGGCCGAGTACTTTGACGCCATCTGGAACGTCGTCAACTGGAAGACCGTTGCCAAGCGCTTTGAGAAATAAGCCATGAGATGTATGCGTGTACTATAGCAGTTGTTGATACCTAACAAGAATTGACGGCGTTCGGTCAGTTAATCACTGAAAGGATGAAGAGTGAGCGGTCTGGCCACAATGTGCTTAGAAAAATAATGTGACTTACAGGGTCATGCCAGTTAAAGAGGAACAGTTCTCCAGTTTTCGGATGGGATATCCATCACATTATCCGGCGGAAACCAACTCCTCGAGGACCGGGCGGAGGTTTTCCTGTGACTTCTACCGACTTTCCCTTCAGTTTGCACATGCTCGGGCATTTTATGCGGCTCATCGGCCCCTACAGTCATGGCCAAAGTGGACAGCTGACGCCGACGAGGTCCACAATGTAAACCAACTCAGGCCTGCCATCCAAGACATAGCTCTCATGGACACCCGAGATTTTGAGTTGGCAAGCTTTGCTCAGCTCTACGCTCAACACACGGTTTATTCTAAAAGTTTTCCATGGAGATCTCGACAATGATGGAAATGTAAAACCTCCAGACCACTCCTTGCCGCCTTCGAAAGCCTTGTGGAGCGAAATTGTCAAGAAGAAGGTTAGGACGGAACACTGATGACTGATGCGCACACGAAACTTTCCTGAGGTACGAATACTTTCATGCGTTGTCTATCAAGTGATTGTAGCACCGAGACACAGGACTCTCCTTCTCTCCTGTCACGATCGATGCGGGTCTAGGTTGCAGGAAGAAAGCGGCCTTCCAGACTCGGCCTAATCGGCATTTCGAAGGCCATTAGCCATACAGACGAACAGTTTGATGGGGGGTATACGACATTGTGTGTGACCGAACTGCCCTCTATTAGAACTTCCAGGCGAGTGGCTTCAACCAAGCATGCGACAGCCTAACTCGTCCAGCTGCAGTTGGGCATGGTCTAGTTGGTATTAGTCGTGTCTTATCAAAGCTCAAGGCATCATCTGTATAATCTTTACGTACCACGAAGAAGCAACCCTGAAGTATTCTGCTTGGTTAGGGGTATCCGTCGGCATTCATAGAGATCCAATGAGTAACAACTTTACGACGCAACAGCCTTGGGTTGAAGAAAACACCAACGACAGGCTGTCGATGTTCAAAGAGGCAGCGACGAGCCCGTGCTGTTGAAGCTATCACCTAAAGCCTGTAAATGATCCCTGGGTCAGCTCCTGGGCCAGGCAAAAACCCTCCCTGCTTTTTGGTGCGGATCAGACACGAGCCAACCAACAACACGATGAAAGTCAAAAAGATTGAGGTCCCCCGGTGTCAGTTGGCCCATGCTGCATCACGGACACCGATCTCATCGACACGCGCAATCCCCTGGAACCCCCAGGCATCCACCGCGACCATGAGAAAGACCACAAACGATTGTCAGGCCACCAACGAATGTCACAGAGTCTTTGTTAACAGTCTGGCCAACAGTGCCGGCAAAATTCACGGCATCCGAGGATCTCCGGTCTGCCGACTGTCCAGGCAGCAAGATATCTCGGCGGAACTTGCAAACGTGGCTGTCAATCCAGCTGGCCGGCCATCAACCGGCTCAAACTCCTTACAATCCGGGTCAGTCCGCACGTATCCGCGATCCTGCGAACACATCCACGCATCGGGTTCGAGTGCGAACCTGCCACTGAGATCGACCGTTCGCGAGTCAGGTCCGCCCGGCATCCTTTGATTATCTCGTCCTCGGTGGGCTTTTCCGCAGGCCAGGTCTGGGGCTCGGGGTCCGGAAATGGGGCCGGAATGGCTTGGCAAACCAGCCTTTCGGGCTCTCCCGTTTGATTCAGCCCGAGGCACGCTGCGAACGCAGTCACCAGAAGCCCAGCTACCCCTGGATTCGCCAAGTCTATAAAACCAAGGACAGGAAAGACGGCGGCATTTCGACAACTGCGTCGAGAAATCACGAATGGCCTCATTCCACGGTCTTAGCCCGCCCTTTGCGGGATGGCGCGGCGGCCCTAGTGCTCGTTCGCTTGAACGCTTCATCTGCTGAAACCAGTTTTCTGGGCGCCACTGCTGCCGTTATCTTTCAGCTGTTCTGCCGATCGCCTAGCGAGCCCAATGCTGCCGACGTCTCGGGGCGGTCGGCGCGAGCTAGAAGTATGCCATGTTTTTTCTTCGGCGAACGGTCTGATCGCTGTCGCGGATTGCGATGGCAAGGCCATTTCGAATCTGCGCCCGCGTGGGTGGTATCAAATGGATGGTCTGCGCCACCACTAAAACCTCTGGGTGATACAGTAGGCATTTCCGGCCTTGCCTTGGCGGATTCGAGGAAGAGCGGCAGAGCTCGAGGTCTGGAACGGAGAGTGTCTACAGGCGGTGCACTGAACGAGTTAGCAACTCCGTATTGGCTGGCCGGGGTTCAGGGTTCAGGGGCGGAGAATGCTTACGCTCACAATCTCTCACACAAAGACCCAAGAAGACTGAACCAACGATACGAAATGATCGGAGGAACCAATTACGGCCCAACACTTCCGTTTCCGCTATGAACAAGCACACAAAGAAAGCCACGCAAGAGGAGTTTCGGTTGATTCGAGTCTTCGGTTGTTGAAGCCTATGCTCCGTACGCGAGAGCGATGCGATAGTTCCAGATTGCCGTGTCCCGAATCCCTTCCTAACCGACACTCTAAATTCTTGCAAAAGATCTTTTTTCGCTTTTCTTCAGCCCGGGAAGATGCCGTGATCGTCTCTTGTGGTTAGGCGAATGGTCGGTTGAGGCATAGGGGCCAGCCAATGGCTGCGTGCTCTAAAGATAACCTTTCCAGACGCAGACGCAGCTAACTGAGTCATGAAGCCTCCCAGGCTGACGTGCCCAGTGAAGCGAGGGCCTGTGATGCGATGCCAGAATCCCCGTCTCGTCGTCCAACTGAGGACCTGCTCCGTGGGAGCTTAATCTTAGCTAGCTGGAACTAATCCTTACGAAACGCTATGGCCTTGGGAGGTTCAGCGATCCCTGAGGGCATGGAAAGGCGAATCGCAGCAGGCAGGGCAGGGCGATCACCCAAGGGCCGGGTGTCCTCCTCGCCCGTCCTCCCCCATATACATACCGTGGAGTGCTCCGCTTTTGATCAATCCTTATTCCAGCCCACTCGCAACCTCGAACCACGATTTCCCCAGTGCGTGTCCGCGTCCCCCGGGTGTGTCGACGACGATCCAAGGCCACGATGAGAGAATGACGGTCACGACGATAACGACGACATGGTTGAATAAGCGGGCGTATCTCACGGAGGACACAAACAACACAAACATCGGCTTCTTTAATTTCGTCACCTTCGAACTGCTGTACGCGATCGTACCGCTAATGACCGTCATCGACCTCTTGACGCTGTTTCTCCGAGTTGCGTCGATACGAGAGCGCCGGTCACGACCCCAAGCCGACGATTATTCTGCTATTCTTGCTTCTGTGAGTTCTAGGCGGATAAGTGCCGACATGGATTGACGGGCACATACGGTTTGGACGTGGACTAATTTGCGTGTCAGCTGTTTGCTATTGCGACGGGAGTGATTGTTCTGTATGGTATGCGCCCGGATATGATGAGATCGCGAGCATTTCGGATTCGAACTTGCGAGCATCTCGGATGACCCCCCAGGTTCACGATGCTGACATCCATATGCAGGTGCCGTTAAACGTGTCACTGGTCGGCACGATTGGGATCCATGGGATCTGCCAGAGGGACCCTGGCCAAGGAGCGATTATTCATGGGACACCAAGGACACTGATCACCCAGTATTCATCCCGCTGTACGCAATCCACGTACAGGTATGTGATTGGGAGGCTCGGTTATCTTGCTGATGATACTAAATCGTTGCCGTAGATCAACTATATCCTGAACTGCCTGCAAGGCGTTGGCATCGGAGTGGTGCGACTTGCGTTCTTGTTCCTCTTCCGGAAGCTCTTCCTCCACCAGGGGCGGGGATACATCATTCTCATCGACGCCCTTATTGGGGCCGTGACCCTGTTCATGCTGGCATTCACCGGGACACAGGTCTTCGTTTGCGGGGTACATCCGACGGCGCAATGGACGAACCACGACACAGCAGCCGAATACTGCTTCACAAACGTCACTTACAACTTTGGGGTTAGCATCGTCACGGTCGTCCTCGATGTGACTGTGTTCTTGCTGCCTATGTACCCACTGTTGAGGATCACGCAGACGAGTATGTTCCCATGTCTCGGGCGTGGCCTGATTAAAAGTCAACTTGCTGACTTGCGAATTTCAGTGAACAAGGAGAAGAGGAATTATATCCTGGTTGTTTTTTGCTTCGGCTTCTTGTAAGTCTGCCCGCCGATACGTTTATGGCTACTCCATCATGCTACAATTTCTTGGTCTCAAACTTACACTGCGTTACTTTAGGGCCGTGGTATCCTCCATCTTCAGCTTGGTCCTGGCTACTCCATTTTTCCTCTACCAAGGTAAGCCGTCCCAATTCACGTAGTCGAGCCGTTGTCCTGACTTGCCTCAGATAGTTATATCTACACCTGGTTGCGTGATCATGGAGCTGGTGATGGAGACGCATTCGGTACGACAACCCGGCTCTTTCCTCTTTACTCTTGGGAAATCCACCCCGTTGTTCCCTGTGAACCCCTCTTTGCTCATTTTGCTGACCAAGTGATGCTCTCATTAAAACAGGCTGGTCCGGAACTACAACATTCTGGTCGTACATGGAACTCGCCGTCGGCGCAGCTGTGTGCAACTTGCCGATCATATCACGATTCCTGATTCGCAGATGGTGGGACGTGTCGAAACAGGCCACCGTCCAGACCATGAACCAGATCGTGACCCGAAAACTATGGGCGCGCGACCACGCGCCGGAATCATACGCATTACAGAGCGACACCTTGCCAATATACGTGGCGAAAACACGGTCGGGAGCCACAGAAACGACCAACAAGTCGGAACAAGAGAGTTCTGGACAAAAATATAATTACCATGGATACGTCCATGATGTCGAAAGTAATGACCACTGGCCGGAATACGACGGAAATGCCAGGATAGGCACAGCCCTATAGCGGAAGAGGAGCATATTACATCAACTATTTAGCGTTTCGAATTATAATACCATATTATCAAAGTTGACTCGGCCTCGTAACCACACAACACGCGAAAATGTGTGTTGCAGCCATCAACTTTCTGACATTATCACACTGATTTAACGCGTGCCCAGATCATAGGGAGGCCTTGAGGTCTGATGCAGCGTTTCAGTCACCACAGCGTGGAAGCAACCATCCTCGAGCACCACGCAATGTCGCTGTCACCACTAAGTGGGACCACCGCCTAAGACGTCGTTCGAGCCGGGTTGCAGAAGCTGGGTCGTGTCTGTCATGCTATATTGCCAAGCCGTGCCAAAAGATCGGACGACCTGATGAGGCGGACGTCGTGGGCAGACGATCGTGCCCCCCTGATCGTGCACGTTCAGATGAACAGCGGTGCGAGCAGCTCGGACAGTTGGTCGTATCGCCGATTGATTCAGGGCAGAACTCAATCATACCGAATATAGATCCCTTTCACTTTCCCGGTCCCATGATTCGCCATACAATGTAAGACTCTCGATCCTCTGCTGAAAATTCGCATAATTGGACTGAGTTGTTGGTTTTCGGGCCAATGAGGCCTTTGAGTCCGTGACTAGAGAAACACAGTGTCATGGAACCATATCCGGAGCATTTCCGGCCTCAATACCGTGCTGTTTGACCCTAGTTTCCTTGATAGCACTGTACTCTAGCGCTATCCACCTTACTCATCGCTATCTTGCGTTTCTGCCGACTTCATCCGGATGGCGTGCTAAAGTTGATCTCATTAAGCAGCCTCTGATCGAAAGATTTCAGCTTTCTAAAGCGAATTTCGGTGATTCGTAACCGCCGGTTGCATTCTCGAGTTGTGTGTCGCCCACGGAAGCATCCATCCTTATCACGCTACTCTCCTCAGTTGAGTTGCCTGACCATGCCGCCAAAAGGTGCAACCCGATCGATGACCTTCACTGGGTATGACTTGTCTCCCGCAAATCTCGTGGATCTCACCGCCAGATCTGCTCACATTGAAGTAGATGCTGGACATGTAAGAAACGAAAGGTCAAGTGCGATGAGAGACCTACAAGCTGCAGGAATTGTGAGAAGATAAAGACTCCTTGTGGCGGATACGGCATCAAGCTACAGTGGATCAGTGTACATGATCCACTAAATGAGAATGAGAAGCCCCCAAGTAGCAGCAACGGGAGGGGAAGAATTCGAATTGGTGAGTTCTTTGTCTTTCCCAATGCAGACCTGCCCGGCTCATGGAACAACAGGCAGAGACACAGGTCCTCATTATCGAATGCATGACATAGACGGCTTTCTAGACACTCTTGACAGTGTCACAAGCTCAGAAGTCTTGATATCAAAAGGCCCATTTTCCGTGTTTTCGACGTCTAGTAATCATCGCGAACAGCAAGCCGGCGGTAACTTGAACAGCACTGGTCGTGAAGTTTCTCCCTCAGACTTCGCAAATGACAACAACCCAAACGCCGGAACTTCACCAGTACAACCAGCATTTGATGACACACAGGCAGCTTTGACACTGGAAAGTCTTTCTACTCCCATCAACACGGATCCACGACAACAAGATGAAGAGGACGTCATTGATATTGTCCCCGAGCCTACCGCTGCTCACGAGTCCCTACCAGCTATCTTTCAGGAAGCACTGGGGGCTTTCTTGGAGACTAGCAGCCATAATAACTGGACAAATTCGACCGATAACGGCACAGTATCATATCATTTGGGCAGTCCCCTACGGTATACAATATCTACCAGTATCTCCGGTGATGCTGTTATAGATAGACTGATGCATCACTACGCCGAGCACGTCGCAGTAATGCTTCAGCCAATTCAGCATCCTCAAAATCCTTACCGACAGCTATACGTCCCCGCCGCACTAGAAGCCGCATCCAGCCTCACTTCCCCAGCACAACTTCGATTACAAGTACCTAAGGCCACAGTTAAATCAGTCATATTTCACTCACTGCTCGCATCATCAGCTTTCCACCTTTGGAATTGTCTACCCTCTCAAGTCAGGTACCACTAGTCTTTCTTCCCTTCTAAGTTTTCTTCTTCGCAGTTTGCTACCTAGAGGCGCACCTTATTAACTACTATATAACTCTAACAGGGAAATATATAGAGGGTTATAATATAACCTCTATAGCTAATCTATAGGGTATATAAAGGGGATTTTTAAGTTACTTAGCTAAATAGAAGTAGCCTCTTATTATACTATAGCCTAAATTTAAAACCTTCTAAGATAAATTTTATATATACCTCCTACTTAATTAATATAACTCTTATTACTAGTAATATTAAACGTCTAAAAAAAACTAGTTTACTATATATTTAATAATAACTTAGTTATATTTTTATAGTTAAAAATAATAATATAATATCTCTATACCTCCTTATAATATATATTAAGTTCTTAGAAAACTTTTAGAACTAAGCTCTCTATTAAGTTAAGTAGAGATTTAAAAAGATCGCTAAAAACCTAAAAAATAAAAATAATATAAGGGAGATTAATAGGATATTTAATAAGAAGTATAGTAAATAACTTTAAGAGCTAATTACTATTATTATCCTTATCTAAGTTATAATATAGTAGTTAAGAAGACTAGCTTAGGTTAGGGTAGAGGAAAAAAGGGTCCTTATGTTCCCTATAGTTATATAAAAATTCACAAAAGAATTCTTCATAAAATTCAGGTACCACCAGATTGGCGCGCGACATCGACAGCAGGCCTTACTTCTACTGCAATCCGCCATTAGCATCGAGATGCCGACTGCGGAGTACAAGAGTTTAATGGTGGCCATGTTGTCATTGGTAACGATAGATGTGAGAATACCAACCTCTTTATGCTATGGAAAATCACCTGACCCCTATAGTTTATGTCTGGATGTGAAGCCGATTTCGCCGTACACTTGCAAGGCACGAAACAACTCAGAAAACGGCGCCGGAAATGGAGGATGATCAGCAGAGCAACGCAGCAGCTGAATGAGATCAGCGACTTCCTCTGCTTGTTGGCTCGGACCATGACATTCTCTTCGTCGCCGAGACCGTGGTCCGTAGACCTAGCAGAAGATGGGGATGAACCCGCCGCCTCCCAACATCCATCCAGCTGTTGTTATGGATATATGTACGGAGTCACGCCTCAAATTGCCGCCGAACTCCAGGAGACTTGCCGGCTGGCAGAGTATCTTACCTGGTACGAACGCTCTCACGAGCCCATCCCAGATAGTCTGCTTGAAGCCTGCGAAGCACTCGGCGATCGCTTATGCTCGTGGACCCTCGAACGCGACGGCGCTCATGAAGCAATCTCCCAAGACGAAGACGGCCTCGAAATTTTCAGACACCACGCGAACGCCTGGCACCTGGCTACGGTGGTCTACTACCACCGCCGCATCCAGAAATGCTGCAGCGAGGACCAGGATGAGATAGTCGCAAGGATCGCGGAGCACATGCATGCAGTTGAGGACATCAAAGATCGCTCGACATCTTCGTGCGCTACACAGAGGATGGCGCCGATTATGTGGCCCGCTTTTGTTGCGTCTTGTGACGCTACAGCGCGACGTCCTTGGGCTCTTTGGTGGCAGCGAGCCCAGTGCTACCATATTGCTAACTATGAGAGACAATGGGAAGTTGTGCAGAAAATGTGGCAAAAGAAAGACAAAATGGATCAGACGGCGTTCGGGGATTTCGATTGGATTGAGGCGTTCAGGGGCATGGGCATCACTTTGTTTCCAATATGATGAGTGTAGAAAGTAATGATCAAATGATTGATCATTGATGCTCTAATCTCTAGTTGTTTTCTTGAGATCCGTACGAGGGATGGAGCATATCCAAGAACGAGCCGGGCCATGTCGCGTCGGTCATCATCATTGGCCACATGATGTTATCTCCAAACCCCATGTTCATGTCCAAGCCGTTAGTCGGCTCCACAGAGAAGCCTGTTTGAGTTGCATCTGGTGCCACCAAAGGCATGGTATAGGTATCCGAAGGGCTGCAATAAGTAGACTGGCTCAGCCCTTGGCCGGGTTGAACAGCTGCGTTTGGCGCCAATGAATTCGTGTCATCAGCGGCAGGTTTATCGGAAGCACGCGTGCAACGGGCTCGAATGTTCTTCATCATATCCCACGCAAGGTTTGCGCCGTGGGAGTTGCTGGCCAAAGCCTTCAGAACAGCCATACACGTCTCAACGTCTTCTTCTAAGGCGACCACGGTGGTATCGTCTCCGGCGTCTTGCTTGATCAGAGCACCTGCCATGACCATGATGGATCCCGCGCAGACGAGACATGATATCATCTGCCACCAGGGATAGTTCATAACGATATCCACGGTGTCAGTGACATTATGCATCAAAGAGGCGATGGATTGGGCCTCAGTAGCGCATATCTTTCCGTACTCTCGACTTCGACATGATTGATCTTGAGTCAAGAGATTGTTTTCGGGAGATGTGTGGAATAGGTAGGGTCGATGGATCAACGCCCGCAGGTGGTGGAACTTGATGGCCAACATGTTCCGCTATATCCGAGTCAGCCGGTATGTTACTTGCAACGCAAACTGGGCAACATACCTGACGCTTCAAAGTAATCGACTTCTCGAACGCATGGCCAAGGTCGAATCTCAAATATCTTGGCAGCTTCTGCTTCCATGTCAGAAGTAGCAAATCGCAGTCTTTGGTGCTCTGTAGCCTGGCAGCGATATCGCGCCTGGGGTGATAGCATTCCCTCAGCACTCGACCGATGATGGAAGAGAACTCGATGAGACGGACAAAATACTCCCCAGCCCGACCCTCTTTGGAAATCTCTTGTACCTCACCATCGTTGATGTCTGGATCTAGACCGTCTATGCGAGAAGGAATGGGAACATGACAGTCGTGATCCGAGATCGCAGGTGGTCTTCCGAGTTGCAGGGCCGTCAACCGGTCCAGGACGTACAAGGAGTACCAGACCCTGCTTCGAATCTGAGGTCGCTCCGAGTTCGGTTGGCTCGAACCATGGTCCTGAATGTCGGCATGTAGGCCGATGCTCTGCGCTAAGCGGACAGCAAGGCCGAGATAAGCCCAACATCTGTCGATCTCGGATGTTGCTAGTAGATAAAAGCACTGGGCTAACAGAGCCGAGACTTGCGTTAAGGAGCGTTCGAGCATGTCATGGCGAGACAAAAGTAAGGAGCGTTGAAACAGCTTTTGATGAGATGAGCCATCTGGCCGACTGTCTGGTCGGAACGAGTCATAGTAGGCCCCAAGAGCAAGCAATGCATCTGCTGATGTCAGCGCATCATTTCTAAGCGCATACGTTCAAGCTTTAGATACTTACATAAGAGAGAAAGCCAGGAATGAGTCAAATCAGGGGCCGGGCTTCCGTCTTGTAGGTCCTTGACTTTATCCATGAATGGTGCTTCTTCTACGAAAGGGTACGCAACGTGTATAGTGGAGAAGTAGATCCCCAGAAACCTGTGCACTTGCGACCTTTCTGGCATATCCGAGATTGGGTTCTGTAGATATTCCATCGTGGTTGGTGCATCGATGTCGTAGTTGTCAACCTCTCCCGTGTCGTCTTGTGAACCACCATCACCGCCACGAGGTGCGGCCGTTTGTCTAACCAAGTTGAAGAAATGAATGTCGCTGACTTCGCCAACATATCTGGGACTTTGAATGCGCTGAATGAGCGCAGGGCTACTGGCCGTGATGCTGGTTGGGCTAATCGTGGTCACCCCCGGCGAGCAATCATGGAACAGGGCAGTCTGGATTCGAGCCAGACCTTGATTGATTTCGCTCCGGGCCTCAGGAGGTACATCGATGGCCAGACTTCGTATAGCCTTTTCGCACCGATCGAAAATCTCCTCTGGACTTGCTGCATTACTTGCTTCGGAGGACGTTAATGGTGGCGTGCAACTGGCATCGCGAGGCGTCGCCTCGTTTCCCCATGAGCAGTGGTAATCATAGCCAGCGCAGCGACCGCATACCGGCCGCTTCCCATCGCACTTGCAAGAGTCAAAAATTTCAAGCTCTGAACTTGGTTTTCTGGAGCTTACCTTGGACTTTTTCGCGCGGCAGCTGTTGCAGGCTACGCTGATTCGCTTCCGCTTCAAGATGGGTTGTTCGGCCGAGTCATCCGCCATGGCTGACGGGTGTTCGGCCCCGCAATGCCTGCTTGAGGTATGAGAGCTCCGAAAGCACGTGCGAAGTTGAAGTCGCTAGATGTCGCGGAAGTGAAGGCAATGATGTGACAGACGAGGAACAGGCATGCCGGATCTGTAGGATGAGGAACTGTGAAATGCGAGACAGCGGGGCTTGGCGGGTATAAAACCCAGATCCCGCCCTAGCCGTCGGATCCGGTCGTTCCGCCACCACTGAAATGTGCTCGGCCAATTGCGTCAGTGGGCTCCCTCAAGTCCGTATCAAAGGATAAATCGTATAGACAAGAAGAAAACGTGCGTTAAATAAAATTTCGAGTATTTACCCTGTGTTCTGTCTTTGACACTTCAATATTTGACTGCTCAGCATTCAACTGGTTCATTCAAGATGCCAGCACAAGACGACAGAGCCTTCTACGACATGCTCGACTCCATTGCCAACACCGGAAACGAAGATGCAGTCCAGCAAAATAAACGTATCAAGGAAGCCGAGTTCGCAGCCGATGCAACAGAGCCAAACGAGGAACAAACCGCTGCAATCCGACGGGAGGTGGAGGCCAGTAAGAAAAGCCACAATTTGAACGTCAACAAGTCTCATACTTCACGGTGCTGAATGCGCTTGGTAAGCAGATACAAAACCAATATTCTCCTGGAGGAATTTGAGAGACCTCGTGGCTAATGAACAATCAGACGTACAAGCAAAGACGAGAGTCTCTTATGTCATATCAGGTGGTAACTGTTCATAGATAGTGCTTGTCAAAGGCGTTTGTATAATCGGAAACCCGGGACATAATCATATGTCAGTCGAAATATACAGGGAGACACCATACGGCAGTCAAAAAGGTTTGCCCACAGGCGGCAAACTGTGAAACAAAAAGTTAGAAGGAAAAAAGGATACAGGAGGACACAATGAAAATAGGAGCGGTACCTTCAATTGAGCAGATGCTGTGCCGAACTCGCAACTACATCATTTAACATGCTTCATTTCTTGTCTATCAGGAAACGTGAATGGCTCTACTGTACGGAATAGATATGCCTAAATTACCTCCAAGGTATTTATGAACATAGAGTTAAGGTCTGGAACGGTCTCACTGCCGACAAAACGATAGATATTATGTAGATATGAAAACTTTCTTTGGTTCACAGCAAACCATCGGAGGCCAAATGTGACGCCGGACAGTTTAGTCTCTCTGCAGCGCAGAGACGAGCCGGAATTAGATCCCGTGATCTATGTTAGTCGTGGTGCGGACCGAACACCGGCTCCTCCCCCGCATTCTCCAAGTGACATCACGACCACAATCCACGCCAACCTCTCCGCTCCGCCGATTCCTCAACATATCTGTGCCGTTTCCGACCAGCCTCCAACCAATCTCCAACTAATCCAGACCAGAACACGTGGGTCACGCGTTGCAGCGGCCATCATTCCGCTGCGCGTTCACCCCAAGCTTACTTCAAATAAGATCAAGAAACGCGGGGTAGCCTCCTACCTCGGCCTTGACACCCACAATCACCCCGGAATTCGAAGAGACCGATAAACTCATTGGCCGTTTCGATCTGCCGAGCCGGCGGCGGATGGGGCTCACCCCAGCCGCTGACGATGCAAACGATGACCAACCTGTTTGGTGGCCCGTGGGTTGGGCCGAACCGGCGGACAGTGATCCGAAGGTTTATATCTAGTAGATGAGCCAACCATGATGGCCTGGGGGTGTTCGACGACGCACCCTTGCACAAACCGTTTTCTGTCCTTGGCATCTCTTGTTCAGCAGCTTCTCGTCAACCCATCCCCGACCATCGCTTCCACCAAGCCTTGGGAATAGGATCACAGGTCGATTGCAAATTACTGCCATCCTTAGTTGGATTGGCAAAGATGGCTGGCATGTTTACCAACTCCGAAAAGCTGGACGTGTCGGAGCTGGAAAATGGTCAATCAGAACATTTGACGAGAAAGGACGAGATTGGGCGCATCGATGCGATCGCGACCGCACAGGGAACGACCCTTGCGTCTTTTGCGCATTTGGATGAGAAGAAGATTTTGAGAAAGGCAAGCGCTTTCATTACAACAGTACTTGCGCCGTGAAGATTCACACGACTGACCTGTGAGCCGATACAGATGGACATCCGCCTCATTCCCATGCTGGCCTTGCTATATCTCCTATCTTTCCTCGACCGTTAGTAGAAATCACCACCGAATTCAAGGACCTAATTGACATCAGCCGTAGGCGGGAACATCGGCAACGCAAAGATTGAAGGACTGCAAGAAGACCTGGGAATGACATCTGACCAGTACAATTGGTGTCTCACAGTCTTTTTCTTCACATATGCTGCATTCGAAGTCCCGAGCAACCTGTTGCTCAAGAAACTCCGACCAAGCATCTGGCTTCCCACGATCATGGTTGCCTGGGGCACAGTGATGACGCTTATGGGGATTGTCAGGAACTATCATGGGCTACTAGTCGCTCGAATCTTCCTTGGTGTGACTGAGGCTGGCTTGTTCCCTGGCGTTGCTGTAAGTTGTGGACCGGCTTGACAGATTGAAATCGTACGCTGACCTGCTTTTCAGTACTACTTGACAATGTGGTACTGTCGCCACGAGATCCAACTCCGACAAGCTATGTTCTTCTCGGCTGCGTCGATTGCTGGTGCCTTCAGCGGTCTGCTTGCCTTCGCCATTTCCAAGATGGACGGCACCGGCGGCTTGGAGGGCTGGAGATGGATCTTCATTCTCGAGGGCATAGTCACCGTCATCGTTGCAGTGTTTGCATTCTGGGCGTTACACGACTTCCCCGAAACAGCCAAGTTCTTGACCGAGGAAGAAAGAGCATTCGTTGTTTACCGCCTCAAGTATCAGGGCCAGGTTCAAGGAAAGTCAGACAACCGCGTTCAGGTTGCTGAGGCCGACGAGTTCCAGTGGAAATATGTCTGGGATGCTTTCACGGACTGGCAAATCTGGATCAATATCTTTGTCTATTGGGGAGTAAGTAAATCCCCGTGTCATGGAAGGTTGTCTACTAACAAGGCAGATTGTCTGCCCCCTCTACGGCATCAGTCTTTTCCTACCCACGATTATCCGAAATCTCAACTATACGTCAAGCACCGCTCAGCTCATGACCGTTCCGATCTACATCACCGCCGCGATTCTTGCAGTTGTCGTTGCCTATCTTTCTGACCGCTTGGGCAAGCGAAGCCCATTCATTGTGGGATTCCTATGCATGATGATCGTTGGGTTCTCCATGTAAGACGCCGCCTACTACATCGCCAAGTTTGCAACACTAACAATTGTTTCTTTCCAGGTGTATCTCAAGTTCAAACCCTAAGGTGGTCTACGGCGGCGTTTTCGTGGCTGCCTGCGCCATCTACCCTGCCTTCCCCGGCGTCATCAGTTGGCTCTCCAACAACCTTTCTGGGAGTTACAAGCGCAGCGCTGGAATGGCTCTACAGATCGGTGTTGGTAATTTGGGTGGTGTAAGATGTCCCGAAAAACACAGAAATTCTTGCTTGACTTGACTTGACTGACATCTGGTAGGCCATGGCGTCCAATTTCTACCGCCAAAAAGATGCTCCTCGGTACATCCTTGGGCACGGACTTGAGCTCGGCTTCATTTCTGTCGGCATCATTGCTGCCCTGATACTCATCTTCTCATACATCGGGATCAACAAGAAACGTGACAGACAGATGGCGGCAGGCGAAGACAGCCGATACACCGCAGAGGAATTGTCCGCCCAAGGTGACAGGGCTATCACTTTCCGATATATGTGGTAGTTTAGTATCAGTGAACTATGATTATTCACTTGAATAATATTGCGTATGCCAAATGAATGGAACTTCTGCAAATTTTCGATCTAACTTGCACGGGCTTGAACAGATCTAAAGACTTCGGACGAATTTGAGAAGGGTTTCGCCACTCTATTTGAAGAATATCACCTTTTCTCCGGGGAGACATGCAGTTTCCTCCGACGTCGAGGAGGATGCTTCTTCATTCGTCGACCTAGCCGCGAACCAAGATTGGAGGGTCCATTCGAGACTAAAAGGCTTCAATTTGGCAGATTTATTCGATGATGCTCCAGAGGCTGAAGATGAGGCCGGCGTTGTGCGGAACATGACAGAGCTCCGCAACGACTTTGATGGAAAGATCACGATCTGGAGCCGCTTGAGGACGTCTCTGCGTATGTTCTGAATTTAGTATCTCGAACGCAAGTAACAAGGGACAGTTTCATTAGAATATATATAGTTTATCATTGTCAATTGGCTCAACATTACATTGATGTATGCCATCAGAGGTTGTCTACCGAACCTTATTAAATTCCTTCCACTCCTACTGAAATAAGGTTCTTTAAATCCCAATCTTATAAGTTAAGATTAGATGTTTTTGAGGTCAGACTCATTGAAGTTATTGGTGCTTTGACTTTCGGCGTGTTCCATGGCAAAGCCGGCCGCGTAGTCTCCTGGCCCCTTAGCTCCATTCGGTACATAAAATCGTCTATCGAAACGAGACAACGTATACGTGTACACGACGATAATCTCGAGAACGTAGTTGAACACGTAGTAGCATGCCTTCTGATGATACCATGCCGGGCTCGAAGCAAGCCGTGGCGTCGTGAAGTTAACACCGATGCGAAAACCAGCGCCCAGGGTCAAAAGCGCGGCGGTGCCCAGAACCAGCACCATTTTCGTCCGCAGAGACCCGCTGCCGAAAGGCTCCGGCTTCTTAGACTTTGGGAACGCAGCTGCGAGGCTAACGATGGGGATCGGGAGAAACGCCAGGAGGGCGAGATAGGTGCCGGAGAAAAGCTGGATTTGTCGGGCCTTTTGGCGGACTGAGGTGTCGAGGGTGTAGAACGTGAGAACCGTCGGAACGATGGTCATGATCAGACAGGCCACAACGCAAAAGTACAGAAACATGAAGGCGAAGCTTGGAACCCGGTGCCAGCCGAATCGCGGATGTAGAGAGCGCAGGACGCGCTGGGCGAGGATGAGGTTGAGGACGAAGAGGATCACGGTGCCGGCGCTGGCGAGGATCATGGCTGCAATGGCCAGGCTTGCGTTCTTCAACCGCTCCGCCCAGACGATTCGCAAGACCAGTGCTGCGGTGCGCGCCAAGGAGAAGCCGAAAAGAACCATGGACGGGATGAATTTGTGCGCGCGGGCTTGGTTGCGCCTGAATATCGTGAAGTTTGCTACTGCTGAGCATAGGAAGAAGGCGATCAGGACGGCTGAGATCGGGATGTCGACGGTTGAGGTTGGAGTCAGGCCCAGGAGAGCTACCGTGGGTACATACGGCGGGCCAGGGGCCGTCTTCATAGACAGAAATTGTTAGGCCAAAAGTTGAAGGCTGGAGACAAGCGAATATTGTTTGATTTCACTTACCTGTTGTGCACTGCTCATCGTGACTTATTCAGTATGCTTCGTTATTGGGTTTTCTGAAGTAGATGCTGCGAGAGAACGCAAGAGATGTTAAAGACTGAACCTGGCAGACTTTAAAATATCAGAGGCTGGCTCATAAATGAGCGCTACAAGCACTATATGTTCTTGATTTCGGATTTACCGTCACCGACATTATGTAAAAGGAGGCTGCGGAGTGGCTGCGGAAACAATCTTCGAGATTTCCTTGTCGTCGGGCCTGCAGCATTCCAGCCCCCAGCACCCCGGCCAAGATCGCTCATTACAGCGGCACCATCGACCAGTCATGACGCTTTCAGAAGCGACAAAGAATGCAGGCCTCGAGGAGGGCCCCACAATAAGATGATGGTCGGGGGTAGTTGACGTCCGCTCCGTCGTGCAGGCTTACCGAATCGGTCCTGGGTCCGACTGAGATGGCTGCGCCGCGTGTGTATCGGCGCCTGGCTCATCCCGTGCCGGGCCAAAAGTCGAACACGTGCCGATTGAACGGGTCATGGGGGGGCTGGTCGGGTCGGAGTGTGGACTCACCGGCCTCCGACAACAAGCGAACGTGACGGATAAGTCCTTCACATTTTATTAATCATTCAGGGGAACTGTTATTGGAAGTGCTCTTCATTTTTAAAACGATCTCTAGGTGCCACTCGCTGGACGTACCCCAAGTATTAGACACCCAAGCCATTATCATCTCTGGCGCAACGATTCAATACGTCCCATCGTGGCATGAGCATCACATGATTCATGAGATCTTGGTTGTGAAAATTGTTTCTTGAATATGTCTAAACAAAAGAGGTTATGTAATGACCGTGGTATCAACCCAAAAATCAAAAGACCAAACCCGTGCCGAACAAGAACTCGAAAAAAGACAACCGCCGTTTTCCCCGAACCAATCTGTAAGACAGCCAAACCAAAACCAAAACACCAATGTCAAACCCACCCTCCCAAGCTTTTCCAAAATTCCAAATATCCTATCCAAAACCCACGTGTTTCCCACATCTTATATAGTAAAAGGCATTGCTCGAGCCTTCGTCCTCTCACTCACAAACCCCTCAGACACCTCGTGGCACAACTTCGCCACGCTCGCACTCCCCAAAATCTTCATCACAGACACATCCCTCTCGACAACCTTGTAAAACCATCCCCTCACCTCCACAGCAACAAGCGAGTCCATACCGAGCTCGCCCACGCTATGCTCACCCTTCACGCTCCCCTCGCTCTGGCCCAGCACAGTCTCAAGGTACCGCGCAAAGCCCTCCGTCAGCACCTCCGCGACGGCATCCACCCCTCCGTCCACCACGCCGCGCAGCGTCTCCTTGAGGCTCTGCTTGCCCTCGCCCTCCTCCGCGGCCGATGCGTCCTCCTCGACGGTGAAGTGCGAGAAGCGCGGGTCGCGGTGCCAGTGCAGCGGGTCCGGGTTCGCGGTGCTGTAGCGGCTCAGGCCGGTGGTGATGTCGTAGATCTGGCCGTCGACGGGACGGCCCGTGACGATGGCCTCGAGGAACATGTGGTGGATGTCGCGCTCCGAGATGGGCGGGTAGCCGTCCTTCTCGAGGAAGGCGTAGATGTCGTTGCGTTCACGGTGGAGCAGGCCAAGGCCATAGATGACGCCGATGTTGAGGACGGAGCCGGGGAGACCGCGGAGGCGGCGGTTGGCGGCGAGACCGTTCATGTACTGCGGAATGTTAGCGGCGTTGAAGGAAACAGGGAGGGGGAAGGGGTACTCACCATATTGGCAGCGGCGTAGTTGGATTGTCCTCCGTGGCCACCAGGGGCAGCAAAGGAGGAAGTCATGATGAAGAACTCCATGTCGGAGTCGCAGAAGATCTCGTCGAGGTTGCTGGAGCCCACCGTCTTGGGGCGCATAACCCTCTGCCAGGTGTTCTCATCCATCTGCGCAAAGACGCGGTCGTCGAGGACCATGGCGCCGTTGATGACACCAGCAACAGGCGGCATCTCGGTGGCGAGCCTCTCCTTGAAGGCCCTCACGCTCTCGATGCTGGTGACGTCGAGCCTCTCGATGCGCACCTCGCAGCCCTTGGCGGCGAGATCGTCGATCCACTGCGGGTTCATGTTCGGGTTGCGGCTGGCGAGGACCAAGTGGCGCGCGCCGTGCTCGTAGAAGAGGTTGCAGAGACTCTGGCCCATGTCGCGGGTGAGGCCGACGAGGACGTAAGTCTTGTAGGGGCGGAGGAGCTGGGTTCCCAGGAGCGGCTTAGCGATGTGCTGGACGGTGCGGTCGGCGCGCCAGTCGAGGACCTGGAAGGGCTTGCCGCTGCTGGACTGGTCCAGGAGGGCGGGGACAGAGACGGAGTCGATGTTGGGTATGCCCATTTGGCCCTTCATGCCGGTCATGCTCTCCAATGCCTTCTCGATAGCAGTCTCCCAGATTGGCTCAATGTCCATGGAGTCTCCGAGTGCGACGACGTGCTCAGAAGTCAGGAGAGAGAAGCGGGAGTGGTACTCGCAGTTCTCAGGGAGGCAGTCGAGGATGGCCTCGGAGAGCTCGCTGCCCTCCGGGAGGAAGTCGATGATGGAGGCACCACCGGCGGGGAAGAGAGCCTTGAGCTCGCGGTTGCTGGCGTAGGGGTGGATGTAGCGCTCGCCAGGTGTTCTGACCTTAATCGGGGTGGTGGTGCAAGAGATGACATTGACACCCTTTGGCTCAAAGACTTCCTTCATGCACTCCAAGAGAACGGTGTCAGGCTCCAGAAGCAGAAGAGTCTGTCCCATCATCTCCTCCTCAAGAGAAAAGGTGACCAGGTAGCGAAGGACAAGGCTGAGCAGGGTCTTGGGCTCGATGTTGCGGTCTCCAAGAGGGAAGACGCAGGAGTTGGGCACCGTGACGTAGGAAGAGTTGGCCTTGGTCAACGCCAACGACTGCTCACCGGTAGAAACATCCTTGCCAATGCAGACGTGAGAGGCGTACTTGAGGCCGAAGTTGATCACCTCCACAGAGCTGTAGTTGACCATGATGACGCTCTGATCCGGAACAATAGCGTCAAGGATCTCGCCCTCGACAATGTTGGCAGTGTAGACCGCGGAGCCGTCACCAGACTGAGAAGAGACAACCTCGACACAGCTCTCAAGGGTGTTGACCTCGGAAGAGACGAGTCTGCGGGGGCAGTTGACTCGGTCGTTGCCCTCCCTCCAGGGGATGACTCTGGGAACAAGTCTGTGGCCTTGCTCCATGAAGATCTCGTTCTCGTGCGTCCAGAGCAGCTCGCCATTCTTGCCGCCAGTGCGCAACTCCTTCATGCTCAGTCGCAAGAAGGTCTCGGCGACGGCATCGACGGAGTCGCGGCGAGAATCCAGATCGAGCATCTGCAGCTTCAAACTGGGGATCTCGGCCAGCATGGAGCGCGAGAAGCCGTAGGTAGCAGCATGCTCCGGGTTGCCTGCGCGAGAGTTCATGGTGACCCAGAGCACGACCTTCTCGGGAGCCATGAGGGCGCGGAGGAGATCAAGACGCTCGGATGTCATGGTGCTCATCATCGGCTCATCCAGGTCAGCGAGGAAGATGACATTGCTGACCTCGTTGAAGTAGGCAGGCTGGAGCGAGTCGAAGTCGGCGACGATGTCGACCATGCTGCAGGCGGGGATCAGCTTCTGGTGGACCTCCGCAGCCAGATCAGCCGAGTTGGAGCCGGCACCGATGATGAGAGTGTGTCCCGCCACCTTGGGCAGAGAGCCGTTGAACGGGTTCAGGGCAATCTGCTTGATCTCAGACTCGGCCTGGCGGACGATGAGGGAGAAGTCAGGGGCGAAGAACTGCTCGGCCTTCTTCGCGGCGCGGACAAAGCCGCACTCGTCCAGAAGATCGGGCCACTCGGGAGGAGTGAGGGGTGCGTTGACCTGGGCCCTCACACCGAAGGCGCGGCGAAGTCTGTCGCGGAGGGGGCTCATGGACTCGTGGATGAGGATGAGGAAAGCACCAGGCTTCATCAAGCTCTGGACCTGCTTGAGCCTGTCGCGCTGCTCAATACCCTTGACTACCGAGGTATTGAGAACGACCAAGTCAAAGGGTTGAAGGGCCGAGTTGTCCTCAGACTCAAGCAGCTTGAGGTGCTCAGTGTCAATCTTCTTCTTGATCGCCTCAGGGCCCGAGAGTCTGGCAAGCAAGTTCTTCTCGGTCTCGGTGCCGATGGTATAGGACACAAAGGAGCCCTTGAGACCACCAATGATGTGCTCCGAGAGACCAGCCTCGGGGTCTGTCAGACCGAGCACTCTCATGCGAGGGTAGCGGTGAGCAATCTGAGAGACGACCCGGCTGACATGGGAGCGGAAGCGGTGCAGCTGCTTGGCCTCCTGGATGATGGTGGAAATCATGGCCGGCAGGACATCAGGAATATTCTCTCCCAGCATGCGGATGAACTCCAGAGCATGGTAGAAAGGCGACTGGAGGATGAAAGCCTCCAATGACTCCTGAGTGTCGTACTTCCAAGGGCTGGGCTGGGCCTCAGACCCAGCGGCCTTGGGCACAAGCGGCGAAGTCGGCGGCGTGAAGAAGGTAGGCGGCGCGCCCATCTCCTTGATCGCCGACTCATCCTGAATGTAGAACCGCGCAACTCTCTCGCAGCTCTCGAGTAGGATGCGCTCAGTCGCGACGTCCTCCTTGCTGATGTCGGCAGTGACGATCTCGTGCTCAGGGTCGAGGTCCATGACAGTGTGCAGGTACAGCTCCTTGTCGTCCTCGGGCTTCGAGTTGGCGAAGGAAGCAACCATAAGGCCTTCGACCTGGATCTCCATCTCGCCGCGGGTGTTGAAGATGCTCATGTCGCCGACGAACTTCGTCGTCGCGGTCTTGGTGCGTGGGATCTCCTGGGTAATGATGGAGTCAACGACCAGAGAGGCCCCGTCGGCAGGCTTTCCGTCGCAGAGCGCAAGGTTGAAGCGGATCTTCTCGATGCTCCTGGGCAAGAACGAAGTCCAGAGCGACTTGTCGCCAGGGGAGGCGCAGGCGGCGAAAACGGAGTGGAAGCAGCTGTCGAGCGTCGCGGGGCTGACTCCGAGACCGGTGGTGTCCGAGTCGTGGAACTTCTTGAGAGTGGCGGTGCAGAAGTTGTATCTACGGTCAATACCCTCAAGAGCGCGGAAGGGACCGGTGTAGTCCAGGCCAATCTCCGACATCATCTGGTAGAATGCATCGGTGTCGGCTGGCAGGGTCTCAGCTCTGGCGGGGTCGCGCTCGGGAAGAGCTCCCTCAGATAACTCGCCGAGGTAGATGCGCAGGTTGCCAGTGAAGTTCTTCTGCATCGGCGCAACACCGTCGGCATAGCAAGAGGTGATGGTGAAGGTACCATCGATAACCTTGCCGGCCAAGCGGCCCTTGGTAGCCGGAGGCTGGATGCTAAGCGCAACAAGGATTTCCATGCCATAAGTGTTAGACTCCAGTGAAATGCCGCTCACGAACTCGAGGTCTGTCAACTCCACAACTGAGGCGGGGCGACCGTTCAGAACAGCCTTTGCAGCATCCAAGGCGAGCACGCAGTAAGCGGAGGCAGGAAGCAAAGCCTGGCCCTGGAACTTGTGGTGCTGGATCCAGGGGATGGTCTCAAGCTTGAGGATGTTGCGCCACCGGAGCTCAAACTCGGTGTCGTCACGAGTGCGAACACCGAGAAGCTCGTGGGGTCCCTGCTCGCGGAAGTGGTACTGGTGAGCAATGCGCGACTCGCGGTAGTGCATTTGGCTGTGGTCCCAGGGGTAGGAGGGTAGCTCGACCTTGGAGGACAAGAGGCCGGGCTGGGTAGAGTTGGAGACCAGAGCCTTCCATCCAATCGCCTCAGGGCCAAAGTAGCACCAGGTGAAGCCCAAGAACTCAGCGAAGGCGTGTCTGTCGTCCTTCTTGCGGTCGAGGAGACCGGCGTACGAGAGCGCACCGCCGGTCGCGGCCTTGACAGTCTGCTGAACAGGACCCTTAAGAGCCGGGTGAGGACCAACCTCGACAGCACAGTCGAATGGGCCCTGAGAGCTCAGAGCAAGGTCGATAGCCTCGTAGAAAGACACGGCCTTGACCATGTTGTCCTTCCAGTAGCTCGCCTTGAGCTCGTCGGCGCTCGGGTCCGTGCCATCGGCGTAGACGCTAGAGACCCACACCGTTCCGTTCCGTTGCTTCGGCGCGATACCGCAAGCGGCCAAGCCCTGCATGTACTCCGCAGCCGGCTTCTCCATGTGGGCGGAGTGGTACGCCGTGTCAACGACCAGGAGACGCGCAAACTTGTTCTCCGCAGACAACTCGGCCTGCAGCGCCTTCACGGCATCGATGTCGCCCGACAGGGTGACGCTGGTAGGCGCGTTGCTGGCGGCAACCCAGATGCGGCCCTTGATGTCGTCGCGCTCGCAGAGAGCAGTCGCCTCAGCACGCGTCATCCCGACGGCCATCATCATTCCCTTCTGGCCGTTCTTGCCGCCGGCAAGGTGGGCAGACATGCCGCGGTAGTACGAGATCAGCATGGCGTCGCGGGCAGAGAGGACGTCGGCGGCATAGGCTGCCGCGATCTCGCCAGAAGAGTGGCCGACGACAGTGTGGAAGGAAACCCCAAGGCTGGCGAGGAGGTCGATGAGGGCGATCTGGACTGCGGTGCAGAGAGGCTGAGAGAGGGCGGCGATGTTGATGCGGGAGGCGTCATCTTGGTGGATGAGCTCCTGGATGAGAGACCATGTGGGAGGGTGGGGGCATGTCTTGAGAACATCCTCAAGCTTCTCAATGGCGCTGCGGTAGACGGAGTTGGAGTGGAAGAGCTTGCGGCCCATTCCAGACCACTGGGCACCCTGGCCGGTGAAGATACCGAGGATCTTGGGCTTTTTGCCATCGAGCTTTGCACGAACACCAAGCTCGGGGTTGGTGGAGGATCCAGCCTTAGAAAGGAGGTTATCCAGACCGGCGATGACTGCGTCGCGGGAGTCACCAGAGACGGAAACCCTGTAAGTCAGGGCGGAGCGGCGAGTGTAGAGGTTGTAGGCGACCTCGTCAGCCGGTGTCTGGCTACCAACCATGAACTCTCTGGCGGAGCGGACAACTGCGACCAAAGACTTCTGCGACTTGGCGGAGAGAACCAGAGGCAGACCAACGCTGGGCTTGCTGGCATCGTGTGCGATGGAGAGCTTGGTGGTAGGGAGCTTCACGGATTGGTCGAAGCGCTTCGCAACCTCGTTGTGGATGCTCGGCTCGTACCGCTCGATGATGGCGTGGGAGTTGGTGCCACCGAAACCAAACGAGTTGACGCTGCCTCGCAGAGGCTGGCCAGCCGGGGCCTGTGGCCAAGGGATGAGCTCAGTGGCGATCCGAAGGTGGCCAAAGAAGGGTCGGACGCTCGGGTTGAGGGTCTCGAGGTGCAGATTGGGTGGGATCGACTTGTTGTGCATGGAGTGCACCACCTTCAGTAGGCCAGCCAGACCAGCGGCGCCTTCCGTGTGGCCGATGACCGTCTTGATGGACCCGACGACAAGCTTCTTGTCATCGCCATCAGCGGCAGTCGACGCCTCGTTCCCGAAGAATGCAGTAGCAATAGCCTGCGCCTCCCTAGGGTCACCAGCCTGGGTGCCCGTCCCGTGCGCCTCAAAATATTGGCATCGGTCCGCGGGGCTCTGGGAGTCGAGACCCGATCGGCGGTACGTATCCTTGATCAACTCGGCCTGGGCCAGGGGGTTCGGCATCGTGATGCCCTGAGTTCGTCCATCCGAGTTGACACCCGTCTCTCTGACAATGCTGATGATTGCGTCTCCGTCTTTCAGGGCTTGAGAGAGGGGCTTGATGAAGAGCGCGGCGAAACCTTCACCACGCGCGTATCCGTCCGCGCCAACATCCCACATCCTCGAACGCCCGGTAGGGCTGAGCATGTGCAGGCTGGACTCGGTGATGAACTGCTCGGGCGTGATCATCATGTTGGCGCCGGCCACGCAGGCCATCTCGCACTCGCCGGATCGCAGGCTGAGAACGGCTTGGTGGAGGGCGACTAGACTCGATGAGCAGGCAGTGTCGATGGTCATGGAGGGGCCGCGGAAGTTGAAAAAGTAGGATATCCTGTTGGAGAGGATGGCTCGCGAGTTACCGGTGGCGAAGTACTGGCTAGCGGTGATGTCGTCGCGCTGGCATAGCGAGTCGTAATCGGCGGTCATCAGACCGGCGTAGACGGCGACCTTGCGGCCGGCGTATTGGGAAAGGGTGTATCCGGCAGACTCCATGGCTTCGTACACGACCTCTAGCACGATACGTTGCTGCGGATCGATAGCCTCCGCTTCCTTAGGCGTGATGTTGAAGAACCCTGCGTCCCATACGCGGTGGTCCTGCTCGAGGAAGTAGCCTTGGGTGGCGTTTGTGGCACCATGATACTCTCCATCCGGGTGATAGAAGCCTTCAACGTTGAAGCGGTTGGCGGGAACCTTTTGTGTGAGGTCTTTGGGCTTGGAGAGGAGATTCCAAAGTTGAGAAGGGGAGTTAACATCGCCAGCAAAGCGGCACCCAGTGCCGACAATGGCAATGGGCTCCGACTTGGGGATCTTGTAGGTAGACATTGCTGTCAGGGGTATCTCTAGGATGATTATGTATTATGGGAAGGAATGAAGGGTATAAGTGGTAGGGATGATGGCCTCAGGGATGAGATATCAAGGCGGAGAGAAGAGTATAATAATAGAGAAGAAGTTGAGATGATGAGTTTGCTTCCAATAAACTGAATCATTTCGGGCGAAGAACGGGAAGGGATATATAGAATTTTCACTTACACGGCGAAGGGGAAAGGAGTCAACAGGCCCGCGGCATCAATCTCGCGATGTCTCCCTCGCAGACCAGCGTCGTCGGTATCATGACGCCTGTGCCCTTGCTGTCAAAAAAGCAAGGGGGCAGAAGAGACACACGCCCCCATCCGCCACGGTTGGGGTGGATCCAAAGGGGTGGAATGGGGCGTGTGGCGGTGGGAGAAGAACATTCGGCGTTCATGATGTTGGCAAGGGGTGGGTGGTTCGGAGTTCCGTGGCCGAACGTGTCTCGAACGGTCGCCGGGATTTGAGCTGCACGTTCGGCGGTCGGCCAGTTGCCCGGGAACGGGACTACTACTTAGCTAGCCTCCCGTCCAGCATCGCAGAGTCACTGGCGCCATCGGCTGTCGGGAGGCTTGATAAGAGACGCCTCTTCTTCAACGACGACCGACATGTGGTCTGTGTCAGGTCTTGGCTGGCTCGACGAGAACGGAAGCGTAACAACGTCGAAAACGGGGCTGGGTATTTTGCGGCCTCGGAAGCGCGCACCGGTCCGCAATCTTGGTACCAAAGTCAATGTGTGAGATTCAGTGCACAATTACCTCGTGGGGAAGTCGGGGTACTTGCATATGAAAGACGTTTTCTTTGTCTTGGTAGTCCAGTTTAAGTCTGGCTTGTTTCTCTTCTTCAACAGCGACGCCGAACTCCAACTCCACGCCAAACTCGATTCGTACACTTCTGCTAGGTGTATGGAGAGATGCGGCTTAAACGAACAATGGTATTATGTAACATGTGTAACTCCGATATATCTTCATCCGTCAAGGAAGGACTCCATGTCCTTACGTAGGTCCTTTAGTTCCTGTCCAAGACTCTCTTCTTGCCTCTTCAGGGCCTGGAATGAGACATCCACCACCCCAGAAAACATGGAAGTCGCGTCAAGCGTTCTTCCTGCTGGAGACTCTGCCGATCGCAGAGTCGGGTCCAGTGATGATGCTGCTCGCCGCATCTGCAAGAGAAACTCTTCGGCTAATTGAATCGTAAGAGACATTTGCAGTGAAGGCGTCGAGTCTACCGCAAAAGATCCGACAGTGACACCAGGGAGTTTCCATGACTGAAACAGGCTGGCCGGCTGCAAATGTCCTAGTTGAAAGTGAATGCAGCTGAACACCTTCTGGTACATGTCGAGGAGTCGAACATATGTGGAGAGAATGAAGAGGCAAGTCGCCGGATCCGCAAGTGAGTCGAGTCCCTTACTCGGCTGGTGCCTTTCCATGTCGCTAGCGGGGGAGGCGTCTTCGATCGGTGCCATCTCCGCAAGTATCTCGGCAAAGTGGCGCGAAAGTTTGAACATCTCGTCCACCGGGAAAGGCGTCATCATTGCACTGCCCTCTTCGGGACTGGATGCCATGCTGTATCGAGACGGCTCGTCAGAAGCTTCGGCCTGGTGTGGGAGGCTTGACGAAAGCTCGAAGAGCCTGGAGTTGACGTTGATGATCCGGGGCATCCACTCTTCCGCAGACGGTCCCGGCCCACCTGCAGCTGGCCGGAGGGAAATCTGCCTTGTCCTCTGCTTTGCACGTCTTCTCTGCCGCCTCTCCGGAGTGATGTCGAGTTGTTGACCAGGCCTGACTGATTGCCTGAAGGGGCCAGGACTACCAAGATAGACGTGGTTGGCTGGATCTGGCTGTGGAGCCACAGGTGACGTGAATGCCGACTCCGATGTTGCAGATTGCGGGGGACTCCACGCGTGAGAAATTGAATCTCCTGCCATGAGGTCTTCCATGCCACCGTGGAATGGCGGCGGCAAAGGCTGATTTGGCGCTGGGTTGGGGTAGAGGCTCGGCTGTCCAAAGGCAAAGTCGAAGTCGACAATGTCCAGCATGGCTTCTGGAGACACAGCATGATCCCCAAATCCAGGGTTCCCCGTGATAGAATCACCCGCTTGGGTCTTGACAATGGCTGCACAGTAATGGTCAGTAAGGGAGAGAGCCCCAGACAAGTCAAAGACACGAGACTCACACAGATCGGGCTGCACAACGTGGCTCCCACTGTTGGATCGCTGGCGTTTGGGCGACGGAATGCTTCTTCGTAGGATATCGCCTGTCGACTGCTGGTGGTGTTGTTTCCGATACCGCAGGGATGGGCTTGACTTGCATTGCGTCTTGAGCCTGACACATCGCTCGCAAGCTTCGTCACCGACGCGTTTACAGCTGAGCTTCTGCGTATGACATCGGTCGCAGGCCTTCCGATTCGGACCGTCAGCCATTGTCACTGCCATGGTTCGTTCGGCGTTGGCAAAACAAGAGCAAATTGCGAGGATTCCAGAGTCGGGGGGCGGTGTTTAGTCAAATAGCTCTGGGTCCATTCGAGTAAAGCAAAGTGGGAGGGATCCCTGGGCAATGAGACAAGAGCTTTTACATGAACGCAGGCTGCAGAGTGTGGGCAGGGGAGAGGTGTACCGCGTGTAAGATGTGTAAGCTAAGGTAGGAGAGAAGTACCAACTGACATCGACAAACACAGGTTGATCCATTCCTCGCCTCGACTATAGCCCGCTCGAAAAAGCATATGGGCGTCGGGCCGCTGCCATTGGACAACGTCGACTAGCCGTGGACGCCACGGTAAAACATGGGAACAGAGTGGACGAGGATGTTGGGCCTTGCTCATCGGACTTGGACGGGATGGTATCTGAGCTAACCTCCCCGGGACCATGGACTGGTCTGTGAACGGGGTGTACTGCAAAGAGGGGGTCATCAAGTACGCTTGCTCTTGACGGACGGCCAATGGGCACCTCCCCGGAGGCCCAGCACACTGGTACAGGCCTTCGTGACTTTCTCCGATCGAACCCCATTGCCATGGGATGAAGGACGATGCCTGAAAGAAGAAAAAAATCACTAGCTCAGGAATACGTCGCGCTGCCCCCGAGTCTGTGCTTCAAGCATGCCCTGGGGTCTGAACTGAGAGGTTCAAGGGTAAGTTGCAAGGGGCCGGGAGATCCACCAGGGTCCTGGATGTGGAGCAGATGAAACCTCGAAAAACGAAGTTTGAACAGAGAGATTGGACTGCTGAGGCACAGCAAACGACAAAGAAAGGACGTCAGAAGAGAGAAAAGATGTGAAAGGCTTCTTCATCATGACGGCTCACATCCGCGAGGCGTGGCGTCTGTTTGACCCTCTAACCAACCCACTGCTTGGGGCCCCCCAAGCTCTTCCCCACCACCGTGCGGTATGGCCCTGGGGGGCAGTGGTCGACAGGGGGCCATCGGGTATGCAGAGTGGCTGCAGAGAGCAGCAGCCACGGGTGAGGATTGAATGCCAAGACCCGGCTGGTAAAGCCAGGTTTGGTGATCATGCACGACGGCTTCTCGCTGGCCTCCGCGTCTACCGCTTGTCGTGGAGAAACGGTGCGACTTCGATGCCGTGCGACCCCGTCGATTCAAAGACTCAGCAACTAGCCTCGCGACCGAGGTATGAGAGGGACGCCTCGCGTCAGCGGACCCGGGATGGCAGAGATAACGGTGAAGGCCGGCCGCCTCTCCCACTGCCATTGAGCCATCCGCTGTCCTCCTAAGCAAAGTCTTTGGGACGTTGACCAGCCTGCCGTAGGGCCCCCAGATGGACCCTCTTAGTCCCCGCGGCCGCCGCTGGACTCGAACTGGAGCCAATAGAGATACAGTACCTGGGAGTAGAACAGTCCAGACTCGACAATATCTAGGAGTGATGATTCTAAGCTTGATAATGGGTCGGGCAAGCCTAACGGCGAAGGAGCCATGGATGTGGTCAACATTAGGTCGAATAATACGTGGTTGCGGACCTCACCCGTCCGCACAGCCACATTTGAGGTTCGTGATGTTTGCTTGCCAAATTGCGAATATGGGAGGCGGGGAGACGTTGAAGGTGTTTGCTGGATGCTTCCTGGCGTTGTTTGCACAAATCTCTTCCGGGCCATGTTGGAACCGACAGGCCGGTCCTGCCAGGGTACCCTTACCCAGTATTATCTGCCCCAAGATGCGACAGTGATAAAATGTGATGAGTCTCGCTCTTCGATCCCTTCTGGGTTGGATAGATGGTCACATCTTGGAATGATCCCAGGTGAGACCCGCCTAAGGCGAGTGAGGGTGAGGAGGTTCCGACGAGGCGAATCTGCCTGCCCTGACCAGATCACCCGGCGAAGTCGGGAATAGCACGAGCAGAGCCGTCCCCGACGATGGCAAATCAGAGGCCTGGTGACAGCATCTTCATCGGAGGAAAAGCAATGTCGTGCACAATTAGGCGGTCATAGTGCTAGGTGGCCTTGAGCTAGGAGGGAACCATGCACCGAATGGCCGTTGAATAGGGCCCGTTGTGGGTTCGAGTAGGTTAGATCGATAAGGATACGGCCGAAAGTATGGCAGGAAGGCGCCGTCTCTTTGTCGCGCGGGAAGACCAAGCAAGCGCATCTGGCGAGCATTGGCGGGCGTGAAGGAGTGTCAAGAGGTGAGAGAAGTCGGTGATGGCTGCGCGAGAAAAGAGTCGGTTGAAACGCCGTCGAGATGAGTAACGTGCATTCCATTGACGTGATGCCGGATTGGGAAGCCTGCAGATCTAGCGCCATGTCTCGAGAAGCTGAGGACGCGATGTGGCTAAGAGCTAACAGGGGGATTCACGCCGCTACCCCTCAAGGCAGACCCTGGTGGCCTGGCACCCGCGGGACCATCTTCAAATCCGGACGTCAGAGGGCTGCACGACCTGATGGCTTGAATAGTATGACGACAGGCTGAAGAGGTTGATAGCTAGGCTGTAGCAGGATTCGGTGTGTGTCGTTGAATCCTTGCAAGTTGGCTCGATGGGGGTAGGCAGACGATTCGGCGATGCTGGCTCTGGGTGTCGTCGTTTGACATTGGCTCTTACGGCTCCTGATGGAGAGACATTTTTGCGTGCGGTCTTTACTCGAAGGACTACCGAGAAAAGGTACGAGGACCTAGTCGCGTCGCACAAGATGGGACTGGCGGAAGTGTCCGCGTCGCCCAGACCCGGACTCGTGGCAGCCCCTGAAGGCCGCGCCGGAAGCTGGTCTCTGCACCGACCGACGCCGACCGCATCGCAGCGGGACCTGTTCATGTTCGGCGTCGTGTAACACCGGGTGACGTTGAGCTGGTCTGTCCATCTGGGGCATGACGCCTTTGATCGGTGCATCTCGTTCGACATCTCTTTGAACGAGGCAGAGCCTTTGTTTTGCGAGTCCCGAATTGCGAGCGACGATATGAAGAAGCGGCCGTATGCTAATGATGGGCCTGGCTGACCTGGGAATTCGGGAGCTGCACAATTGCTGCATAGTAATTATTGAAGGACCATAACAGAGCAGCGTCGCAGCCAAGCAGGGCGCAAATGCGGGCCGTCCCACGGAATGGCCACAGAGAGGCAACGGAATGAGCATCAGATCATGCGACCGGGTGCCGCTCAAACACGACTCAGGGAAAATTAACATTTGACAGGTCCAGCTGGGCACCGCAGGATGATGTGCATGTGTGTGGCAGTCCATCTAAGTGACAGTACAGTGACAGGATGCAAGGTGGGCTGCGTGCGTGAGGTTGTGTTGCGTTGCAGTCGTGACAGCAGCCCTCCCTTTCGGACTTGGCTTTTGTCTATCGATTTTGCGACTCTTGATCCATGGCTCGATTCTTCAACCCCGGCACAGGCGGGAACTGCTGAAGTACTGCACTGCACTTCGACATGGAGGGAACGATATTGACGGTGACGGGCAATATCGACGGGGGACGCACCCAAACGAGCATCGCGGGCGGTGATTGACAGCGGCTCGGTGCATACTAGCAACCAGTAGCCGGGATTGACAGCTGAAGGGCTGGGTCCGTGGGGGAAGCTGGCGACTGTGCTGGGCTGGGCTGGGCTGGACAGTCTCCAGCGTCGGGCTCGACGGCGGTTCGGCGATGTTGGGCAACGCAACGCGCAGGAAGAGGAGAACGCGCCCGCCGGCCGGCCATGAAGCCGTGATTCCAGATATGACGAAAAACGCGAGGGGTCGGTTGAGGAGCCGGTCATGAGAGGGCATTCCCGGATCCACCATTCATCCACCAACCCTCCGGCTGGCGTGTAAATATCAGCGCAGCAAGATCCAGACCAATCCCAGTCTGGGTCGGTCGGCGAATTCCCCCCCGGTGATGGAGGGTGATGAGATGATGGGCGGATAGAGTTTGAGTACCGGCATTCCATGATTGCCATTCAGAGCAGGTTGACAGGGGACGGCAGATGAGGGGAGGGTACCGAGGAATGCTGGTGACTCTTCCAGAACTCTGGCCGTCTCGTCTATCTCTTGTGATTTCTGTCGTTTTCCTAGCCCCTGGAATGACGGTGATGGGCGAGGATCGTGGCCGAGCAAGACATGGCCGAGCACGAGCAGGGATTCAGTGTATTCCGGAGGTGTTCCGGCGACGCAGTGTCATTGCGTGGGTAATGCCTGGACGATGCTTGGGCGAAGGTCCTCGGGGCAATCGACGGTTGGGGGGAGGATGGGCGATGTCAGATATGACGAAGCAGAAGGGCGGCGATGCCGTTGAGGCCGTAGCGTGCAAATCTCTGGGAGATGTGCGAGGGAGAAGGATGCGGGCGGCCAGGACTGCCATGTCGCGAAATGGGCCTTAACTGGATGGAAAGAGGAGTGTGAGGTCGAAGAAGAAGCAAAGGGTCGAGAAGAAAGTTTGGTGGTTCCAGATCGATGGGACTCGCAGCGCCCGGGTCGAAGGTCCCCTGTTCCGCAAGCCCTGCAGCCCTTGTTGCTGCAGCTGCTGGTACTGACGCTGGGTGCTGATGCTGGTCGAGCAGCTGCATGTCGAGGCGGCCCCTGTTTGCTGCAAGGAAAGCAAGCCTAAAGCGACCGGGATATGGGCGATGAAGAAACAACGGGAGGAATCGCTCGGTACCAAACAAACAAAAGAAGTGGAAAATATGACAAAGGGAGAGTACGAAGCATGTGGAGGAGACGATGCGATGAAGCAGGGCAGTTGAGGAGGAAGGAAGCAAGCAAACACGATTCATCAATGCGACAGACCGGGGAAGGAAGGGGAAGGGAAAGGGGAAGGAGCGGGCGGAACGGGATCGCGGACCCCCGCCTGCCTCACATCTCAGTGTTCACTTCGGCCGGGAAGGAAGCAAAGCGGGACACTGCACCGCACCTACCTACCTCACCTGCCCAAGAAAATCAAGCAATTACTCACTCTCACCTGCCTCCCTGTGATGTGCTCCTTCTTTCTGCGCGGGACTGCACCTGCCCGAATGAACTGTTTACCAGGCGCACCTGCCCGGTGCTCCGTGCTCGCTCCTGCCTCCCCCCGTCCGATCTGCTTGATCCCGTCCCGGAAGGCGGTACGGTGGCGGCCTGGGATCCCATCGCCCTTTCCTCTTTCCGGGTAGCGCATGGCCGGCACATCGGCGCTCCGGGTCCCCGGGCACGTGGTCTCACCAATCACGGCCGAAGCAGACCTCCTCGCAGCAGACTGGACAGGCAGGCAGGCACCTACCTGCCTACCCGCGACCTACTTCGTGCCTTCCCACCTGCCTCGGGCACATGATGAGCAGCAGCACAGGTGAACCCCTGAGCCGATCGAAGCAATTTATTGACCCAACAAATTCCCAAATTCCCGACTTCAACACCATCACCTCGGCCTTGGGTCCATCACAACTCACAACTCACCTCTCGCCCCTGCCCTGCGACTGCCCTGGCTTTCGTCGCATCTCACATTCGACGGCCCAGCTCGATGGAGATGGCCTCTTTCCCGGAATCGCGGACGACGTCCAACCGGATGGGGGAACCTGAATCTTGCATCCGCATCCGCATCTGCATCTGCATCTGCACCCTAAGGTACGCGTCGATGACGATCGAGCATCTGATCTGGAGCAGCCTCATCCTCCACGCCCTCCCTGCTTCTCCCTCCGCTGCCCTGCCGGAACCCAGCCGGATCCCCCGTCCGCCGGGGAAAGAGGCAACCTGAAGCCGTCCGCCGTACCTGATCGCCTGGTCCCAGAATCGTCGTCACAAAATACACGATTCGCTCTTCCCAGCCAAGTCTCTCTCTGGGCGTTGGCTACTTTCGCCTAGCTCTGCGAATAAGCAACGTTCTTTTTGACGAGTGATACGATTTCTCCCCCTCGTGTCACCTTACCCAGTTTATTTTTGGCCACACTCCCGCCCTCGTATGTACCGTCTTCCCTCGCCAGCGCGCACCCCCATTCCATCGCCTCCTCACCCGCCCAGCAGCGGCTGATACCCCGAGGAGCCAGCCGTCCAACGGCCACCCAACTGCCAAACACCATTAACTGGCCGTTATTAAGACAGTTGGCACGAACGAGTATCTTGGCCGTCTTATACTGAGCCATACTAATTCTCAAGGATGGACGTTGCTCTCCATGTGGCGCCGTTTGATGAGACGAACGACGAGCGTTGAGCCCGCCCGTCTTACGGTCTCGTCTCATCCCGCGCTCCCACTCGAACTTCAACTTCATTCTTCAGCCATCTCATCTACACGCAACACGACAGGGTTCGATCTCGCATCTAGAAGCCTCCGAGTCAAGCCTGAGCGCTCGATCGTGAAAATTTTTCCAACTTGAAAGAAATTTTTCAGCGCCCAAAGAACTCATCGCCCCGAAACAGCCAGGCTGGGGAAAAAGCAAACATCAACTCCAACACCGCGCTCAACCGAGGGAGAGCCAGGCACCCAAACAAAAACGACCACCACAAGACAAAAAAGTAACCAACGGTCAACCCTTTTCTTTCGTCACTTATACGAGATCTCCAACAAGGGAAGCTCTCTAAAACCTGTCAAAAATTAAAGTTCCAAAATTTGAGAGAGGTATCTGTCTATCTGTACATACATCCAAAGCAAGGCGCGCACCAACATGGGAAAAACAAACAATGTTCGAACAAGACCACCGCCCCGCTAACGCTTCATCCCTCGCAAGATCCCCGTCACGGAACTTTTCATCCTGTCTGACTCAATATTCAAATCATCGCAGCCTCAACTTCAGGCGACGTCACCGGTCGCAAACAGCTCCAGCTTGACTCTCTCCCTCTCGACACCCATGCCCTCGAGCGCATCTCTCACCTTGAGCATCCATTCCTTCGGCCCGCAGACAAAGTACTCGGTCCTCTTGTCCGCCAGACCGAGCTCTGCGGTAGGCAGCTTTGCCAAATCGAGGTGCTCGTGGAAGTCGTAATGGTGACCCTTCTGATCCCCCTCCTTGACCTCGTTCAGGAAGATGTGAGCGCTGACGTTCTCCCGTTGACGGGTCAGGTCCCGGACGTGCTTCGCAAAGACCAAGCTGGAGCTGTTGCGCGCCGTGTGCACCCACTTGACGGGCCTGTTTGGCGTCTTGCTCTCCGGGCTAAGCACGGTGTCCATGATGGCCATCAGCGGGGTGGCGCCGACGCCGGCGGACAGGAGGACCAGCGGCACGTCTGCCTTGTCGGCCTGTGTCACGTCGAGGAAGAACTCGCCCTGGGGATGCGACAGCTCAACCTCGTCGCCGACTTGGTACTCCTTGTGCAGAATGTTCGAGATCAAGCCCGTGACCAGACCCTTGCCCTTGTCTTCCGCACTGCCGTCCAGAACCGTCGCCTCGCGCTTGACGCTGATGCGGTAGTAGTCGCCCGTATGCGCATCGCTGAGCGAGTACTGCCGGGGCTGAGTAATACCTCCCAGCTCTGGCACGGGGACCTGGAGAGAGATGTACTGGCCAGGCTTGAACTTGGGCAGCGGCAGCTTGCCGTCGACGGGTGCAAGATAGAAGCTGGTGACAACGTCGGATTCGTCGATGCGCCGGATGATCTTGAACTTGCGCCAGCTTGTCCACGAGCCCGCCTCGCTGTACATCTCGGCCTCGCGACCGATGAAGACCTGCGCAAGCTGCGCATACGCCGCCGTCCACGCGTCGGCGATCTCTGGCGTGAGCGCATCCCCTAGTACCTCCCCGATTGCCTTCATCAAGTGGGTTCCGACGATGTCGTACTGCTCAGGGCGGATGTACAGCGAGGCATGCTTGTGGGCGATGCGCTCGACGGCGCCCTTGAGCTTCGGCAGGTCGTCAATGTACGTCGCATAGGCCAGGACCGAGTTCGCGAGGGCGCGCGGCTGCTCGCCGTTGGCCTGGTTGCGTAGGCTGAAGACGTTCTTGAGCTCTGGGTGGGTATCGATCATGTCCTTGTAGAACAGGGTGGTGATGGTCTCGCCGTGTACCTTGAGGATGGGTGCCGTCGACTTGACAATGTCGATTTGTTGTTGCGTGAGGCCCATCCTGGCAGACGAGGTTGCAAAGCTTCGATTGATGAATCGTTGGTGGCGGACCAGACGTGGCAGGAGACGGGATGTCTTGGAAAAGGCAGACATCTACCAGATGTGCGTTGTGAGGTAAGTGATGTATGATGATGAAGCCAGTGCTTCGGTCTGATGTTTCTTATCGTCCGTGTGTATGGAAGACGGCTGGCTAGATTCTGATGAGTGGTGGTGGCACACTTTCCTCCCGTTTCATCGTTTCAAGCCGGGACACTGGCTTTATATCATGAAGCGGAAATCCCATCGGCTTGCACGACTCATCACCATCCATCTTACGCATCTTACGATGGTACCCCCGTGGCCCCGAATTGACAAATATCAGAGCGCTCAGTGGTCCCGATGGGAAGCTCCACCTGCCCGCTCCGGAGACTAAACCGCGGAGGGTAGAATGGGCCAAGGTGCCGCGAGGAAACAGGGACCAGAAAACTGGATATTCCGTAACATCCTCTTGCCGTGGCCTGACATCGGACCGTCGTAGAGTTTGTGCATCTCCGCGGCGGTCGGGGCCGGGCCCACCCTTGTTCAGGCACGCCTCGTGGCGGGTTGACTCTGCGGAACGGCCGCCTGGCGGGACGCTTAGTGGGCTTCCGCTGGTGGGACGGGTGGCCGTTGCATTCTGGATTTGGTGCCTTTGTTTGGTACTTTCATGAAGCGGTGATTTACTCTGTACAGCGATGTTTATGCGCGGCAATTTTGAAGACTTTGAAGACTTGATAATCTGCTGTGGGGATTCTGCGACTTCACATGCCATTCTGCAACGCTGCAATTCGTCATGCAAGATCTGACAGAACCCACGGCCTCTGCAGTCTGAGGTAAGAGCCCATGCACGATGAGAGACTAAACGCCAGCAGCCAAGGAAGTTTCACGGGAGAAATGGCGCCAGAATAATTGGAAGGAGTGGTGGCCACAGTCGTTGGAAGCTCTCACCAAAACCTGCTGGATTGGCTGGCAGTCGATCTCGAGCGTTCTGTTACTCAAAGGGCGCGCGCCGGTGCGACGAAACCACCACATGGCACCCAGACACCCACGCGACCGAAGGATCACCAAGCTTCAGCTCCCTATTCAGCCCCAGCTTTCGCCTCCAAGACGTTGAGCGAAATTGCTCTGTCTCTGACTCTCCCACAGTTTGTTTCAAAGTTCTAAAACAATAGACAATTGTCGCACCGCCACTCCCGCCAGACACTCTCGAACAAGCCACCTTGTTGTGTATGTTCTACCCTTATTAGGTGTGCATGTGTGTACATACCTGTGTGTGTGTTCCTGTAACGCCTGAAGGCAAAGACATTGATCACCCCCAATAAATTGAAACGGAATTTTCAAATGAAAACATCCGCCTCTTGTTCGCCTGCGTGCCTGCCCCAGGCTGTTGGGCCGCCATCCTCTCGCACGTAAAAAGGTTCCGTGTTACCGAGACGGACGTGATATTCCCGCACAAAAAACAACAAACGAGGGCTGAACTGGAACAGCATGAAAAAAAAAACCCTCCCCAAGGCAAAAGGCACATGGCATCATTGCACATTTTCAACCATGGACAAGGTTCCCGGAGAAGCTTCATTCGTTTTCCTCGGGAGTAAAAATGCGTCATTCCAAATCATCTTGATCATAGGAGAATAATGTGAAAACTTTTGCAAGTAAAGATGATCGAGACCTGGACCCGTCAGCCGGTGGGATAGGACGACATTCCGCGCGCGCGCGCGTGAGAAGCATCCATCAGTGACAGCACAGCACAGCGGCCAGTCCCGCACCATCAGCCCTGGAAGCCGATCGCTGGGTCCCGTCCCACGGCCGCAGCAGCGCTGTTCCTGGATCGTCTCGGGAACCAAAACCCGTTTTCCGCCCCTGCCACGCGCCCAAACTGCGCCAGAAACACACCCTGATGCCGCTGACATAAGGTCCCCCGCGGAAACGAGGAACTTTTCGGAACAGCGTGAGCCACAGCAATGCTAAAGGCTTACCTCATACAAATTGCATCGTGGTCACGTTCCCCAGGTGAGAAAATGTCATCGCCCGGCCCGCCCCGGCTGGGTGAGGTTCTCCGCGGAGCTAGGAATAGAAGAGAATAACGGGGCTTTTGATGGATTCTGTGGGCATGCCATTAGTTGTGTGAGCCGCAGCTGGACCCTGCGACTGTACGGTAAGCTTTTGACGTGATGCTGTGTGCTGTGGTTGGTGTAGCGCTGGCCGGTCCGTGGACGTGGATGTGCTCCGGAGGGCGCGACAGTCGGGATCAAGACGTGGATCAGTAAACTTGACGCGAAGGAAGAATGTTATGAAGAGATACCCAATCACTAGAGATCGTACGGTTTGATATCTCCAGCTCCGTCACGCCCTCCGGCGGCGGATTCGTGTGAGGTCTTTTGTGCCCAACGTGCAGAGAGTGCTCGGGTTTTGAATTTGTTTCCTGGAGTATTTGATGTTGGATCTCATCAGCATTTTCCATAGTATTAGGATATGCGCGGAACCATTAGTTTGTATATAACAACGCTTCGTTTGGTTTGGATATGAGGATCGTGATATTATTTCCGCAACCACCTAGTGATTGAAATATTTTCCTCTTATTCAAAAGTCGAAGATCGCATGTACATGTGTTATAGTTACCGTCATGAATCAAGCCTCTACCAAAATCACCATATGAGTCAAACCAGAAGCTGAGCTGACAGTTCATAAACGACATCATGATATATTCCGCGAAGATTTCCTGCGAACTCTATAGAAACAAACGCACCACCCCATCCATCATCCCAAACCCTCTAAGCTCTCACGGCCTCGGCTCCCAATCCCAATACCCCTCCTCATCGCGCCCGGGCGCCCCCCTCCCGCGGCCCTCCATCGTCGTCCGATTCTGACAACTCGGGCTGTAGTGATCCCCCCTCATACCAAATGGCCACATCGCAACGAAGCAGACCTCGTCCACCGCACAGCCAGGCCTGCACTTCTTCCACCCGCTCCAATTCAGGTACGCCTTCAGCTCCTTCATCACCTCGCGCGCTCTCTCGACCGCCGCTCCTAGCTCGCCGCCCGCCCCGTCAACGGCTTCGCTCATGGCCTCCGCCGAGAACGCAGCCGCAAGCTTCGGCGCAGCGTCAACTAATAAGCCCCGGGCAGAGTAAAGATCCCCGCATATCCTCTCCAGAACAGTCTCGACAGCCACGTGTATGAGGCCATCTTCAACCGTCCACTCATCCCTCACAACCTCCGCGGGCGCAAGATACTGCCTCACACACCTCTCCTTCGCGTCTCCGACCATCCCCTTCACCTCCACGTCGTACTCATCTCTTGGGTACATCAGCCAGCTGTTCGTCACAACCAACACCTGGCTCACGAACCCATCCTCATCAGCCCCATGCTCCCCCTCCTCCGCCAACGCCCCGATCCGGTCCGCGAACCTGCTCACCACCATATCAACCACCCCCTGCCACTCAACCACTCCCCCCTTATCCCGCATCGCATTCTCCCTCACCCGCTCCATCATCGCCTCCCTCACACCCTCCTCCAACCTCCCCAGCCGCGGCATATCCTCTCTGGCCGGATTACTCACGTTCACAGGATACCACAACCCGCTCACCATGCCC
>JAKMXA010000091.1:0-173267 GCA_025328625.1 Colletotrichum sp. SAR11_240 | reverse complement strand
CATCGAGCAGCTCATAGACAAGCACGAAGTTGTTCTTAACAGCCTCCTCATCAAACTTGCCAAAGTAGCCCCTACCGAGGCCAATCAGGCGGTACAGAAACTCGAAGACGAGAGCAGCATTGGCATTGCTCTTGGTGATGGCGACCAGGTAGATGTTCTCGTGCTTGACATGGCTGAAGGTGGTGCTTCCGAGGGTGAGGATAGGAGACCGGACCTGGGCGTTCGAGATCACTTGAATCCGGAAGACGTCGGCCAGGCGGGGTCTGCAGTCGTTGCGGAAGGCGCGGAAGATGAGGTTCTCGCCCTTTTGGTTGAAGATGAGGATGCCGGACAGCATGTTGGGGGGTGTTATCGGCGCCCACGGACGGCGGCCAGCGATTCGAGACTCGGTGTCGGTGGGAGGATGGATCTTGTCGAGCCGGGAGGAAGCTTATCGATGCGTAGAAGAAGCTTCGAGGTGCTTGTCGCGGGCAGGCGTCGCAGGGCGCAGGGCGGGGTGGGAATTGGGTCGCGACGGGATCTCGGTCGGCTGTCAGGGGACGGAGACGGGAGCGGGAACGGGGAGCTTCATTTCGAGAGTTTCGGGCTTGGACGCTGGCTGCGAAATTCTGCCGTCCACTGGAGGGTCCGGGCGGTGAAGCTAGGATGCCCCGTGCAGGGGGTGGAGCCTGCATTACGTGATCCACCTGCCAAATGAAGAATGGCACGTGCACGCAACGGTCGGTGGTGGAGAAGCCGCCTTATGTAATCACAGTCTTCAAGACAGTGCGCTGGTAGAATTGGCACTTGTCTATGTCCTCCTTCCCTTGACCATCCCGTTGTCTGCTCTCCTTGACCACCAACATCGTTGGACGACATAACAATTCCAATCGCAATGCGATACAACACCATTACCTTCTAGAGCTACAGTTCAGAATATCACGCATATTGATCCTACGTTCAGTCTCCGTGCCTCTGAGATAACCAAGACAATCCAGTGTCACCATCGGCTGCCGCACCTGGTCAGCACAGCCAAGATGGCCTCGTCCGCCGGCTAAAGACCACTCCTGTACTCTCTACCTTGAACTGCCTTCGTCTCGCCACACAGTCTGTCTCGATCGATATTCAACCTGCACTTGTTCCATCAGAGTTCGCGTCGGCGTCCTTCGTCAGTCGTGATCGTGACACTGTCGAGACGACATGAAGTCGTTCAACCAAGAGATTGGCCGCAACATCAATATCCATCGTTTCCACAAACCTGGGAGTGCAAGATGCTGATCAAAGCTTGTCAGACCAAAGCAATCACTATTGATTGCATTTCCTAATGATTTCATCAACTCAAGACAGAGCCGAGTACTACTGCACCACACGCAGCCGCTGCCCGACCACCAAGAACCCCAATTTCCCCAACTCGCTTGCCATCCCTGCAGTCCCTTGCGTGCGGCTCGGTTCCAGCAAGCAGGAGGACGAGAGACACATATCGTCGCTGATGGTACCTGGAGCCAAGCCTGTTTCGCTACGCCTTCCGATCACCCAGCTCAGTTGTTGCCACTGCTGCTGGTACGCCTGGCCGCCATCTCTTCCGAGGATGGACTCGCGACGCCTTCATCACGCAAGCTTCCGGTAATTGATTAATCGCGCCCGGCAAGCCTTTCCAACCAGCTCGTCTCGGATGCTTCAGCCGGTATTCCAGCTCAAGAATCAGTCCAAATCCCACCCGGCCGGAAAGATTTGAAGCCTTTCCGACCCCTCATGGCACCCTCCTCAGCCGTCTCCACATCCGCCGCGCCCCCATGACCAGAACGCTCTTCCGTACACGGCTATCATGGAGCGTCGCCTCCGAAATAACGAAGACTGCGTTACATCCAACCCGAAGCCTGGCCACGCCTTGGTTGGCGGACTTTCCCCAAAAACGCCATCGAGTATCACCATCAGCCATTTTCAAGATGCGCCTTCGACGAACTTTACCTTGATGCCCAGCTTTCGCCCCTGGTCTTGACGTGCCATCGTCCTGGTTCAATCCATGGAACCGATTCCAGCTCCGGATGTCTCTTCCACAACCCCATGGACACGATAGCACGATGGTCCCTTCGGCTTCGCCCGCGCCCTCAGCGCTTGTCTGAAAGGGGCAAACTGGACTCAAAATGCCGAGACCTCCCTCCGAGATCGTGGGGCAAAGGGCCTCCCTACCTCGCGGGCCCAGACTTCACCTATCCCGTCGATCCGAAAGCCTAAGCAGTGAACCCATCAGGAGCTGGCAGACTGCCATGGCTCAAGAATGATAAAAGGGCAGTCGCCCGGTTCCCTTCAAGATTTTCAACCATCAGCCACGGACAGCATCATCAGATCAGCCAACAACATCCTCTTGAACTTCGTCACCAATGGCTGCTCGATCGCTCCTTGCCGCTGCCCTTTTGGGCAGCGTTGCCTTTGCCGTTCCCATCGAGGAGAGACAATCTTGCGGAGCCGCCTGGTAAGACTGTCTGAAAGATTGCCATACGCGCAGACTAACACCCTGTAGGACTCAGTGCGGTGGCAACGGTTGGACGGGCGCGACGTGCTGTGCTTCTGGCAGCAGCTGTGTCGTCACCAACGAGTGGTATAGCCAGTGCATTCCTGGTGCTGCCGCTCCGTCTGCCACTTCGACTACCCGCGCAAGCTCCACCACTGTCGCGAGTACATCTCGAGCCTCATCAACCACCGCCGGCGCGACGACCACCCGCGTTACTAGCTCTGGCACCACCCCCGTCCCTACCGGCGGCGCCACTTACACCGGTAACCCCTTCGCCGGCGTCGACCTCTACGCCAACTCGTACTACGCCTCCGAGATCTCGACCTTGGCTATCCCGTCTCTTACCCCGGCCCAGGCTACCGCGGCCGCAAAGGTTGCCAAGGTCCCTACCTTCATGTGGATGGACACTCGCGCCAAGGTTCCCTTGGTTGATTCCACTCTCGCCGACATCCGCAAGGCCAACCAGGCCGGCGCCAACTATGCGGGCCAGTTTGTCGTTTACGATCTCCCAGACCGTGACTGTGCCGCCGCCGCCTCCAACGGCGAGTACTCGATTGCTAACGGCGGCGTTGCCAAGTACAAGGAGTACATTGATGCCATTCGCACCATGATTCTCAAGTACTCCGACATTCGCATTCTCTTGGTTATTGGTTCGTCATTCTATTATCTTGCAGCTGTGTCGTGCTGTGTCTGACACACAATCCAGAGCCCGACTCCCTGGCCAACCTTGTCACCAACTTGAATGTTGCCAAGTGCTCTGGTGCCCAGGCTGCGTACCTTGAGTGCACCAACTACGCCGTTACCCAGCTTAACCTTCCAAACGTAGCCATGTATCTCGATGGTGGGCATGCCGGCTGGCTTGGCTGGCAGGCCAACCTTGGCCCTGCCGCCAACATGTATGCAAAGGTTTACAAGGATGCCGGGTCCCCCAAGGCTCTCCGTGGCATCGTTACCAACGTCGCCAACTGTCCGTATCTGCCTGTCATCTGATTTGAACTCTTTCTGACACGTTTCGCAGACAATGCCTGGAGTCTCAGCTCTCCTCCCTCTTACACTCAAGGTAGGCATCATGCCCTAACTCAACGTTGTCAAATCTAACTTTGCTAGGCAACTCCAACTACGACGAGAAGCATTACATTGAGGCACTTGCCCCTCTTCTTAGCGCCCAAGGTTGGAACGCCCAGTTCATTGTTGACCAAGGCCGCTCTGGCAAGCAACCCACTGGCCAAGAGGCGTGGGGTGATTGGTGCAATGCTGTCGGCACCGGCTTCGGGCTGCGCCCATCGACCAACACGGGCTCTTCGCTTGTTGACGCCTTCGTCTGGGTGAAGCCCGGTGGCGAGAGCGACGGTACCTCTGACACCAGTGCGGCTCGCTATGACTTCAACTGTGGGAAGAACGATGCCCTCAAGCCCGCTCCCGAGGCCGGCACGTGGTTCCAGGCCTACTTCGTGCAGCTTCTTACCAACGCCAACCCTGCCTTTTAAGAGGCTTGGTCTGGTTCCGATGCACCCCGTCATCTTTCAAAGCGGACCTTATTTGTCACTTCTTGTACATACTTAACACAATTTTGGCGAAGGATTGTATATACAGCACAGAAAATATTGCTTGATTCTCATTGGAGCCCGACTCTGCTAACGTTTCCTGCTTGTGGCATACTTTGAGGCACTACCTTTCTGTCAGCCAACCAAGTCTCTGTACTCTTCTATTGGCCAATAGTGTATGGCCTCAGAGTATCAACGGCGGGGGCTGGCGTTAACACATGAATTGACTACAAACCCGTTTGACTAACCTTGCTACCTTTTCAACCTTTCAATGGCAACTCTATCTAATGGTCGTTCTTCAACTCCGAATGACAACCCACTTGTCACATGAACACCGAATCAGGCATCTTGATATCACGTCTCGCAACCACTATCGACGGATTCTGACTCTCATTGTTGCCTTAGGGACATCGCTGGACGAAGAACTGGCCGAAGTGCTCGTACTCTATTTACCTACCGAGCACACTCTCACAGGTTGGGCTATGAAACTTCCTCGACGTTACTCCTTTGAGGGTTCTTTTGAGGGTTCCGACATGCGGTGGACCGATACTAAGGCCCCGTGGTCTGATCTTGACCCGCCCTCAATCTTGGACCCATTTCCTTTCGAGTTGAGCTGCGAGCAGGCTGATGTATCGTACGTACACAGCTAGTCCCACGATGCAACTTTCAAACGACCGATCACATGCTGACACTCAGGATAGAGACCTCGATATGCCTTCGATACCCTCTTGCAACCCGGTAGCTGAATCCTTCGGTTCTCCGTCGTCAAATCCGACCAAGGAAGAGAAGGCGATAAGATACTTTGTACACCGTATTATCCAACACAGATGTCCCGCCTGCCGACGGGAAACTATGACGGATGACAGCAGAGTCCTCTTCGCGTACACCCAACGTATGATGTACCAAACCATCATGGCTGCCGCGTCCAAAGGTGACTGGTGCTTCTAAGCGCACTGGAGTCACATCTAGTGCTTATTGTCAGTTTTCTAACGGTTTTCAAGATCCTGCGGTATCCCGTCTTCCAATCGTTGTCGATCCTCGTTGGAGTCCAAAGATCGCCTGTCCCTACCCTGACTGTAAAACCGAATCGTGTCCTTGTTGCGCTACCCAATCTTCCGCTTCGATATGTCTTGCACCTGGGTCGGAAACCCACGTATGGTGCTGCAACGGAGGCCGTCTTTTCTTTATCTTCGCACTGCTCTGCGGTCCGTATCAGCATCCTGGAGACAAATCCGCGTCCATCTATCAAGATACCCAGGTGAAGACCAGGTCATCTCGCGCTGGCCCGAAGACGAGGGTCAACACCGCACCCGGCGCTGGAACGGGCTATGGTGGCTCTGATAGTGATGCTTCATTCAAGGGATTCAATCAGAACTCGCTCAAGGACATTTCTCGAAGCCTTGATGTCCTCCCCGAGGTGCTCACGGCGCTAGCAAAGGCCTGGCCTTCGGCGTCTAGAAATAACAGCGCCTTCGACAAGAAACCTCCGCGTCTTCTCGCCGCCATAACGCGACGAAGCCCTCTTATCATCAAAATAGCCGAGCTCATGCAAGACGACTGCATCGAAGAGATTATGCGTCGACCCAAGCTATACGATTCATTGTTCAACTTACTTTCAGTCTGGAATCAACGTCACGTCTCACGCGCGCTTTTCGCCAGACCCCGGCCAGAACACCCTTTGGAACAGACGCTTCTGCGCATCGCATTCAGAAACACTGGTTACCCGCTGCATTCCTGTCCAAGGATTCTCCAAGCAAAGTACGAGGAAAAGCACAGCGAGCCGCAGAAACTCAATATGCTGCCGCCACTCGTCAGCCTGTTCTCTGGTCTAGCCGTCCCGGTTCGCTTTGCCTTAAAGCACCACAAGGATAGCGACGAGCACGCAAAGCAGGTACGCGCTGTGTACGACCGCATCTGCCAATTCGCCGAACAATATGAAGCTTCCCAGAAGACCCATCTCTCCGTTGAAGGCGCCACCGCCATAGCAAAAGATGATACGCCCATCCCCGGAACCCACAGTGCTGGACAGCAACGGGTAGAAGAGCTTAGACAAAAGCTTTCTGAGAGCAGTGTTGTCGAGATTGACGAAAAGGCATGGCACCTAGAACACCACTTTGCCAACGACCTGAGGAGGACCGAGAAGCACACCTCTCCACCAGGTCGCATGAAGCGCCTCGTGTGGGAACTCTCGATCCTCCGAACATCAATTCCCGAGGGCATCTTCGTCCGGCACCATAGCAACCGACTCGATGCCATGACTTTCTTGATTGTCGGACCTGCCGGGACACCATATGAGAACGGCCTCTTCGAGTTCGACCTCTTTTGTCCCATGGACTATCCCCAGAGTCCACCCCAAGTATTCTTCAGGACTTCTCCGCCAGACCGGAAGTTCAACCCTAATCTTTATACTAACGGTTTTGGTGAGGTTTTCCTCCAACTGTATCTACTTCCCAAGGTCTCTGCTAACCACTTTTACCGCAGTCTGCTTGTCCCTCCTCGGCACGTGGGAAGGACCCGGCTGGGACCCCGAGAACTCGACCCTCCTACAGCTCCTCGTCTCCCTGCAGGCGATGGTCTTCACCGAGTCGCCGCTGTGGAACGAGCCAGACATGGAAGACCGCCTGGAGCCGCTGCATTCGCGGGTATACAACGTCGAAGTCCGCGCCGACACGACGCGGTACGCGCTGGCCGAGTGGCTGCGGAAGCTCAACAGCGGCGAGCTCGAGTCCAGCCCGTGGCGCGAGGTCGTCGCGGCGCACTTTCAGCTGCGGTGGGAGGAAATTCTGGCGGCTGTCGAGCGGTGGGAGGCGGACCAGCCTGGGGACGAGGTCCGTCTTCCGAATCAGCGGGAGAAAGGCCAGGAAGGCCTGAAGAGGGCTGCATACACGACTCACTGTGCTCCCGCGCGGTTTAAGGAGGGCATTCGGATGTTGGAGGAGGGGTGTAAACGCTGGAGTGAACGGCCACGGGTTCGTCTGCCGCTCGTTGTTCCAGATCGCCAGGTGAGCACATGAAGGTGGCCTATGTTGTGCTGGTTTGGCACAGGAGGGATTCAGATGTGGTTGTGTCATGGGGGACGTCAGTGATACGAATGAAAAGGAAGCAACCCGCGAGCTTTGGGTCAAGGCTTTGCGATGCTGTGAAGCCACAGCTGTTGCATCGAGTGTAAATCACAGACTTGAGAGATGTCGCAACATGTACAGCCGGCTTGCGCAAGATGGAGTGCTAGCTGGTGCTGGTACAAGAATGTTTCTTCATATAGAATGGGTAGCAGCATGATTGACACTTGAGGTCTGGGTGGCTTGCTTTGTGGAGGTGACTTTCAGACCCTGCGGACGGCCGGCCTTACGATGTACCGAGGATGTCGTCGAGACGAGGCAAATGGAGAATCTGTGGCAAAAGGCGGGCGTTTAAAAACACAACTTCATTGTTGCATCTACTACGTCTCGAGCCTACCTCTAGCAACACAGGCAAAAGTGCTTCTCGCTAGTATATTTGTACCATACTCACACGCCTCGGCTGGTTACGAAGGACCGTTCATGATGATTGTTCCAGGGAGCCAGTATTATCATCTACAGAAAGGAAGGCAAGACAACGGAAGACGGCACAGCTTTGGATATGTGGGCGATAGGAGCCGCGCGAAGGCAGACAGCTCAGCTTCCCGGCACATCCCAGCATCGAAAACTGCGTCGAGCTCCCTACTTACAATAGCACCCGATGAGTATGGGGCACTTCATCGGACCGTTCCAAAACCCTGCGAGATAATCGGTGGATCAGCCTGGTAGCGAATTATCAATAGCCTTCAAGCCGCGGTTGAGTCTCGCAGTGGCTCTTCCAGAAGATGATGGTGTCGCTGGCGGGCGGCTGCAGTGCACTCCTTTCCAGGCCAGGTGGCCAGGTTGGATTTTTGGACAAGTTGATGATGTCAACCCTCGTCCCGTCCCTTCGTCAGGCGGCGATCATCAATGCAGCCGCCCGTGAACAATTCGTTTCATGAGACGACGACAAAGCCCAGGACTTTGACCGTTCGTTTGCCTGCCCACGAGCAATGCACCCCAGAGGAGACGACAAACTTACTTGAGGCACTGGCCTGTCTTTTACTGTGGTCCTACCGCCCCCTCCACGGGAAAAAGAAATCTTGGCTACACTGCAGTTGGAGCTGGCTCCGTCGAGGGTTCGTCAGTCTCCGCCGCCCCGGCGCTGCAGGGTGGCCAGTGCATCCGTTGACAAGCTGCAGCACGCAGACGGCAGTCGGCAGACGCTTGTCAGGGCCGCAGCTAACAAGCCGGCGGCCCAAGCGGAACTGACGGCGAGCTAAGAAGAAATTGTGCCCTGAGACAGGCCGGTTGAGTCGGGCTCGTTGCGGGCATGGATGCTGAATCAGTCTTGCAGCCCAGCAGTCGGCGCCTTTCTGACTTTGGCCGGAGTTCAGTTTTAGGCCTGACGTGCGCAAATTGTCTCGTTGATATCGTGTTCTCGGGCGATCGTCTGGCGGTCATTACTTTCCCCGGTACGGCTGACACATGTTTGCCAGGAGGTTGATTGAGGGAAAACTCAGACGGCGCCTGCGGGTAGCATTTGTTTTGGACTGGCAGATCGCCCCCACCAAAGAGCGACGCAGCGTTGCAAGCAAACAGCCAGGCCCCAGGGCTTGCGGTTGGAGCAGGTATCGCGGAGGCTGTCCATCGATCTTGACGACACGCGACCCGAAAGACACGCCTCCAAGCCGATAAACACGAGAAAGTTGGCGCTTAGCGGCTGTCGCGGAACCAGGCACACAGCTAAGTTTGCGGTAATCCAGGATAGCCATCTGTATATCGGCGTGAAATGCCAAATATGTCGGCAGCCACCAGCCTTTTGGAGGTTTCCACCCGACCCGGACGTTGGCGTCGTATGGGGGCTCCCAGGAATCTGTTTCCCATCTGCGGGAAACCACGTGGAAGAGGTGGGCACAGTGACTCGGACCGCGTGTGAGTGGGCAGTATCCGTTTCCCGTCGTAATCAAGTCCGAGCCGAACGATTTTCATGACTCGGACGCTGGCTGGCGATTCTGATCCGTTCCGAGAAAAGAGCGCCGGTTGCGTTGGACATATTGACACGACGACAAACGGATGAAGTCAAATGAGAGCCATGGCGTGGCCAGGTCCGGAAACGAGGGGGTTTTGGGGGTCGACATGCTTAATGAAACTCAAGAGCTGGAAAGTTTCGACAGACCAGGGCGGGCAGGCGAGAAGAAGGAGTGCCCAAAGCTTCTTGAGCGACGTGAGGGGGACCAAGAATGAGATGAGTTCCGCCTGGTGAGCTTCAAGACCCCTGTCATAGTCCAGGACGTGAATCATGAAATGGTCAATTGCGAGTCTGAGTGATTCGTTCAAAAGGCAATCCGAGATGAAGCTGTGTTTAAAGGTGGCACAGGCTGCGAAGCATGTTCCACGGCAGGCAGGAAGTAGCCTTCAATTGGCCATCCAGCGATGGGAATGTGCCGTCCGTTGAGATCAGAAAACCCATGCAGTCCACGAGGCTAGGTAGTGCCTGACGGCCGGGAATGTGTGCGTTTGCCACGTGCGAAGCATGCCGCGGACGAGGCAGAAGGGAAAGGCGCGAGAGAGGGGAAGGTGAGAAGATGAGGGGAAGCAGCCACTGGCGTGTCGAGATTGACAGAGTGGTATTGAAAGTGGTCTGAGGAGGGCGAGTTGGTCGTATCGATGGGGTGAGAGGACCGAGGGCCACAAAGAGGCATACGATCTGAGACGAGGCCATGTGTGCGTGTAATTATGAGAGTGTGTGCCATTTCCGGCCAAGTGAAGAGGCCGAGATGCTTGATGGACACGAGAATTGCCGGTTGGTGGCTGGTCTCGTCAGATGCCGATCGACAGGTGCAGGCTCAGTGATCGATAATCGTCATTCAATGGCCGTTTTCGAAGAGGTGAAGCGCCATTTGGCTTGCCTCACCTGTCTTGACAAGCCCGCCGCGAGCAGTCAGTATGGCACTAACATTGACGACCGTACCCGTTACCCTCATGGCTTACCTGCCACCCTGTCCTGCCCTGCGCTGCCTGGCTGGCACAAAAAGTGCGTGTTTTCCCCTGTCGGAGGAGAGCAGAACTGGGCCTGATGCGTTGCGGCGTCACAGCGTCGCAGTCAGGGTCTTTTGAGCGTGTTGGAGCGTTGGCCAAGACGAGATCGACAGTGGGCTAAAACGCATTGCGGACTGGTGCTAAGCTGTAACCATCAGTACGCCGAAATGACTTACAAGACACAGCAGCGATGGCCACATCATGTTTGAAAGTGAGCGAGACCTGTCTGGCTGCGAATGCGTCTGGCAGGCGCGTCCGGCAATGTCAGTGTCATCGGCTTGTTTCCGATATCCCGAGGGCATATTAGGCCAGAGTGCGAGATCTGTATGCAGGCGGGGATACGGCGAGGGGCGGCAGGATTGTCAACGGAGTTGATACTCGGAGTTGAGGCGGGTCAACCGGAGTTGAATGCATCGTGCATCGTGCATCTGAGCCGAAGCAGGGCTACTTGGCGTGTACTTTGGTAGGCGCTGGATAGCCGCAGTGGGAAGCGGACCAAACTCAATTGATGCAGGTGACACGTGGATTTGGCGATGTGTTCCTGGGCAAGTGTCTGTGGTTCTTGCGAGTGGGTGTGAAGATGAAGAGGCAGGTTAAACGGTGATTGATTGAAGTGGCTCTCGGACCCCGTAGGCGCGTCGAAAGGTGTTGGAGCCGGCGAGGAGACACAATGCAAGGCGTCGCGGATGGGATGGATGTGACTGGCAGCGAGGTACTCTGCAGAGCACCTAGTGTACTGGGTATGCAGTAGGTACTTTGATCTGAGGTGTACCGTATGGCCCCCTATTGCAGATAGTGTTGAAGGACGTCTAAGCGGGCCCCTGTGAGTTCAGCGTAGCGCATCGTATCTCCGTGATAGCGGCCACAGGCGTAAGCCGGGGCACAGGCACGATAGGAGCTAGGCTCTCGTCTCCTGTCTCCCCCTGTCCGTGGTGACTTGAGCGAGAGGGAGGCCGGAAGGGATGGATGGATGGAAATGTGTGTGCGTGTTCTGTATCGGGCTGTAAGCGACGATGGGTGGATGGTAGCGGGCGGTGATGGCTGGTGGTGGCGGGTGTGTGGACTGGATGAAGCCAAGCGGGCTGACTGACGTGTGGACGTGGACCGATATCAGCAGATAGCGGCATTGGCTTGCAAGACTGCGTAAAGCAGAGTGGGCAGCGGCGGCGAAGGCGGTTGTGCAAGTATTTCTGAATGTGATATCTGGCAAGGCGTGGTTTTGAGGAGTCGCGCATGTGTTTCTTCAGCTGGTGAGCTGCAGCCTGCAGGTCGGACGCATGCGGCCAACAACGGGAGGCGACAATGGGCGCCGGGGGTCCAGACGCGGTGCAAACTGCAAGGTGCAAACACTGCGGCCGGGGCATGGGCTTCGGGGCATCCAGACTTAACATCGGGGGATATGCGACATGGGACGGGGGAGCAGGGCGGAAAAAACAAAGATTGGGAGAAACAGATTGGTGGGTGGACGTGGCGGACTGGTGGTGGTGTGCCAGGGTGAGGGTGATGGATGATGGGTGGGAGATGGGAATGGGAAAGGCAGAGCCCAGAGAAACATGGCATCCACAGGACTGGGTGTCGGGAACGAAACCCAAGGCAGGGCAAGGGCAGGGCACGGCATAAGGAAGCTGATATGCCTGACCACACCCGGCATCCGTGAATGGAAGGCGAGAGGGAGGAAAGAAGCAACTCCTATTGTCAGGAATGGCAACAGCAACACGCGATGTCCTTTCTTCCCTTGTTCCTTCTTTTTTTTTAAGGTTGGTGAGTCTGTATCAAGGGGAAGGAAGGCACCTCCATCGTCGGGTCGGCCTGGCTGACACTGACTGCACTGTTGAACACCAGGCTGTTCCTGCCACGGATTGATTGCTTGCCTGCCTCGCCTTACAGATAGCCGCGGACAGCAGGAAGGGATGGGAGAGTACGTACCCGGCCCCTCCGCAGGTAGGTACGCGTACCACAGGAAATGTCCGAACGGGAAGGCAGATTTGACGGTGGATGAGGCCGTCGGCGGTCCTATTTCTGGCATCTACACAGTACCTACGAAGACTCATGTGGCTTAGATGACTGGTTTACCTACCTTAGGTACCATACCTTAAGGTAGAAGCAGCATAGCAGAGCTCCCCCCCTTACCAGCTCACCTCAGCTGGAGACCCCTGGGGAAAAGAAAAGGCTGGTCGCAGTCCAGTCGTCCGTCTTTAAGACCTTAAGACGCAGGAACTGGTCTGTTCTGTGTGTAGGGCGGCTGGGAATGGCGCTGCACTAGACATTAGACACAGAGACACAGAGCTCTAGATCTCTACCTTAGATCTCGCGCCGCCTGTCACTGAGTCTTCTCTCAGTGGGTGAAAAAAAAACCAGGTGCAAGAAAACGGCGGGCATGGATCGGCCCTGAAGATGTGTACATACATGCCTCCGTACTACTGCATACAACATAAGTGTCTGCCCAGTGGGCGCTGGTCTGGCCCCTGTCCCGGGATCTCTCCAGATCCCTGACCTGCACATGGCTGCTGTCTGCGTGCCGCTTTCTGCCTAGCGGACAGCCCGTCTCTGCGAAGTACCCGAACATCTGTCTGTGACAATAGGTCGCCTGTGTGCAGCGGTCATTAGGCACGATTAGGTGACTGTGACTGCTGTGCTGCTGATACTGCTTCTGCAAGTCGCTCTTTCCACATCGCAACCTCCCGGAGAAGGGCCCACGCAGGGGAGGAAGTCGCCCACTCAGGCGCACCTTCTCCTGATCTCGTTTGAGATTTGGGCCGCCTTTCCCAGTCAGGCACTCACTCCCTTCCTTGCTGCGTGCCTGCCATTGCAGCCGGGCTCATTCACTGCAGGCAGTCTACACCCTCTGCACCCTCTGCACCTGCACCTGCCTGATCGTCACTGGCCCTAGGTCACTGACCCGACCACTATCTTGCAAGCAGGTACGGTTCCGTGGGCGGAAGGAGGTTGCCTTGATCGAACGTGGCTGCCCTCCTTCGTCACCTCCCGCCCTCCGTTCCTGCCTGACTTTTTCTTAGTGCAAGTGAGAGGTACCCGAGCCGACCGGCCTGAGTACCTACTTTACCTCAAGTACCTCAGGTACCTGAGTGATGGAGGTGATTAACAAATCAACCCCGATCATGGACAGCCACCGGTTCTCATCTCTGCTAGTCTCTCTTCAGCGTAGCCTTAGCCTCTGCACTGTCTGCAGACGGGGAAAGGGTGAGGTGAGGTGTGTCTGTCACTGGTGCAGTGAGGTAAGGTACCTAGGTAGGTAGTGAATGCTGTCCCTGACGCGCTGCTTGCCTGGGCTGCTTGCTTCCATGCTTGAATTAATTATTATTTGCTCCCTGCCTGCCTGCCTTCCTTCCCGTGTCGTGTCCCATGCTCCTTCCTGCCGCTCTTGCTCTTGCTCTTGCAATTGTTCCCTCACCTTGTCTCGCTTGACTAAGGCAAGGTACCGCCTGCCTTACACTTGCACTTGCTCCTGCTTGCTGCTTGCCTTACCTTACGGCTCCGTACCGTACCTACCTTGCCTTGCTCTGTGCTCTGCCCTGCATTGCACTTGCTGCTCCCCGAGTCGTTCATTCTAACCAGAGTCTCGACTTTCTTCATCTCCATCTCCCTCTCCTCAATTTCTCTCTTCTCCTTTTCCCGGACATCACGCTGCCCTGTTGCCCACCGCATCATTGTGCCCACGACCGTTTTGCACCCGATACGACCCAGTCCCCAGTCCGGACCCATCGATCGTCCCCCCCGAACTTCAATCTCGCCTGCGCTGCCCTCTCTCACCTCCCATTTCGATTCCACTCTGACCGACACACTCTTCGCCAACAATCCACCCGGCACTCCTCTCAACCACTCAACAACCTCAAAACCCTTCTCCAGTCCCCGTCACTGGTCTCCTCTCGCCTCCATACCTTACCATCACTGTAGTGTACGGATACACTCCAGAATACGCAATACCGGCCACACCCCCCGAAGCGATCGAATTTCTCCTCTTCTCGCCCACCCCCGGAGCCCCTACCGACACCTGTCGTTGACTCCCGTTGCCGCTGCCGCTGCCGCCTACCTCACGGTCTTCCTACCTACGCTCACGCCGCTCGCCGCTGCAAACCAACCCAACCGAACCCAACCCGCAGAGCCCGCTCGCTCTCTTCCGTCATCCCAATTGCGCCCTGCACCTGTCTGCCTTGGTCCGACAGTCGTGAAGCAAGCCCCGGGCTGTGGAAACTCGAACCATCCTCTCGTCAACGAACTGGTCCGGACGGCCACTTTGACGAACCTTTTCAAGCAGGGATCCCGCTAAAGTCAAAAATTACAATGCCCACCTCACTCGATTCCTCTCGTCCCATCATGGCACCCTCAGTACGTTCTTCTGTCTCCTGATGTTGCCTTTCGCGCTCTAGCCCTCACCTGCCTTGTCCTCCTCCTTGACGTCCCTCCCGTTGGCTGCTTTGCTGCCTGCAAATCCGTCCATCCCTTCTGCTCCCTGCTGCGCCTCGTCCTCGATCCCTTTTTTTGCCTTTTTGGCTCTTTGACGCCGCACCTCCCGACAGCTCATCCCACACGTGGACCTCCTCCGTTCCTGCTGCCGCTGCGCTGCTCTGCTACTATCTTAATCCTTACTCCTCCCGTTCGATCCCCCCTTCCTTCCATCCCCCTCTTCTCTATCCTACCCAATACCGCCCAACATGACCGCCGTTCTGACCGAGACTCCCGTTCCACAGGTGCGAGCCTCTGTGCGATACAGTACCTACAGCATGGCGCCCTCCTTTGCGAACACCGTCCAGACCACCGACTCGGCTCACGCTGAGATCGCCGACATCGCGACCGGCCTCGACCGCATGGAGAACAAGGCTCTCAGCTCCCAAAGAGTCACCCTGAGCGAGGAGAAGACGGCCAACATGAGCAAGCTGGCCCTCGGTGCCAAGTTGGAGCGTGCGCTGGACCGGAGAATGAGCAGCCAGGACGCCGTCATGCGCCCCCGCGGCAAGACCTTGACCGAGAAGACCACTGCTGCATAAGCGACGCTGCGCCATTCGTCACTCAGTCAATCATGGCAAATTAAAAGAAACGACCGCCAGAGTCCACGCTCAACACCAACTCGAATGTCGACGAGGGACCAGGGCCGATGAACAGCGGCCGACAGGATCAAAAGGATGAATGATTATGTTTCCGGCCCTGGTTAGGGAGGAACCGAGGCAGGCCAAACCGGCAGATGAATGAACCGGCCTTGCGAAGCTGTCGAGCCGAATATCAACCTACGGACCTGCGAACGGTAGCAAGGGAGGATAATGGGAATAGCGGCTGCGAACATAAGCACCCCCTCACGCATGTTTTGATTTGGTCTGTTGGGATATCCAGAGGATGTCGGAGCGAAACGCCATGATGACATCCCACGCATAGTGTTTAAATGGTTTACTACGATGCTCCCCCTGTCCACGTTACATACCTTTTTCTTCTTCATTTCTCGTTGCGAGGCATGGCTACCACAAGATGCGACTTGAATCACGGCACGGGGTTTTTCTTCCTCTTCCTCCGCAGACTTGGGGTCCATAGTCATGGTATTGGTACATGTGGTATACTACTAGAAATGCTAAACGACCATATCTCCCACGTCGGTCGGATGCTCACGACGGCCATGTGACTACCATATGATGTATGTGTCCACGGAAGTGCCCAGCTCCAGCAAGCCTCGGTGCGCATGCAACAGCCCCTCGGCACTGATCTATGAGGATGCGCCCAACTCCCAAGCTCTCTGCCCTCGGCCTGACTGTCCTCCGCTGGCATGCTTGCGTCGCACAATTGAAGCCCTCGCGACGTCTAGGTCCCTGATCAATCATAAAGAAGTTCCTGCTCCTGCACCTCTCCCTCAAGCACTCTCCTTCTTCTCAATCTTGGCCTCAATCTCTTTCAATTGCGCAACCAGCTCGCCCTCCTCGCCCTCGTACTCGAGCGCCTTGCCAACCCACTCCCTCGCCTCTTCCAGACGGCCCATCTCCATCAGACACCTGCCTCTGCGCCACCAGGCCTTTGCGTTGCCGACCTTCCTCGCCTCGACGCTCGCCTCGGCGTCGACGGAGCCCTCGGCCCACTGCTGCAGCGCCATGTGCGCCTGCGCGCGGTTGGCGTACAGGCTGGCGACCTCCTCGCGGACGAGCTGCGAGGGCTCCCACAGCGGGCGGGTGAGGGCCATCTGCAGGCCGAGGGTGTAGAACTTGACGGCCTCTGCGTACTTCTTCTTGTGGAACTCGGCGTTGCCCGAGTCGCGCAGCTTGGAGACGTTGGCGGAGCGTTTGGGGTTGACGGGCATCGGCGGGGGCGGGACGCCGTGCTGGGTGGTGGTGTCGGAGGTGACGAGGGAGCGGTGGAGGGCGTTGAGCTGGGCGAGCTCGGCTTGCAGCGCGCGCGAGGAGGAGGTAGAGGAGATTGCTTTGGACTGGGGGTCTATTTGGAGGGGGAGGAGGTCGAAGTGTGTGAGTTCCGACATGTTGGGCGGGTTTTGGTGGTGTGTGGTGTGTATTAAGGTGGGTGAGGTGTCTTTCGTCTTCGGGTATCTTTTTGGGGGGTGGTGAAGGCGACCGTGTTCGTGGCGGCGTGAGGATTCGTTTGCTGTGGTGGTGGTGGTGGTGAAGACAAGAAAGAGAGAGTTTGTTTGTTGCGAGACGAGCGAGCGGACGCCTGGGTGGTTAGTCGGTCGGTCGCTTTGCGCAGGACCTCTTTGGGGGAGAGGACACTTCTCCGAACGTTATCCTTATCGGGCCTAGGCGGTAAGTGGGTCACGTGCTGATAGTGGAATTGACCGAGCTCACCGACGTCGAGCTGCCTCACCTTGATGGCGGCGAAGGAGAGAGATCTTTCGTTCCAAGGGGTGAAACAGCTCTGATCTAGCATTCCGATCGCGTCTATTGTTCGTGGGTTTCATCTTAGCGGTCGATTTATATCTCATATGGCGCTTCATCGTGCATCCATCGAAGAATATGTCCATATCGTACAGCATCTGTTAGTGTAAGTCGTGAAGCTTGCGCTGTAGCAAGTGTACGTCCAGCCAACCTCATCCTTGGCTTACGGTTCTTTCATTAGAATAGTCGCAACTACTTCCTTTTGAGGCCTCATAATGGGAGCGAGTCCAAGCGATTATACTCACATCATCCTCACAGCGGCTTCCCATGCCGTCAGGACCACTAGGTCGCGAGACCCCAGGTAAGCCGCTAGCAGACTTTGTGAAAGCATCACCATGTTCCTTCACCAGCGACTTGAAGTCACTCGATTCAGACCTATAATCATGAATTGTACATGTTTTTGAATATAACAACTCCTTCGTTCCTTTGGTGACAGTTGATGCACCGGCCCATCAAAATGCTATCCCGCCATCCACCCACGTTGAGCGCCCTGTTGAGTACATTTTCCCCAGACTAAATCCAACAAGCAGATGGCCACCCCAATGCTATGCCTCATCCCAAACACCCAGATCTTATGTCTCCTTGTAATAAGACTTGTTCAGCCCTTTCTCGACGGCCGCAATCTGCAGCGCTAACGGCAACGAGAACTGGCGACAGTACATGAAGCTGCCGGTCATGTACCAGAACCCAGGTACGCCTGTTGATCGCCACCACTACACCCAGTCAGCATCGAACTATCATGCCATCGGAACATTGACTTACCCCAGACCGCTCCTGCTCCTCGTCCAACTGCCCAAACTTGCGCAGCCTCTTCGATACCTCTGGGCCCATCAGCTTCTCAATGGTCGTCGTCTCCTTTTGGAAGCCGGTGGCAAGCACCACGATGTCTGCCTCAAGCTTCGTCCCGTCAGCCAGGACCAGGCCATCCTCCACAAACTCCCGCACCCCCTCCTCGCATCTCCTGATCTTGATCCGACCGTCGATGATCATCTGGTTTGCACCTTGGTCAATGTAATACTGGCCCCCCTTGATGAGTTGATAGTCTGCCAGACCGTACCCGTCGTCGCCCTCCTTCAGCGCCAGACCGGCCTTCTTCAACCCGTCGTGGACGACCTTGTCGTGCGCCGCCATCATTTTGGTCAGCCCGATGCTCATCTTCCGGATGACCGCCAGCGGGATCGCGTTGCCGACGATGTCGGCTTCCTCCGTGCTGAGGCCGGGGATTTCCCACAGCGCAAGCATGAAGTTCTCCCAGGACTCGCGGGAGATGGAGTAGATGGCCCGGCGCTGCATCATCGTCACCTCTTTAGCGCCGTGTGCGACAAAGTCTGCGGAAATGTCGTGCCCGCTGGTGGCTGAGCCGATCACCACGACCTTCTTGTTGCCCACATCCGGGATGTCGGCGGCGGATCTGTGGTGTTTGGAGTGGTATATCTGCCCCTTGAAAGACTCTTGGCCCTTGAACTCTGGCACGATTGGTTCGTCTCCAAAGAGGCCGGTGGCTAAAACGACGTGCTTCGCGGAGAGCGTGCGTGTTCCCTCTGGCGTCGTGACTTGGACAGTGTACTTTTTGGCAACTTCATCGTAGGTAACCTTTGTTACGTCGGAGTCGTACTGGATGTCGAGACCCATCAGCTGGCCGTAGTGCTCCATGAACTCTGCCACCTTGTCTCCGGTGAGGAACCTGGGCCACGTCTCGGGGATCTTCATGTAGGCCCAGTGATCCGTGTAAGTCGGCGTGTGGAGCGTGACGCTCTGATACCTCTTCCGCCAGGAGTCTCCGAGGCGAGAGCTCCTCTCCAGGAGACGGGTCTTGATGCCCATGTGCTGAAGTCGCGCGCCGAGCATCAGTCCAGCTTGCGCTACCATGCTGTCAGTCACTGAAGTCGCCAGAGCTCATGGCAACTCACCTGCGCCAACGATCAACACCTGCAATTCCTCTCCGTCCGTCCCATTCGTCCCATTAGTCGCCAACGCAGGCGGCACGCACACAGCCCTCTGCTTCTCCAACTCCCTCTGATAATCCAGCCTCTCGAGCTGCGTGAACACGGTCCAGGCCTTCCACTCGCCCACACCCACATTCATCAGCTTCAGCAACCCCTTCCCTTCTCCATGAGGCGTCCGGAACGTGAACCCAGACTGGATCCAGATCTGTCCTCCAAAGTCGACGAGCAAAGGCTGCAGGCCCCCGAACTTATTCGGCTCAAGCTCCGAAAGGCTGTGTTCTGCGGAAGAGAGGTATGCCGCGATGGCCGCCTGGCCCTGTTTGCATGAAAAGTCCCATGACAGCGCGACGATGTCTCTCCACCAGCAGTTCTCGATGAAGAGGTCGGAGAGGGTGAAGTTCTTCTCGGCGAAGCGCTGGGAAAGGGTTGTCAGCCAGGATGTCGTTATTTGCACGGCGTCGACGGATTCTTTGGTGACGCCCGGTTGGAGCTGGAGGTCCGGTAGCTCGGGGAGTTTCGTGCCGTCCATGATTTCGGTGATCTAGAAGATGCAAGGGGACGGGAAGAGGCGCTGAAGAATGACACCGATCGTGCGGTCGAGGGGGCGGGCGCAGCATGACTTACATGGCGGGATGTACATAAATCAGCGCGATAGCGTCCGATAGCTTAAACGGGCCAATGCCGGGCTTCTCGACCGCCGGGCGCCGTCCCCGCAGCACGTCTTCATTGGCGGGGCGTCCTCGTCCCACCCCGAGTTCGGATGGTTCCCGGGGGCGAGCGTTGAAGGCTTTTAAGGTTGATGCAACGTTGTGGCATGGGATAATCTTATCTGATCATCCCCCACCGATGATCGCGGGAGCAGGCCAATTGGACAAGGGAGGAGGATGGCGATGGAGGGCATGGCCGGTGGGATGCGGTGGTAAGCGGCCGAATTATGTAAGAGATGGACGTGGTTTTTGGGATCGGAGGGTCTTGGCGAGGGGACGGTGGTGTCTGCCCCTCATCTTGCCTCGTGACGTGAAAAATGGGTTTATGAGAGTGTAGTCTGTGACATGTTGTCCTGTTGTTCCCACCCGTGCTGGTCTCATCAAGCAATGGATGCACAATGTAGAAGGAGATGAAATGGTTCAAGCAAGTTTGGATAAGGGAGCACGGTCACATCCTTGGGAGCTTTCACCTGGACGACACATCACGGTGTCGCATACCGAGTCATTTCAAACAAAGGGGCTTTTCCATGTGAATTCGGAATGATTAAGTCGAACTTTTCGGGCTTCTTTCGTCGTTTGATAAGATGCCTTGAAGTTAAATCAAGAGAGGGGGAAATTTCAGTCCACAAGGCAACCCGGACAACACACAGCATTCCCCTAGGAACACGGATCACACTCGACTTGGATTTGAGCTTGTAGCAGACATCACTGATTTCCATACGTATGTCGAATAAGCCGCATCCAGCTTCTGCCTATCCACTATCATGTTGGGTACATTCATTTTCCTTATTTGGCCCGCGCGTAATGTTTCCATGGCGCTTGTGCCATGAATTCCATTGCTTCATCCAATCAAATCCTGATTGTCGTTCAGCCAGATGCCTGATTTCGTCCCTTAATTTCACTTAGCACGGAAAGGTGGCTAAGACATAATTATAACACCAACAACGTTCACGCAATCGGTTATAGAGGGTAGCAATGTACGAGTCCCGAAGGCTTCAACAAACGGAGGCTGCCTTGGGTTTTAGATATCTCCACCGGATTGGTTGAAGCACGCTTAAGGTCCTAGGCTGCGTGGCTGCCTCCAAAATACGCAAGTCTCAAATTTCAAATTCGTACATCAGTCTGCACCTCAATATCGACTATTGAGATGAGTCTTGCTATCCGGGCGGATACTTCTACCTTACCAGGCGGATAAATTCTTATATTAAGTCTAACAGTCTATTTTATCTCGATTGACTTTTACCACTATTATCGCTATTCCTATCCTTCTCCGTGTCCCCATTATTATCCTTATTATCATCGTCGTCGTCGTCGTTATTATCGATCGTCCCTATCCTCGTATATCCAGTGCTTCTCTTCAAAGTGTGCGGCACGGATCTCCTTTCTCTCAGCTCGCAATCGAAGTATAGCGGCTGTATGCATTGAAGCGCTCGAGAAAAGATACAACACTCCTCTCCAAAAATGTCACTACGGGGAACACCTCCCAGCCGCCAATCTTTCTCTTCCAATGGCAACCAACCCCCTGCAGCGAGATCACTTCTTGCTGAGGCTGATTCTGGCCAGGCATTCCTTCCTGCCCGTCTTGTCGGGCAGGAGAACAATGACCAACCAGTAGAGCCGCAGAGCAACACCTATTTCAAGTACAAGGCTGTGTCCACCGAGGAAAGCGCCGCTGCTGAAGTCAAGGGTCCACGACGCCGTGTGGGAGTAGCGTCTCTGCCAACCGATTGCGCAGCAGTGCTACTCTCAATGGCAATGATCATATTCGTCTGTTTGGTTTGGAAATTAGATGGATCCAGGGTTATCAACAACTCGTATGACTCCTGGAAAAATGCCATCACCGTTGTAAGTGCATACAGTATGAATGAATACTACAAAGCTGGAGCTAAAGTTTGTTTGGTTCAGCTTGGAACCTTCTTTCCCATTCTTTTCGCCTCGATTGTTGGTCGACTGATGACAGAAGCCATCCGGTGGAATCTAGAGAAGGGTTCCACAATCGGCTGCCTCGAGCAACTCATGGGTAGCCAAACAGTTGGTGGATCTGCCCTTACGATACTGCGGCTACGTTCTCTGAGCGTCCTGTCCCCGCTATTGCTCATGCTATGGTCCTTTTCTCCGCTTGGAGCACAATCACTGTTACGAATGACGGAGTCGCGATACGGTTATCGTGAGATAGAGACGACCTCAGCTTTCTTCGACACCAACGCCAAGAGTCAACTTCCCGACTGGTGGAGCACATACAATCCCCAAGTTTTGAGATATCAAACTGCCAGGACCAGGCTAGCTGTCCTGAAATCACTCTATGCAACGACTATCACTGCGCCCGAGAAAACAAGAAATGACACGATGGACATTTGGGGGAACGTCAAAATACCGATTCTGAAAGAAATGAAGGGACAAGAATGGCAGGACACATCATCACAAAATGCCACTTTGCAATACACCTCTCTGGTGGGAGTGCCTGTCAACCATGTCGGCGAGGGCAACACATCATTTCACATCGAATCAACTTACGTACAACTCGAATGTTTCAACGCTACGTACTACTTATCTGAGAGAAATTCAGATCCAGCATCCCGTGTGCCTATAGAGGCCAATGGTTTACGTCGCGCCTCGAAGTTCGAACGGGGCGACAAACCATACAGCCTCCCAAATGGCACATGGCATGGATACAAGAGTGTCATGGGCAGAAGTTGGAGCATAGCGCTTGATCGTTTCGTTAATCCTCTTTGGTTGGGAGATAATGGGACACAAAACTCAACCGACTACCAAGGCTTTCTGTCAGGCCGCGAAGATAAAATGGATCGTCCCATTCTTTTCCTCGACGAGGTGGACGTGGATGCAGGCCCTACGTCACTACTTTTTACAGCAAGGTGCCAATCCAACGTTACAAATGATGGTTCCTTCCAGTCATACTGCGGAGTAAAACAAAGATACGTCGAGTCTATCATTCGTTGCTCGGGTGATACGTCCAAGAAGGAATGTGCCGTCATCCAGCAAAGACTTTCACAAAAGCCGCACCCATCCGAAAACATATCCCAACTATCTTTTCCACCAGTCTTCTGGCCTATCACCCAGTATATGCCAGATGAAATGGAGGTCACGTATCAATCTGAGTCATCTCTTTACTACATCAAAGATCCATATATCAAGAGCCAACTGGACCAAGACATACATTTTCTCCAAAATGTTACTAAAGAAGAGGTAAGCATCCGTTTAACGCAGTTGCTCAACACGTATCTCCAACTCAGTCAATTATACCTCAATATCACGACTGGAGGCAAAATAGATGGAAAGTTTGAACCTAATATTACAGTTCCCACTACTGAAAAAGAGGAATTTCTTATTATTCATGTCTCTAGGGGTTGGGCAGTGTTATCTTTAGCCTCTAGTCTTGTTCTCCTTGCAGCCAGCATCGTTGGGATTGTCTTCAAGCATATGGCACGGGGGCCAGAGGCCTTAGGCTACGTTTCAACAGCATTGCGAGACTCGCGACATGTAGAGCTCGATTCCGATTCAGGATGGATGGACGGCATTGACTTATCGCGAAGAATGAGGAACGAGCGCATTCGGCTAGGAGTAGTTGCTGTTGGGAATGACAAACTACCTGTCTTGGGTATTGGGCGCGAAAAGAACACAGACAGGATGTAGTGTCTTGCAGATTTCTCAATCAGATTGCTTCAATTGTTCATCATCTATACAATGTGTGTACCTGTAAGCCTGCGATCCGGAGGCCTTCCATTCTTTTAGGAGTCTTGCTATCCGGGCGCATACTTCTACCTAATTGGGCGGATAACTACCCTGCTATCCCTGTCCTCACTGGTTCTATCCCGCTTCCTATTCCTATCGTTGTCGTTCATGTTGTTGTCATCGTCCCTGTCGTCGTCCATACCCGCCATCCGCCCGAGTAGCTAGGAATATCCTCCACGATAGCAAAACTCTCTTTCAGAGTTGTGGAAGCACCACGCCGGAAAGCCATCAACGCGCGGGGTGTAATCTCAGGGCAGTCTGCATGGTCTGGAAGAGGAGCTGGGGCGGAGGCCGGCTGCGTAATTAAACCTCATCGAGACTATCAGGACCTGTAGATTGAGAAGACAGGAAGCCAAGACCGAAGTCCAAGAACATCGCCATCCAGAGCTGATCTTGGCAAGATTTTGGTCATGCGAGGGACAACAGGGGGAGTATTGGTAGCAACTATTTGACACGGCTAATAAGAGTCAACGCTTTGTTACCAGGCTCCCAAGTCTCGCCGCCCCTGACTTGGATGCTATCTTAGGGCCTCAAGCTCGTAGATACTCATAGCAGGAGGAGCTGATCTGGAAGGCTGGACTTCAGGTAGGATTATCAGTATGGCGGTAAGCGTGATGCCATGACTTGAGAGTAGGTGGGTAGAGGTAGAGCACGCATGGAGTGACAGTGTCCACGCTGTAGGAGTACCGCAAGGCATCTAGTGGACTGGACGCTGGCAGCTGGGCCCAGAAGAAGGGACTGCCTGCTTTGCTCGTGCTAGAGCGACGACTTTCCTGTAGTAATATATTTCACCTGACTATCGTTATTACTACTATTATTGTTACCGCTGCTTTCGTCGTTATTGTTACTGCTACTATTATGACTTCTACTCCGATCGTTGATGGAGTGATTTACTACATTGAAAATATAGATGTGTATATACAGAAAAACCAGACGGTCTCGCCCGCTCAAGACCGGGCACCATCTTGGATCTCCACATCGTCACAGACTGGCAACGGCAACGGCAAGATGAAAGGCCTCAGTTCAATCCAACGGGATGCTGCGGACTGTATTCTGCAAGCGGTCTATCGATTCTGGGATGTCGGATGGAAGAGGCACCTGCGCATTCGTACTGGAAGGTGCAGTCGGACTTGGAACCTGTGAAAAGAGAAGGGCACATCTTATCGAAGCATTGAGCCCCAACGTTTGACGATACCCTGAACAACTCTAAAGTTGAGTTCCGCGGGGACTTGTGTGCGACGCCATCGACGTGTGAATCTTCATCGTCATCTCGATTCAGAGATGCGGGACGAGGCCTTGAGAACCGAGCAGGCGAAAGAAGCCCTTCCTCAAATACGCCAAGGCGTACACAGATCGCACTTGAGCTACCTCAAACTAAGACTTATCGACCACCCAAACCCTGCAACCTCTTTCCTGGGCATATCTTGGACAATCTCCAAACTAGACGCCGAGACCACTCTCTTTGGGCTAAAACTCGGACAGGCATGAAAGTCATCTTGCACCGTCGAAGCGGAGCCTCGACAGCAACGACACCAAGAAAGATCTACAAGCCTTCTAGCCCCAAGCCCAGGCGCGCCGAGGAGCTCACCGCATCCGCCAAGGACTTCGTGAAATGCCTCAAGACGAATTCCACCCAAAGGGTTCAAGAATTCGTCTGCCCCTTTCCGTCACCAAGACATGTCCAGTTCAGCAAGGACGAGGCAGTGCCGGCGACTGAGGGATAGTCGCCCAGATGCCAAGGCCGCTTACCGAGATGAGCAGCCGCGTCACGGCCGCCAAGACATCACACATTGAACGCTACGAGACGGGAGTCACTTGAGATACTGGGACACATAAGATGAACAAAGAGAAAAAGGGTTCTATTCATCGCACAAAAGACACCTAGAAAACAATACAAGCCTCTTTTCGCGAGGCCAGAGTCATGAAGCAGAGTATAGCTGCTGCCAGCGAGGTCCCAACGCCATGTGATGATGACAATACACAAAAGAGCCTCTCATGCCATAATAAAAATGAGTAATCCTGTCGAGCCGTGACTGTATTATACCAGGGCTGGCAACTGATGCCGCCTTGCTTGGATATCTTACACGCTCGCATAATAGTACGTCGCCCACATCTTCTCGGGCGCCCGGGTTTGGTCCTCCTCAAATCAAGTAGTTTGCATCGCTTAGAGAGCGACCATGGCGGCACCGACACCGACGGCGGCGACGAGGTAGGTGCCGACGGCAACGGAGCCGAAGGTGAAGAGGGGCTGGTAGACGTTGCCGGGGGCAGCGTTGCCAGAGGCGCTGGAGCTGGGGTTGGCGGTGGAGTCGACGGGGGAGGTGGCGGTGGCAGCAGCAGAGTTCTGGGCCTCGGCGGAGGCGAGGGCAGTCTTGCAGGTGTCGTTGGTGGAAGAGGGGGTGATGACCTGGGCCTGGCCGTCGAAGTCGCAGGCGGTGCTGGCCTTCTTCTGGTTCTTGTAGTAGGTGTCGAGGACGAAGGCGAGCTTCTGCTCGGCGTTGCACATGCTGTAGGCACCGTAGACACCGGTGGAGGTGTTGGCGGAGATACCAGAGCAGGCGGAGGCGTCGGCACCGCAGATGAAGCCGAACATCTCACCGATGGCGGAAGCCTTCAGGCCGGACTTGGGGGTGCAAGAAAGGCTGGAAACCATGCAAGAGCAAAGGTCCTTGTTGGGGGTGGGGGGAAGGGCCTTGCCGTTGACCTCCCAGGTAGAGCTGACAGGGGGGCACTCGGCAGGCTCGTTGGTGGGGGAGTAGGAGTCCATCTGGACAGCGGAGGGGGTGGCAGCCAGGACGCGGGAAGCAAGAGCGTCGTAGTTCTTCATGGTGGTGGCCTTGCCGTTGGAAACCTTGACGAGACCGTAGTCGTTGGCCTCCTGGTGGAACATGTAGACGATGCCGCCGGAGAAGACCTCGGTCATCTCAGTGTCGTACAGAGCAGTGGTCTCCTGGAAGATACGGCCCTCGGCACCGTCGGGGATGTTGCAGCCGTACTCAGCGAAGAAGACGGGGACGGAGTAGTTCTTGAAGAACTGAACCTGGGTCTCGTAGCCAGAGCCAGCCATGGTGTTCTTACCGCACCAGGAGTAGATGTTGTAGCCCCAGAAGTCGATGGCGGTGTCCTGGTCGCCGCAGTTGAAGTAGTGGGCAGAGTTGTCGCGAATATCAGCGTCATCGTTGGCAGCGTAGCCAACACCCATCCAGCGGTAGCCCTTGTCCTTGATGTACTTCTTGGAGTCGCGGACGGCGGCCTTGACGAAGGCGGAGGCCTCGGTGTTGGTCTTGTTGTTGGAGACCTCGTTACCGGCGAAGAAGCCGATGGTGTTGTCGTACTTGGCGAGCTCGTCGATGACGGCGGTGTAGCGGGTGTACAGGTCAGTGTTCCACTGGGCGTCGTCACGGTTGATGGAGGTCTTGGGCTCTCCCAAGTCGGAGACGACGTAGATGCCAGCATCGGAGAGGAGCTTCATGCAGGCGGAGTGGTCCGCGGTAGGGTCAATGGCGTAGGTACGGATGGTGTTGGTGCCAGCCTTGGCCAGGATGGGGACGTCGCGCTTGCAGGCGGTCTCGTCGGCGAGGGGGTCCTTGAACTCGCCAGTCTTGGACTCACCACCGGCGGCGGCGGTGTCCTGCTGGTAAGCGATACCCTTGATGTAGAACTGGGTGCCGTTCTCGTAGAAGAACTTGGTGCCCTGGGAGGTGGTAAGCTGGCTGCAACTGAAGCATAGGGATTGGTGGGTATCGACATACCTTCATGACGATAGGGTCGAGAGCAGCGGCGTTGCTGGCGAGCAACAGGGCCGCGGAAACGGCAGCAGCGACTTTGCCCATTGTGACGGATTGGGTTTTGGGTTGGTTTGGTGAAGCGGTGGAAGTTCGGTCGTCGGGATCGATGTGGGAAGATGTCGTCGGTCGGGTGGATGACGTCGGAGACCTAAATCAAATCGGAGACTGGAGAATTCCTTGGGCGCGACGAAAAGGGTGGTAAAATAACGAGTTCTGGTAATGAGTGTGTGAAGTCGAGTTTTTGGTTGGATTGGTGATGAAATTAAAAGAATAGGGTTCAGAGACACAACATTCGGCAAGATGAATCAAGCGCAATGAATATTTCTCTTCTCTCCTAAAAAGAATAGTTCCCCTAAAAAATGAAAAAGCGATTGTTGAGGGAGTGACGGTTTAGAGGAAACACACGGGGGAGAGAAAAGGAGAAGTAGCAGGAGGAGGGAGGCGATGTGAAGGGAGGGAGCGACGGTAGAAAAGCAGTTGGAAACGGGCCCTGGAATGGAATATCTTGGCGAAGCGGGTCCTGCTCCCATCCGTATCCTCGTACCGTTTCCCTCCCCCGTCACCCGCCTCCACCGGCAGCCCCCAGTGCTCCAGTGCTCCATTGCTCTAAGGTACCTCAAGACTCCAGTTAAGAGAGATTGGGGAGGATGCAAGTGCCAAATGGGATCGCCTGGTGTGCCTGGGCAAGCAGCAAAAAAGCAGGCTAGACCACCAAGGACGTGGAATTAACAGCGGGCAACAAGGTGCAGCAGCTGGCCCTCTGCCCAAAGTGCCAGAGACTGCGAGTGCAGGCTGCAGGGTTGCGGCAGGGAAGGCGCCAGGAACACGGACAGGGGTGTGGGGGCCAGGGGCGCCTTCCTTCCTGGTTGGTGCCACTTTGGGACTAGCTCCTTCCTTGCAGGTAAGCTTGAAGGTTCTTTCCTCGTCTTCTGTGTCTGTTCCTTCTTTCTGTAGCGGTGCAGCAGCAGCAGCAGCAGGTGCGATGCGAAGGAAGAGCGGGAGGAAGGACAGTGTGAGTGATGAGTCTCCTCCTTCCTTCCCGTTCTTCATCCCATTCCTCACCTCATCCCATTCCAATTACTTCTTACCTAGGTAAGGTCCTAAAGGCAGGAAGGAAGCCGTATTCAAACGGTCGTCGCACGTTTCGAGGAGGCGCAGCTGTTTAGTCTGTCTTGTTCACTGCTTCAGCCCTTCGCCAGAAACCACAAACCACCGCATCGCATCAGACTGAGGCGGTCGACATGGTACCTGAAGCCGCTGCGAGACATGGCTGGATCACGAGGTACCTGCGTACCCAGTCACGCATCACGCATCACGCATCACTCTCCCGACCAGACCTAGGTACTGCATAGTGGCCCCCCGGGAACCGCCCAGGCCAGGTTCATCTCGTTTCAAGCCTGTGAGAGCCTCCTGCCTGCCACAGTCCACCACAGTCTGCCACAGTGTGCAAACGGTCAGCAATGACGGATGACATAACGGCCGACATACCGCTCTATCTGGCTGCCACACCATTTGCGACGGACAATGCTAACAAGCCATCATTTCCTCTTCATCCTCCACCACCACCACCACCACCATGCCATGACCGCTCTCTGCTCTCCCCTCCCCCAAGGCCGTTAGTCAAGATGGCGAGAAATAGGGGCAATCTCCACACAGGTGAGCTTCGGCCTGGAGTAGCGGCTGACTTTCCCAGACCGGGACCTACGGACGCCGGGCCCCCTACCACCCACCACCACCCCATCCACCCATCCACCCATCCACCCATCATCGCACATCCCTCCGGTCAATGATGCAGGCATCGAGTACCGCCCGTCACGGTCCAACGGTAAATCATCGCCAATAGTACTCTGTATCACTTCCGCCGCCTGCCCTCGATGGCACTCGACAAGCTACCGCAGTATTATCGCCAAGCACCGACTCGCCATCGACAGATCTAAAATCTACGGTCTACCTACTCAATTGGCGTCAAGACCGCCAAGAGATCAATCCGCTCAAGCATTGGCATTTCTTGTCGTCCATTCTGCGCCTCTTTTTATCCCCCAAGACCCCAACTCCCGCTGTCAACCCGCCCCTCCATCTGCCAGACTTCACATCGGGGGCTGCTTGGTCGAGGTCAAACTCATTTCAGCTGCCACCGCCCAGCCCGCCGCCCAGCGCGACACCGTCTCCCCTTCAGGCCGTCCAAGATCTTGGAGAACGCTGCCAACGCGAACTCATCAGCGAAAGACCGCTCGGCCAAACACACGTCGAATGGGAAATCAGTGGCCGACGGCACTCCTTGCAATCGTTATTACAATCAACATCCGGCCATCGGATATTGCTCCACATCAGTCCGCCTTCCCTGTGTCCCCTAACTCCCCCCGGGGGCACTTCATCAGAATGAACCACATGCAATGGCAATGCAAACATTGGCCGAACCAAGAAAACCAAACATTACGAAAGACCAACAACACAACACATTGCCGACGGACGGTCCAGATCTCCCGTAGGCCTGCATCACAGCCACTCCTCGCCATCCACTGAGGAGACCTCGCCTGGGTGCTTGTGAGATTCACAGAGGGGCCGTTGGCGCCAAATTCCAATCTCGGTCCAGTCCACAGGCACTGTCACGGACGTCCACCTCCAATCATCCCACACGTCCAACTGCCACCCATCGTCCATCGCGCATCCGTCCATCAACCTCGAACCAACCGGTCCGATGTCTTGCGCTATATCCGTACCCAAGGTAGGTGAGTGGTGACTTGCTATCTCGTTCTTCTATGACGACGCACGCTACTGTGCCAAGCTGCATAGCCCTACTGCACACTCGTCCTTCGTATTTTAGACTTTGGTCTTGAGTTTGGGAAAAGTCCAGCGCAATCACGATGAGACCAGACGACCCCAAGTCCAGGTCAGGCAGAATGACGATTATCGATGCAGCAACACATCGAAATTCCATCAACCCCCAAAAGAATACGAGGCACACTGCAGGACGGCCTCCAAGGTCTCCGACGAAACCACCATCCATCCATCCATCCATGGACCATCCCACCCAGGCCACCCGAGTCAGAAACGTACAGTGCGCAGTAGAAAGAAAATACCAACAAAAATAGTGACGGCGGCGGGAGTCAATTAACTCTCTTTTCTTGGGGCCACCTTAAGTTAATTTACGCGCTTTAGCCCAAACAAGACGTCCAGTGGAGCCGAAATTGGCCCAGCACACCCGATTCGACAAGTCACCCGCCTTCATTGGCACCACCTGGAATTTGATGTTCATGCTCCCAGTCCACTCACTCACTGTCGACTGTCCAGTTCTCAGTGCAAGGCAGAGACCGTGAATCGATAATTGTGGTCTTTCAGTGGACCGACCGACACCTGTTCATCTGCCCTGCAGCACCATCATCCAACAATCCTGCTCCAGGCGACATGTTCATCATTGCTTGTTTTTCTTGTTTCTAAATCTATCCTCTGTCTCTGTGCCTTCACAGGCCTTCACAGGTTAACTAATCGTGTCTCCAAAATAAATCCATCGCACATCCCCATCTCTGGCATTGCTTATCAAACTTCCGGCAGTGCCTGTGCTGTGCTCCATTGATGTTCATCCCAGCCCGCCAAAACTCTGAAGCGAAAAAGTCTCGCGCGTTTGTCCCTACTCCGTCGCCCCTGATTGCCCGGGTTGGCGCTGTTATTATTGGCAAACCCGCGTTTCGCCCCTCCGTCGCCGCGTTTCAATCAATCCAAATCGTCGACAACAACCACAGCTGAGCATTGCCATTGCATTGCCATCGCACTTCAGTCTTTCAGCTCGCCATCCCACCCGTCCCGCTGAACCTCCCTCGAGCCAAACGCTCCTCCCGCGGCCTCCTCGCAGCGGAATCCCCGGTCGCCGCCTCGCCTCACCCGACGTCTCGTTCCATGCGCCGACCAGCACCGGCCCCTGGGTCTCCCCCGGTAGCCAGCACGACGGCCGCCCCTCAAGTCCGTGTCAAGTTGATGGGGTCGCGCTCAGTCGCTCGCTGATCGAGATTTTTTGTCGACTGCTTCTTGTCCAGTGCCCGACGTCATCGGTGGACGCTCCGTCTTGTCAATCTTCATCTGCCCAGCGTAGCGTTCGTCCCGCCGCCGTCATTCGTGTCGTCGCACCGTCCGTCCGTCGTATCGTATCGTTCGCGATCGTCAAAGAAGAGGGAAGGGATGTCCCCAAAAAAAAACAACAAGAAAACCAAAAATGCTTGACTCCACTCAGCCCTTTTTTTCGTGTATCTCGTCTCGGCGAATTGATCTGTGTATGCGACCCCGTAGCCCCCGAAAGTATGGCTGTAGAAAAGGCGCGCAAAGATCAAATCACCATTTGCCGGTGATCTTGAAGTAGGCCTTGCCCACGCCGTAGCAGACGCCGTCCCAGACCTCGTACGTCTCGCGCCAGACTGTCCTGAGCGGGTTGCGCCCCGAGCGTCCGTGTCGGTGTGTCTGGCTGACGGTCGTCATTGTGTTTTTGTGTGTTGTTTCCCGTTTGCTGGTGGTGGGTGATGATGGTTTCTTGGTAGGTTACGGCTTTGGTTTGCTTCTTTCTGATGACTGCCTATCTCGACTCTTTGCCTCAAGATCTAGATGACTTCTTCAACGGCTTTTCGTGTAATTTATATATGTCTAGGCATCACCAAATATTGTCAGCCTACCTACTCTCAACAGTCACACAGAAACACACCCGCCGCATCGCCGCCCCGGCCGCAGCACGGCAGTCAAGTCACGAGCCACGCTCACCTCCCGCTCCCGCGCCGCAGCCACACAGGCACCCGACAAAAGCACACTGCAGGGCAGCCAAAAAAAACTCCGCCGGCCCTTACCCGCCTGACAGCGGGGTTCCACTGTAGCGCGAACAGGCAAACCACACGCACCCGCCCGGCGGTGCACCACACCACATGCCCGCAAGTCAAGTGGCTGAAGGCCCTCGCCGGTCACTGTCATTCGTTCGCTGAGAGGATGTTAGTACGGATACTTCCATTTCTACTTCCCCGCGCCTGCGGCCAGTGTGTGTGTGTGGTACAGCCCGACTTCAAAGTGCTGCCAAGGCAGGACGGGCAGCGGGCTTCTTGGTGAGGCGTTCGCTGCTTGGGTGAATGTCGCTCAAGGTTGGTTCTTGGCGGGTAGGATCTCAAGTCTTGTTTGGGGGATTCGCATGCAATGTGCTTTTGAAGATGTGCCCCCCTCTCGGTGAGGTTGGCGATCGTGGTTTGATGTCTGAGGCATGTTTGCTACATGTCAGCTCCCGTGATGCCACAGGCCTCGAAACCTTTTTCTTCACTTTGAGTCGTAAATTTAAAGACTGAGGATGGTGATCTGTGTGAGTTTGGCAACGTGGCTGCCGCCTGCAGTGTGAGTGTCGCCTGCCTGGGTTGACCGCATCTGCGCAGAGGGTCTTGAGCGGGCTTGTCTCACCGCACATCACCAGACGGGTGCGAACCTCATTCGCCACATCTACTTTCGACATCACGCAGGTGGATAGATTTGAGCTAGGAAGCGAGTGATATTGACGGGAAGCTATCTCGAGTGTATGACTCGACTGATGATTTTCCTTCCCTCCCATTTGCCACACATCCTTCAACCACGTGCAGTCAAATCCTTCAATATCCTCGACATCTGTCCTTTGAACCGTAGCAAGTATGTAAATAGAAATTGTGGCACAGCCCCTTCGTTTCGAATCACCGGTGTAGGTCCCGTGTAGTTCATTGGAAGTAGACTGGAGACCGCGACTCCTGACTTTGGTCGTATGGCGCGTGGTATCTCAGCAAATTTTCTTCCGCAATGTCGTCATATTGCATCGCGTCGTGGGCAAGTGTAAGTGTATTCTTCCTGTTGAGCAAAAGTCAGCCTTGCCGTTCTTGCCTTACGAGGTCTTGTGGTGTGACTGACTGTATTTGAGCAAGTAACGCGGATCAGTCACTATCCGCCTGATATTCAACATGAAAATGAGCGAACAAAGTCGCGACTTCAACACTTCAGTCCATACGAAGACGCTTGGTGCCTGCTTGTACATTTCAGTGATATGTCGAGTGAGTAATATGTCGGATCAACGTACCTCTGGGGCTGATATCGGTTACCTGGATGGTGAACTTGGTGTCACCAGCGGTAATCGCAATCTCAACGGGTTGCTTGTCGGTGTCTCGGTGGACAGTATCTTGGGTCTGCTCATTGGTAGGGCAGCTGTCGTAGACTGTGTAGATGGGCGACAGAACCATTCTGCGGCGGTATTGGTATCTTTTGGTGGTGGCCTTGGGCTTGGTCGGGGTCTCGGGGGGCGTGGCAGGCCCGTCCAGGGTGTCAGGGCTGCCCTGCTTGGAGGCCTTCTTGCCCTCCTTCTCCATGAGGAAAAGGTTGTGGCGGTCCTCGAACTGCTGGGAGGTGACGTACTCGCACTTGGGCGAGCCTGTCGAGTGCTCGGTGAAAGGGTCGTCCTTCCTTTTCCACTTCCACGCCTGCATCTGGCACGAGAAGCAGGTAACGCTGTCAGATGTCTTGGTTTCGATACCGGTGTAGTAGAAGCCAGCCCCAGCCATGTCCTCGGGGCGGAGGGTGTTGACGGGCCACTTCATGCCCTCGCCGTCGCCAGACACGGAGCCCGTGGCGTGGAAGGTGAAGAGGCGCTCGAAATAGGTGTCCATCGTCCAGGGTGTAAGGAATGTAATGAATGTCAAGAAAGAGTGAATGAAGAGCGACGTTGGAAGCTTGAAGATCAAGGAGAGACTGCTTGTGCGAGAAGAGAGGTTGCTTGAAGCTATCGTGGTTGTGGGAGCGACAGACTGGAGAGCGAGAGGTTTGGGGAAGAAAAGAAACACTTGTGGGGACAAGGGTTGGATGGGAAAGGGCAAGAGAAAACTTTTGCTTTTAGTCGAACCGCTTGGAGTATCGAAGAGAAGGAGCGACCTAGGTTGTGAAATAATGTCGAGATGTGCGCTTTCCTGTTTTGCTGATAATACCTCTGGGGCCTCGCGGAGGAAGATGGGACGAAATGCTGGCAAAGGCAAGCTTCAATACCGGCAACAGGTACCATGCGTTACGGCGAAAGCCTTGAGAGCCAATTAACAAGTTGATACATCTTTCAACCATTATGAGAATGGTCATCACTCCCCTGATGCTCATATTGTTAGGTTGAATTTGACGTCAATTCCACAGTTCTGTATTCCAAGACAGAGGCTGAAGATCGGAAACCGTGCTGATTGATTCCAGCAATGGTGAGTCGCTATGAGTATCTCAGAGAAAACGACTGGAAAAGAGGAAGGTGTAATCCGTATCCCATCACAACGACGCCCCAAGAAGCTCCCCCACAACTTCAATGGAGTCCTTCTTCTCCTTGACCCAATACTGAATCGAAGCCAACCCCGTCACAATAACCATGTCCATATCGATACTCTGCGGCGGCACGTACACCTCAAAAGTCGGGTTCGTCCCATTCCCGTCAGGCTTTCTCTTCCACCTGGCCAACAACCTCCCGTTCCCGTCCTCCATGAAAATCGTCCCCGTAGAACCCGTCCAACTCGACAACCTCCAGCTGTATCGCACGCCCATGTAATCAAAATCGTGTCCCATGCCTAGATCGTTCCCTTTCATCTTGAACGGCATACCGCGGAAGACAACGTCGATCTTTGAGGAGAGCGAGTGCCGTTGCGCTGTGCCGAGGGCCTGGTCAGACATTTGCTGGGCGCGGGGGTCGGCGTGGATGACTGCGATGGATTTCTCGTCATTGTTGTGTAGGACATAGAATGGTGTCGCGAAGCCAGTGACTGGGTCGATGCGGTCGATCGTCGTTTGGGCGCCGCCGAAGCGCTTGTTGATGCGGAGGACTTCGCATGGGGGCCCCGTTGGCTGAGGCTCGTCGCTCTTTTGCAAAAATGGCATGATGCTCGTTGGGTTTGCTACTGATTTGATGTAGAGACTACCGGTAATTTAATGAATTGGTGGTGAGTAGCGTGTTGCAAACCGAGAATCTGTGGAGGTGTCGGCAATATTTTATCTTCAACCTGAGAAGCCACCGATGTCAGCACACCTGCTGGACAAAAGCTCTATCGGTATTATTCAGCGTAAGACATCCTGTTCCGCACCCGCAGTTGCCGCCGAAAGACACAGCCAGCGATGCTTAGCCATGCTTGAAAGCTGACGTTCACTAGGGTTGGTAATCTGTAGGGCTGATGACGTGAACTGAAGCGGACTTCGGCCGTCAGTTACATGGAGTTGTTCTGTCGACGAGTTGGAACATGCCTGGCAGCTGAAGACTTGGCATGCGTAATTTGACCTCTGTTTGAAGGTTACCCAGACGGTCCAGTGGCTGGAGAGCCTCGGTCTTGTGCTGATTGGACAATGCCACAGTTCAGAGGCTAGGAATTATGTGGCTATGGGAAGGTCTTGTTGCCTTTTTGAGATAATGGAGTGCAAGCTGACACCTTAGCGCGACGATCTGGTGGATTGACAACAACGACTTGCTACTTCCTAAAACGGAAAATACCTGATCTACGTTGATTTCAAACCGGATGGTACTGAAGGCTCGATGCACGATAGGTCATCTTCTCGAGAGCAGCCAAAAATCTAGGCTTTATTGATGCAAAAGATAGGTGTCTTCTTAGGCAATCATTCATGAAACCACAGTCGGAGCCGACATTTCGTCTGTCGAAAACTGGCTATGTCTCTTATCTACACATATGGCTCCGTTTAGAACACACGACTCTTAGACTTGGTGAGTTCGGTCCTAAGTCATGCTTCCCAAAACATCTAAAATCTTGTGCATGCCCTATAGCTGAAGACGATGTTGATGTTAGACATGCAATGACCCACTGGGTGAAGTTGCGCCGCCCACTTCACGGAGCTGGGCAGCTGCGATTGAAATTGCCGCAAAACAATCAGATCAACCTTCATATAAAGAGTTTTGCTATCCGGGCGGTAGTTTCTGGCTAACCGGGCGGTACCCCTACTTATTCTAGCTAATTGAACGTCTAGTATTGATTGCGTAGCTAATTATGTATAACGTAGCGTTCTGCGCGTAATTAATGTTCTATGCGTAATTGATAACTTCGTGTAAAATTAATAACTTTGCGATACTTATGCGCCTGCGCGAAGTTGTCGATTAGGCGAAGTCGTTGATTACGCGAAGTCGTTGATTGCGCGAAGTTGTTGATTACGCGAAGTTGTTAATTACGCGTGAAGTTGTTTATTACGTTGTTAATTAACTTGCGTGGTGGTGGTTTTCGAAATGGGCTAATGGGATCGCTAGGATGGCTGATAAGTGGGGTACCGCCTGGTTAGCTAGAAACTACCGCCTGGATAGCAAAACTCCATACAAAAGGCGATCGTATGAGTAAATCCGAGCATCTCGGACTGCGATCCCGATATCGATGGATATTTCCGGGTTGAAGTAGCGGTGCGCGGAAATTCGCGAGACTCGGGAATCGGCGCTGACCAATCAGAGGCTGCGGATTCTGGTGTTTAGCACGATTTGGGCATTTTTGCTCCCAAATCCGGCTCGACCTTCCCTCCCTCGTCTCCACCTTCAGCTTCGACATCGTTTCGACATTCCCTCCCAGTCACTAACACCAACTGGGCTTCGCGAGAGACTCGCTCAAAATGCCGTATAAAATGAGTGATCTGGGAGGAAATCCTAGGCTCAAGGATAACAGCAGTCATATTTCCACCTTGGGGCTCTTTCAATCATCGGCAGTCGCTTGTTTCGTTTGCACAAGTTGAACCCCCTGGCAGCACCAAAATGACCGTCTTACATACTCTCGACATCACAGAAGCAACCATCGGCCAGTTGCAGCATGCACTGTCAACGACAAAATTTACCAGCGTTGACCTCGTGGCGCGCTTCCTACATCGCATTGGGAAGTATGACTGCCGAGGCCCTCTCCTCAACTCGATCTGCGTCCTCAACCCCAGGGTCTTTCAAGAAGCTCAAGCATCAGACGACTACCGAGCCTCTGGGCAGCCGCCGCGACCCCTGGAAGGCATTCCCTTCACGATCAAAGATAGCTTCCAAGCCAAGGGTCTCACAGTAGCCGCAGGCTCACCGGCTTTCGAACACCTTGTCTCATCATCTGACGCGGCAGTCGTGAACTTTCTCCGCGAGGCTGGCGCTGTACTCATTGGAAAGACTAATATGCCGCCTATGGCTGATGGTGGCAGTCAAAGAGGCCTCTACGGCAGATCTATCAGCCCATACAACCCAGAATACCTTTGCACGAGCTTCGCTTCCGGTTCATCTTACGGATCTGGCGTGGCTACCACGGCGTCATTTGCTCCCATCAGCTTTGGCAGCGAAACCGTCTCATCAGGTCGAGCGCCGGCCTCGCACAATGCTCTCGTTGCTTACTCCCCTTCAAGAGGGGTCATACCTGCTCGAGGGCTCTGGCCGTTGTATCCCACGTGTGACGTTGTCGTACCCTACACCAAGTCAGTGGCAGACATGCTTCAAGTTTTGGATGTCATTGTCGTCGACGACAAGGACCTGAGAGGGGACTTTTGGCGGGAAGAAGCAACTGTTTCTGTCCCCCAGGTTTCAGACCTTCGCCCTCGGAGCTACAGCAGTCTTATGAACCCTGACTCGTTAAGGGGTAAACGCATCGCTGTTCCCAACTGTTACATCGGAAAGCAGACATCGTCCGGCTACTCCGTAGTATGCACGGAAGCCACGCGTCAACTGTGGGAACAGGCTCGTGCCGACTTGGAGGCACTAGGAGCAATCATCATTGAGACGGATTTCCCCATGGTCGAAAACTACTCGAAGCAGGGCTTCCCAGGACAGGCCGCCAACGTACCGGGAATGCCACACACGTGGATGGATACCGAGCGATGCCAAATGATTGCTACTGCCTGGGATGATTTTCTCAGGTACAACAACGACACAAACTATTCGCGCCTAGAGACCGTGGATAGCCGAAAGATCAACCCCGGCTTTGCGCCAATGGATGATCCTGCGGAATTCACCGAGCAACAAAATCACGTGCGGTACGAGGAGATGATTGACTTTATTCGCAAGCGGCCCGAAAAGATCCAGGACTTGCCCGGATGTGCCGAAGCATTGGTAGCATTGGAGGCCGCCCGCAAGAGAGACTTGGAGGATTGGATGGACGAGAACAAGTTCGACGTCCTTGTCTTCCCTACTAATGGTGACGTCGGAAGGGCTGACTCCGAGGAGAAGCGCGATTCAATGCTGCATACGTTGCAAGATGGCGTGAAGTACTCCAATGGCAATCGAGCGATGAAGCACCTCGGTGTGCCAGCAGTGACAGTGCCAATGGGGACTCTATCTGACAAGAAGATGCCCGTTGGCCTGACTTTTGCTGGAAAGGGCTGGAGTGATAGTGATCTTCTTCGATATGCGTATGCGTATGAGACTGCGACAAGACGCAGAGAAAGCCCCCCAGCCACGCCTCAGCTGCAAACCGACGTTGTAAAGCTTTCCGAGGGGTCTTTGCGCGGAAGCGTCAGTCCGGACTTGAGGATCGAAATCCTCCACGTGGAGAATGTCGATCGAATAGGTCTCGAGATCCGAAAGGTTTCGATCAAGGGTTCGGTTCGTGCGAGCGATCCTGCTGTGGTTATCGCAAACATTCAAGTATACGCCAATGGCGAGCTGTCTTACCCGGTTGAGATCAAGGGAGAAACGTGGGATTGGCAAGCTGATTTGGAGCGGGAACCTGTGATGGAGAAATACCCGACTCCTGGAAAGGTCCCAAGAGATCAAATCATGTTGGTGATTGTGGCCACAACTTCACATGGGCGATCGGCTGGACAGTTGGTCATGGTTGATTAATGTAGTTGTTCTGACGCGCGGAGATACCCAACGACTGGCTCCTCGAAAACAGATAGGTGGGAAATATCCTTGCATATATCATTGAATAAGCTTAATTGTGGTTACCCAGCGCTTGCGCTTCCGGTTATCTGCTCGGGTAGCTCGTCTCCTTGAGAACCCTTATGATCAAGATCTCTGACATCGGCAAGTGGGTAGCACCTGCTAGATCTGGGAACTCCGAGTCGGTTATGCATAAGAGTGGTTCATCCCCTCGGTATCCCACCGGTCGATGCATCATAGTAATCCCAAAGGAGCATCCGGTATATCAGTCTTGGTGCAGAATAATCGAAGCAGCCAATGACTGCTACATACCACCGGCAACCCCGCTCTGGAGACAGACTCAACATTGGGTTCGGTTCATCTGATAAGATTAGATGAGATGAGATCGACAGGATATCCCACTGGCGGTGAACTTGGAACTGGGAAGCTTTCCGCGAGAATAAGTTGCTTCACGCCGGTGGGATCAGCAAGTTTGCCTATAAATGATGGACTGTTGCGCCAAGTGACTGAGTTTGATGTTCAGGCTCGATCAAGCTCCGGATACTTCATCAAATCCCAATACCGTTTCTCCCCGCTCATCACCACCAACTCGCAAAAATGCAGTTCTCTACCCTTACCACTATTTTGGCCGTCCTGGCTGCGGCTGTTCCTGCCATTGCCGCTCCCGCGGCCGAGATCCTGGAGCAACGCTGCACCATTGGCGGAAGTAAGTTATTCTTGAATCATACTGAAAGCTCTCCTGTTGTCGTTCAAATTGGCTGGATTTTTGGTTGTTGACGTTCCCGAGAACAAATGCTGATTATCTCTTGAAACAGAGCCCTGCACCAGCAACGGCGACTGCTGCTCTGGACACTGCCAGATCACCATTGCCGCCACCTTCTGCTCCAACTAAGCCACTTGGCTGAAGCATCGGATAATTGAGGGAGCAGGTTGAAGCGGGAACTCGGAGCGTGAACGAAAGCGTCTTCAAAGTGTGGTTGTACAAATCCTACCTGTCAAAGTCAGACGACGCTAGCGTACAATACCCGAGGACGATAATACACAGATTTGTGACATGCCACGTTTCTACACATGACTTTCAGTTTGTCTTCGATGAGACAGGATGTCGTGATGAAACTGACCTAAGATGATTCAGCGAACTGAAAAGCGATAAGACCTGTTTATTTCGGAATAAGACTTCCCGTGGTACCGAGAAAACGGTGATTTAGCACTATGTAATATTGAATAGAACTTTTAATAATACTACCTTAGATATTCATAACTTAGCGAGCTGAGAAATCGGAAGATCTAGTTACCACGTTTTAAAGGGCTTTAGTCCTCGTCTTGATATTCGTCGCTCAGAGTATTGAGTGGTGTCATCAAACCGAACACCGACTCTGTTATCATTTGCGTATTCAATGGTACGAATAATTGTGGGCATATTAAAGTCAATTTTTAGCCACCTTGGTGTAAACAACAAAGACGATGAATATCTCTTCCCCCCTAACTTTTCTTCTTCGCAGTTTGCCGCCTGGAAGCGCACCTTGTTGACCGCCGTATGACTCTCACGGTGAAAAATATTCTAAAGACGATGAGAATCCATCTATGTATTGACACCTTTACGGAATGGATGCACGTGGCTCTCCCCCACCCGCAGTCTGCTCATAAACTCGCATCTACTTTCCTCAGATAAGTTCCGATCAAATTCTTCAGGATTAACGAGAACCCAAAAGAATACAACTTTCCTGCAATACGGTAAGAATCTGCTGTCGTAATATGATGTGATGCATCACGCGAAGCGTAGTGCACTGAGAACCTGGGCAGTCCGCAGACACAATCCATGCGCTTAAGGATCTTGTGGCGTGTGAGTTTAAATTTGTGTCTGATCCGATTCTCCGTCAACGACCATAAATATCATCGTTTGCAACACGTGTGACCACAGCTCTTTCCCTCCTACATCTATCAGCCATTCTGCATCCACGAATTACTCCACAGTACATCTTCCCTCACATCAGTCCTTTGCTGACGGGAGTCAACAACAACCTGTCTGTCACGACTTTTCACCATGCCCAACCCCACCCCCACAGATCAAGCCATGACAGTCGAAAGGGGCCCTTGGATGGGAACGTTTGCAGCTTCATTCCCACTCGATCCCAAATGGGATATCGTACTTGGCAATATCCCTGTTTCTATCAGGGACAAAGTCGACATCGTGCGAACAGCACTTCACAAAGATATTCGTACTGAACTGGAAGAAAAGTTTCAAACCAAGTCCCTCCTCATAACCACAATGGCTCATGGAGACCTGAAGACCGGTTCTAGTATTAATGCGCTTACCGTCGGCGTCTCTTATGATGGCCTGACCGTGGGAAAGGTCGACGGAATCATGCAGGTTTTAGCTGAGATCCTGAAGCGCCACGGCCTAGAGGATGATCTTCAAGTCATGCTAGTACACTCAGTCATGGGTTGGTCTTTGGGTAGTCTGCCTATCTACTGAGGAACCTCTCACATCAGTGTCACACTCAGCGAAGGCTTCGACCGACTTGTGACCAAGGTGAGAAAGCCCGCACTCTTTATTTGATTCCAGTCTCAGCACTAATCTCATTCAGAGATGGAGCCCACGCATGGCGCAATGGCAATACAGTCATGACCTTGATCCTTCGCATGGTATGTTGCAGGGAACTTGCTGTGGAGGGTTGACTCACAAGTCCCGAAGGCCTCTTCGTCGTGGGTGGTGTGTTGGATTTTACAATTGCAAGCTGGCATGTTTAGGCGAAAGCCCTGTGTCTTATCTCTCCCTTGTATGCTGTGATGCCGCGCTTCAGTCCAGCTGACTGGGACAGAAGACTTTATCTTTGAGACACTCTGCGGTGAAACCTCTGACTCTGGATTTCCGATTGTTGCCATCCCCGCATCCTAACGTCTGAACTTGCAGTGTGTCACTTACAATGCGGTGTCTACTGGATGCGGGGAAATGGCATGTTTGCTGTTATTGACTTGTCCATCAACGCGGGCGTCGCCGCTCGTGGTTGCTGATGTTAAGAGACAGGCATGATGTATGTACCACCAGGCTCACTAATAGGATGACATAAGATTCATGAACAAGAACTTATTAAGCATCATCACATGCATCCAGCGGGTGAACAATCTGCCCGATCCAAGATCTTAACTATTGTGACTAATATGCGCTCAAAATCATATTTGCCGACGTCGACTGAATCATGGTGAACAAAAGACCGCACGGCGGAGGCATCTCCGCTGCCGGGACGGATCTTGGGAAGCCGAAGCGGCCCAGAGGCTAGAACTCCTCACGGGTCTCGGCAAGTGCCAGTGTCGGGAAAGGTACAGACATAAAATCGCTCAATTTGTAAGATCTTTCGGACTTATTGCGAGCGACTATGAGAAGAAAAACCTGCGGACCGACAATGGACAATGAAATCGCAAAATTCTCGTGAGGGGAATCCAAAAGATCCTGGCGTTTCTACCGGTTGCATACCGGTTGCCGCCTTTGAGCAACGCCACTGTAAGACATTTCTCGTTACATAAAAGTACCGGCCTATCAATTTTTGCTGCGCCCTCTTACAATGCGGCTCATCCCATTGGCGAAAGCCGGCCGTCTCCGCTGGATGGATACAGCTGCAAGCACTTTTGGCCAGAACGTCGTGAGACCCATCGCCAGCTGCCGACATGACGCCAACGCGCCGTCACGCATCCATCACGGCCGCTGGGACGAGAGGTTTTCTGCCCGGCTGACGGCGTGGGAAGCTGGCGGCGGGACGGGGGAACTGGGCAGAGGAAGCGGGGAGTACCACTCGACCAAGTCTCTCAGCTGTGCCGTGTGCCCTGTTCTCGGGTACTTGGAAGAGGAAGAGTGACCTGGTGTCTTGGTTCCTTGGAAACTTTTGACGAGCAAAAAGCAAAGTAACAGCTGGCACAAAAAGGCGCCCAGGCTTGGAGCCTTGTGGGACTTGCCGTGGACCAGTGGGAGCGGTTTCTGAGGAAAAGTCTACTTCCTTTGGTATCAAAGTACGGTTGCACCGCATCTTTCTGAGAAATCCGCCCTGACGATCGCTGCAAAGCTACGTTGTCGTGGCTGCTCCAAGGCTTCTGGATGCGAATTCTCTCGTTCCGACTGGATGGACCAGCATGTCCGGTTCTGCGGGTGGCCCGCCGACTGTTCCGCGCCGAGTCAAGCGTCAGGGCTGGAACCGCGTGGCGTCAGGTTCCCACGCTCCCTCCAGGCATTCTGTTTCGTCCGCGGCTTTTTTCCTTGCTTCTCTGCGTTGTTTCCCGCTGAGCGGTGCGCCGTGTACCTGCATGATCCATCTGTGCCGTCGTTGATCCGCCGTCCCGTCAGCCCAAGGAGAGGGGAAAGGCGACATGCAAACGTGTCTGTTGGCGGACGAGCACATGACACATCGCACGCATGTCCGTCCCATCGCCATCCCATGTCCGTCCCATGAATCCTTTGTATCGTCCGTCCACCGACAATTCAGCAAACCCTTCAACAACCCACTACCGTGCGTGCCTAGGGCAAGCTACACACAAGCACCACACAAACCAACATGACTCCCGTGTGCCATGCCGTCCACCACCTTTCCTGACTCCCGTAGCCCCCGCTGTGCCGCCTCTTTGGTCCCCCTTTAGCTCGTGCTAACAGTAACTAGGCCTTCCCTCGGCTCCTTTGGGGCTTGGGCACTCCCTTGTCCGGCGCCCAAAGAACGTTTGGTTCCTGGCGGTTCCTGTCACTAAACTCTATTCGGTCGTCCGAAGGGGACCCATGAGCGATTTTCACCCCTGACAGCGCGCATCCTCCTTTCCCTCTTGGGCCTTGGCCATGTTTCCTCATGGCTGATTTCCCCGAAACCGTTCACAATGGGCTTGAAAACTCAACCTTCTCGAGGGGCGTTCCCGGCCTAGCGTTGCGCTCTTCCACCCCCTCAATTAGGGCTCTGACAACTCTGTTTGTGACCTTGTTTCTCCATGTTGCGATGGATCACCGCAGCGTCAGGGACGTTTCCAGTGGTTCCACGACTTGCTTGTCAGATTCCTGGCACTTTTTGATTGACCAGCTCGACCCGACTCGCGCCTGCGGGTCGGGAGGCACCCACAGCCTCGGCCCTCGCTGACTCTCTCAATCTCACTTTTCCCCCAAAGGATCATTTCAGCCGACCGTCATCATCGACTGCGGCGTAGCTGTGGAGTCGCCGACGCCTGCTGCGTGGGTCTCCGTAGATGGACCGAGCATTTGGACTCTGGTTCGTCGTCCGTGTGGGTGACATCTCATCTCCCCTGGGTACAACGCTGTTATTCAGCTTTGCCATCCGTTCGTTTTGCAGACATGGGACTCTCATATATAAGCTCCCCCAGTTTCATCTTCTCCAGGGTGCTTTCGTTCTGATCACCAACCAACCATCCTTACTCTTTCTTCTCTTCCTCCAGTCACTCCCTCGGCCGGCACCGAAAGCTCTACAGATCAGGAACCACTCCTTGATACCAACTACTAGCTTCACTCCTTTGCAAGCATACCACACACAGTCTTTCTGAGAAAGAATCTCATACCTCGATCTCGAGCTTTCAACCCCGGCAACCGACCCATTTTAGGAACAGATTCAGATTTCATATCTTCCACTTCAACAACAGCCAATATGTTCGCTACCGCTTTCACCACCATCCTCGCTGCTTCGGCCAGCTTGGTCTCCGCCGCTTCCATCCCGATCCGCGACTCCGGCAAGGCCGGTACCGCGGGCATGACCCCCCACGACGCCTTCTCCTCCTCCATCGGCGTTCTTGGCTGCAAGATCAACACCAACCGCGTCGCCTACTGGCCCAACTCCGTCGGCTGCGACGACATTTGCGTCAAGGTCACCAACGGCGAGCGCTACGTCCACCTGCTCCGCATCGACCAGTCCGGCGGTGCCTACGACATCTCCTACGACGCCTGGAACTACCTCAGCACTGGCAAGGGCGCCGCTGAGGCTCCCAGCCAGGGTGGTCCCATCTCCATGGAGTGGGAGGCCGTCCCCGCCAGCGAGTGCGGTTTCCTCCTCAAGGACAACGGCAAATTCCCTCTCTCCGCCGCCAACAGCATGAACTACCTTGCTTCCTGCCTGGCCCAGCCAAACAGCTTCGTCGCCAAGAACTACGCTCTCTACAACATCCAGAACTCTGCCTGCACCTGGGGCGTTGATGAGCTCTGCAACCTCGACCTCGCTGTCAGCAACCAGGCTTCCTGCCCCAGCGGTCTCGGCGTCACGACCGCTCTCAAGGACCAGCCTGTTACCAACATCGCTTACGGCACCGGCGTCGCCGCCGTCGCTGTCCAGTAAGCGCATTTGCACGGGATGCAACCAGGATACCACATTATGATGCATACGATCTTATGATACTTGTACATATATTATAGAAAGGCTCCGAGCAGGGCCATTTTTGTTCGCAAACACAGAAGTCTTTCACTTGATCCTTGTGCTTCGTATCTTTCCCATGTGAATGTGAAATTGGTCGATGGTTTCTTGATGTAACGTTGAACAATGTCACCCTTGTCTTTCGCCAATTCAGTGTACGTATCCGTACAGCATCGATGTGCTAATGTTGATCCCAATCCACAACCCTTGGCCCAAAAGCAATGCGAAGTCGGTTCGCTCAGCATCGGGAAATAAAATCAAACGTCGTCCCACCCACTCTGGAGGTGTGATTGATCATCGCCGATGGCCTGATACTTGCTTCTTGTTGGGATTCTAGCCATCCATGCGTCTTAGCCGGCAAGTCTATGAACTAAGGCAGCTTGAAACGAAACTGCCATCTGACTGGTCAGCATAATGCGACTCCTCATGCAGGTCAGCCGCGCTCGATGGCGACAGAAATACCTCGTAGGATTTGCTGTGCCGCTCAATCAGACGTTCTAGTGCCTGTTTTATCACTCTGCAGTGCATAACAGCCGCGGCTGCAGCCCAGTTGAAAAAAGTAAGATATCAAAGCGGTTGCATTCGCGCCAACCCCCAAGATGATGCCATAAAAAGTGCAAGGCCGTGTCATATTTCCAAGACATTGAGACAGACTTGCTGAGAATGCGACACGACTGTGGAGCCACAAGTAGAATTGTAGAGCCAGATTGAGGGACCGCCTGATTTTCCTGTGCTAGAGCGACCACTCTTTGCCGCCGCTGCCGCCGTCGTCGTCATTACTATCCTCGTCGCTGCTATCGTCGTTGCTGTTATTATTATTATTATCTATTATCACTTATACTATCGAGGACGACAGGAGTGATTAAATACACGTGAAATATACGCAGACACAGGAGAATGAGGCGGTCTCTAGAATTAGACTGCTGTTGTCTCCATTGACCAGAGTGAAACGCACGGCATACAGTCTCAGACTGCAGTGTAATGCAGAACAGCTCCTTCATAGACTTTACAAAATTATCAATTATCCGTCGTAAAACTGGCGTCGAAGATGCTGGGACAATATGAAGATAATCTTTCCTTCTTTTGAAGGCTATCAAACGTTCAATTTACATCAACGAGAATACCTGACAACCTAGCAAACCTTTACCCATGATCCGCCGTCCATGATCTGACTTGGCCTCAAAGATGCCACTCCCACCCTTTCGTATGTGCCTTGACTACGTTCATCCAAGTTTTCTATAAGCTTCCGTATGATCAGACCGTGTGAAATCCGTACCTCCATGCTGTTCTCATCCTTATCACAGCCAATGACAGAAAACAACAGCTCATGAACCTCGAAATCGTCCCGATCGTCAAATATGGCGTTCTTCAAAAGCTCAGCTTTTAAGAGCTTCAAATCCTTGGCCAGGGCGCGTACAACTGGAGCACCGCTGGCGGTCCTCACGCCGGTAAAGCCCATGGAACCTCCGGACGCCTCACCGATGAAGGGGCTTTCAAAGTCATCTGTCCACTTCACACTGTCAAACTTAAGATCCATGTACTTGATAGCGCCCATCTTAGAGAACCATGACCAGCTCGGCACGTAGCGGCCTGATGGCTGTGCAATGCTTTTCATTGGCTCGGCTTGATCCCGCATCCAGAGAAGCCCGCGATGCGGGTATATCGCAAACAGTCCATACGTTGCCCGAGTCTCGAAGGCTCTTGCCAATCGCTTTTGAAGACCTAGTATAGCGACTGCTCGGTCTGATGCATACGAAAACTCTAGAGCAGAGTAACGCTCGTATAAGTCTTGGATCAGCATCTGTCGGCCATCCTTGTAATGGTTGAGTGCCGAATGGGGGAAGTTTGCGTCGCCGAGGAATGCGGCCTTAGAGCTTAACGCACATCGTTAGTAAATTGTCTATCATCTCCACCGATGGAACTCACTTGTAAAGACACCTCAAAGTCTCGCAACGGACGCCTGCTCCGCACTCCCAATACACCTGTGTAGAGGTGTAGTAAATAGTGCGGCGTGAAAGCGCTCTTTCCTGAAACACCCAGCCGCGCTTACTGATTTCTCCGAGTTCCACATCCCGGTGGAAGTCATCGATGGCTGGACACACATAAAGAGGCTGCTTACCATCCATCTGAACCTGAACACAGGCCCGGGAGGGTCTTTCTCCCAGGAACCCGTCTAGGGATGATTTGGCGGACACTGCGCTTATAGTCACGTATGCGGAGCTGAAGACTTCTTCCATCTTAGATGACTCCACTTCCCAGTCTTGCGCATCGTCCTGAATGATGCAAATAGAGTCGATCCAGAGATATCTGACCCCAAGGCCTCGAGTGACGGTTACGGCGTCTTTGAAATTCTGGGGGAGCCGCTCAAACTGGATTGATTTCTGCAGTTGGCTGATATTGTCTTTGTAGAGGCAAAACCTTTGATGTTTATCGAGCTTCCCCCAGCAGTGACTCAGAGCAACGTAATCAGAAACTGGCACTGAATCGGATGGCACAAGGCGAAGTCCATCGCGTACATCAATGAGACGTGTCGGCGAGCTAGTGACATCGCGATACTTGCTGCGACGGCATACTTCGTGAGACGCATCGGAATCGCATGACCTTATCCATTCGCTCAACAGGGTGAACTGTTCAGGACTTGCCTGACTGGGGAGCATCGGTAAGCCGTTCTGCGCTTCCCCTTGGGAAATACTTCCTGATTCCACCGTCAATAGTTGGGTCATTTGATGGACTATGCGGAACATTCAAATACCTGGTGGTTTGTAAATTGAGAGAAGATCCGAGCCGTTCTCTACGCGTACTGTACCGCGCTGAAATTGTAGTCTTGACGACAGCGGCATGTATGCCCGTTGAAGAGCTTGGCGGACAAGATTGCATAGCCCACATCCCTTTTGAAATACCCAAGGTCCAGCTAAATTGGCCATGTTCATTGTGGTGCATCGATTGCATAATCTCGTGTCGCCGCCCTGAACTAGCTGCAACTGACGCCAAAGAGTAGTCTTGGAAAGCTTCGCTGCAAGGTCCTCATCTGGAGTCGAATCCCATACATCGTTGAACTTGCTTTCTAGCTGGTGCACATTAGCTGGCCGATATCTTGCCTGGACTCTCGGAAAGGCAACGCTTACGATCTAGAGTTGGTTAGAAAGGGTGCTTGGGTTCTGAGAGGCAAGCTGGCGCGTTGCTCAGCCATTGGTACTTACCATGTTCTACGTGGGAGGAAAGAAAGGTGATAGTTAGCAGAGGTCATTTGCGCGAGCCATCCACCAAGACTTTACCTACATACTTCAAGGTCCCTTGTTAGTCTGAAGAAATTTCTGGGGTGTAAATAAAAGCTAGCTTGCTCTTACTTCTTGATAATCTGCCTTGTTTCGGGATCGCTGATCTGATGGAAAGAGCCCACCATTGCGTTGGAGCCGAGGATACCTGGACGACCGCAATGGAATGTACCACGGATCCTCCAATCGCTTACTGATATTGTCAAGGAGTGCCTCTGCTTCGTGGGCGGTCATGCGGTGTGCCTCGGACGAATTTTGATCATTTGATGGATTAAAGACTAAAAGTTGATGGCTGACAAGATCGAAAAGATCTCCATAAACCGTGTTGCGTGGGCAATCTTTTCTCATAATATCAATGCATTGTTTCACAACAGCATTTATGCGGTATGTCTTGGTCAAAGTTGTGGAACTGGAGACACGTTCCCAAAAGAAGTCGGGCGTGCTTCGTTGAAAAGTTTCAACATCGTCGTTACCGTATGCCAACCATATGAGCAACTCAAACATGACACAGCCCATTGACCACATGTCATATGATCTTGAGCGAGGCGGATTGCTACGATGATATTGCTCTCCATCCGTTTCTGGGGCCTGGTAGCGACGTGTGCCGGTTGGTGTTGTGGTTTGAATGACAAGCTCCTCTCTCTTCCTGGTGTCAGCGTCCAGTTGGTGAAATGTGGCCAGGCCAAGATCAGCAATCTGAAGCTCGCCTTTATTTCGTGCATCCTTGAACCACAGTATATTGTCAGGCTTCAAATCGCCATGTCGACAGTTGGAGTCGTGCAGCTGGCCGAGGGCTAAGAAGATACCCCTAAACTGATTGACGATCCACTCCATCCCGGCTGGGTCGAGGGGACCAGCCTTCCAGCATCTCCAGCAATTGCTCAGGCTACCTCCCTCCGCCCAGGGGAAAAGTAAGCACTTGTCTCCGTTGATCTCGTAAGCAGCTATAGGCTTAATCAGATTTGGGGTCGTATTGTTCTTGAGCGCATTGAGATTCTTGGCTTCCTTTCTGAAGAATTTGGCGAGATCTGCGTTGTCATTCGCCTTTTTCACAGCCAGTTTGATTGGAGGCTTTTCGGCATTCTAATACTACTTAGCCTCAATACCAGAAAGTGCTTAAAAGGCTAACCTACCGCACTTGATCCAGGAAAGCGTATGTGCGCGGAGTGCATCTCGTAGCAGGAGACTTCACCAAAGAACCCCCTACCCTTGGGCTTGAGAGGAGCCTTCATGTACGGCATAATTGTGCCTGGGGAAAAACTGAAGTAGAAATTCGCAGTCGTGTCGAAGAATGGCACTGCAATTTGCCGCTGATATCGTTCAAAGGCGTCGCGCACGGTACGAGCCCATTCTGGTGAGAGGAGAACTGTTGGGTTTTCCGGCGAATTGATCGATGAGAGTGTCCATTGCCGTGACTTTCGATCAACAGCGAATTCAACAGGTAACCATTCATCTGTAAACCCATCCGCCATCAGCTCTCTTAACAAGTGTATCTTCTTGTCCTTAACTGTTGACATTAAGACGAGAATGAGGAAGGTCTTTCGAGCAAGCCTGGTGGCAAAATCAAGTAGAACCGGCGCATCCTGAACGGCAGCGTCTCTCAATGCTCCATTTACTTTTTCGTGCACGACCAGTTCGTGTAACCTGTTGTAAGGTAGAAACTTCTGTCTCTCATGGTTGAACTCAAAATGGATGTCGACTTCCTCTCCTAGCTCATCACAGGTATACTGGATTTCATCCATTCTCCAAGTTGCCACTTAAGAATAGTAGTGAATAGCGAATGCCCAATTGGGGAGACTTTTATCGATTTCGCGCGAGGTTGGCAGAAGAGTATCAGTATTGTTTCTAGTCTTGGCGCTGAGGAAGCCTGTGATACTCTGTGCGCCCTGGCTTCATGCTTATGGTTAAGTACTCAACCTGCGGCTTTGTATTGAGGCACAAATCGGCGTGGAGAAGGCTCATGTACGTCAGGCGGGGCATACCACCGATTCCAGTGAAATCGCCAAGCAATGGCTGCCTGCTAGGACAGATATTCACAAAATGCCTTCGATCGACGATCCATCGTCGGAGATGGCGGGATGGTAAGGTCGCCTCCGTAGTTCGCAAATTCAGAAGGCAGCCAGAACAGGCAGTCAGCCTACAGGATGCCTAATCTGTCTTGCAGCTGGTTGCATGTGAGGCATTGTCCTAATTTCGGCAACCTAAGACACGATCAGGCTGTGGAAGGGTGATGCGCCGCCACGCTGACACAGCCATCTTCACTCACCGAAAAGTTACATGCATCCGACCAGTCATACGTCACTGCCACTGGCTGAACTAAGGCCAATAAGCCTTATCAACTGCAGCACTGGTATGTCTGAACGACTGACTTCGTGTCGTGTTGATTTCGCAAGGTCTTATAATAACTCCGTCGCCGGTGAGTTTTCGCGCATGAAACAGTGTGAGCGCTACGATAAAGTATCATTCTATTTTCCTTTGTTTCCACTTGGCATCTTCGACTATGTTCGCGATATCACAACCAGACCTTGAATTCGTCCGGCAGGATCAACATGTCAAGGTTTTGACGGAGCATCACGACCGTATACGCCCGCGAGACTTGTCCAGATTTCTTTCCTATTCTTATGGAGACAATAAGTTCAAGATATTTCTGAAAAGAAACATCTATATCATCTATGTCAAGCAAGAGCCGGGGAGCGAGCAAGTTGACCACCTGGTACGACCCTAGAAATGCGTTCTGCAACCGTTTAACTAATCAGAACCCGCGATAGTCCACAGGACAAACAAACCAATCTGCAGGACCAGGAGAACAGACTTCGAAAATCCTCGCGTCACAAGATTACCGTCAAAGGCTTAAAGATGTTGGCTTGGCTGAGAATATTCTGAAGATGACTATGGTGGCAAGACTCGAGGCGTAATCCCAACTGCATTGTCATCGTCGTCGTTGTCGTCGTCGTCGTTATCAAATATCCGTAAAGCCAAATCCCCCAACATAAAAGTAATAATAATCAAAAACAAACGAAACGATTCAATACCAGCAAAGGTATTCTGAGATAACAAGACTTCCGTTGTCCCGGGCGGGTAGAGTTCTACAGGCGGAGTGCACGCGTACGCAGATCACTTTCGTTAAAAGGGGGGGCCGGAACTCGGGCGTTGGTTATTCGCGATTGAGCACATCTCAGGCATAGGCACGATCTCGTAGTCTGAAGAAGGCCCAAAAGAAAAATGCTCGTCAAATTTCTTTCTTCAATGCAAATTCCGACGCAAAATTGAATCCCCGATCGCATTCCTGAACGATGAAGGACCCCTTCCGAATGCGGGATCGAAGCAACGAGGCATCCAAGACAAGGCAACCCTTGGCAGTCAGATTTCAATGATATGTAGCTCCGCAGACTCATTCGCCTCGGCTGGTCTCGGAAGAGGGGCAGTGCATTTTATCTCGGCTGATTTGTTGCGCAATGTCGGGCTTAAACCAATCGATGGTGCAGTCGCACATGACCCAGATGACGCGCGAGGTTGTGTCCAAGATCTGTACCAAGCCGCTAGGTCACCAATAATAAACAAATATTATTTTTTGAGGTACATTCGGTATTCTTTGAGACACCGAAGATGAGGCTGAAGACGATCAAGTTCAGGGGCTGACACAAGGCTCTCTCTTCATCAACTCGTAACACGTGCTAGGAGGTATGGGGCGAGGTGCATTACTGACAATCAGTTTGGAGCCCCAAGTCACCTCGAACCAGAACCATCCTTCAATTACCTTCCGGGAATCCAAGCGAAAGTGTTTGTCCGTTCTTGATGATCCCAAACTTAACATTCGAATATCCTGGACAAGTCCCTTGTCATCTAACGCCGGGTGTCACAACATACTAATCATTCAATGTCGGCCGCGTCTGAGGTTAGTCACATTTTCCGTCAAGTCTTTAATTTTCACAGCCTTCTTGCACAACAAGGGAAGGTTCGTCCAGCCCAAGATCAAGGCTGACGATGATTATTAGGACAAAATGACCCCGCAATCCAATGATACGCAGGATTACGAAGTACGATATACTGGCGGGAGTTCAGCGACAGAATCTTTGCAAAGACCTTTGTCTATCCGATTTCGCGAAAGAAACTCGTCCATATCCCTGTCGTCTGGGAACCATTCCAGTCCGGCGATAGTCCTGTCTCCAACCGATTCTGCCTACAACACGCCCACAAGGATAAGTCTTCCTTGGCAAAACAACTACTTCACAGGAGACATAGAGGCCTCCTACGAGGGTTCAGATACCGCGCTGGGAAGCAGACGCTCCTCGATCACATCGGGCAGTCGTTCCGTCTCACCTGTACGAGATCTGGGTATCAGCGCCACGCAAAGTTCTCAAAGTTCAGTGACCAGCGACGACGGCGAAGATGACGACACAAGATTTCCGATCGAAGGTTACATCCGCCAAAAGATGAGAGACAGATTGGAGTGGAATCAGATGCATGCGGAGAAGAGGGAGCAGTACTTGCCGATTGACTCTTTTGAGGAGATCTTCACAGTCTTGAACATCACGCAATTAATGCAAGAGAAATTTCCAGAGTTAGTCGAAGGAGATCTGGAAGAGAAAGTCCTACGAATCACTCAATGCGAACAGAAATGCCCAGCAGAAACAGATGGTAGTCGGATAATCGGACGGCGACGGATCCTCGCAATACTCATTCATATGGGTCAACTAGACCACATCGATGCCTTCATTGAAGAGAAAGTATGTGACGGTCATCTACCTATCCAATACACCGAGAAAGACAACAGGGTATTCGTCGACCGCGCTTCTCAACATAATGAAACGTTGTTCTACGGTTGGGAAAGATTTCATATTGATCAGTTTCACAATTACCAAAATGTCTTTTTCGTCCCGTTTTTCGACATTGGCACGGGCTTGGGAATCAACTCGTACGATTTCGAGTCTGATATCAGGCTTCCTTGGAAGAAACATGAGCTTAAAACCAATGGCGGAAACGGAGTCATATATCGGTTGCTCATGCACCCCAGTCACCACAATTTTAAGGAAACCAGGGTACGTTCCCAAAGTTTCAGGCTCCCGTGCCCTATCATAGGCTAATAATTGCCAGTCATCAGATGGATCTATCTACTTTGCGGTCAAAGAAGTCGATGCCGTTGACCGGTTGAGCTATAAACAAGAACTTAAAGCTCTGGAAAGGTCCGGTGCATACGTGAAGCAAGAGAAGCATCTGATCAAACTTTTGTTCACCTACCAATATCGAGGAAGACTTTATCTTGTATTTGAATGGGCAGATGGCAACCTGATGGAGTTCTGGCAGAATCCATCAGTTCATCTTGAGCCATCCCTAACAAGAGAAAAGTGGGCGATTGAACAATGTTGGGGCATCGCTAACGCAATTGCATTGATCCACGGACTATCTCGCTTACAAAAGAGCGAGAGGTGCTTTATGTCAGACACGGAAAGAGACGCGTACAGTAGCTGGGGTCGCCACGGAGATATAAAGCCAAACAACATTCTCTGGTTCTCATCATACGGAGATGACCGCAATCTTCTTGTGGTTTCCGATCTTGGACTCACGAGGTATCACTCGGCGGCCACCAAGTCACTTGTGTCGCGCATTGACGGCTGTACCCCTACATATCGAGCCCCAGAGTTCGACTTGCACGAGCCCATAACTCCAACTTATGATGTCTGGAGCCTGGGCTGTGTTTATATCGAGTTCTTCACGTGGTATATCGAAGGGATGGAAGGGTTCGTAGAGTTCGAAGACGCAAGGACCAATGATTACTATGAGTTCGAGGAAGTTTGCTTGCCTGAGGTGCTAGAGGATAGCTACTTCGTTATTTTGCAAACGGAATCCGACGGACGGAGATGGAGGCATGCGAGGCTGAAGTCAAGTGTCACCGAAGTAAGTCTCACCAAGCACGGTCCCATCCGGATTATGTGACTAACAGTGTTCTTTTCAGTGGTTGGATAGGCTGAGACGCAACAGCCGTTGCACGACTGCGATCTCTGAGTTCTTGGACATCATTGAGCAAAAGATGCTTGTTACAGACGCCAAAGATCGCTCCCACATGGACATGATTACAAGCGAGATAGCTGGGATATATGAAAAGCTGCGGTGATATCCAGCCGGCCTCGTGATTGAGTTTGGGGCAGACGATAGCGACAAGGACAGGAAAAGAGACGACAGGGATGATAGCGACGACATGGGCGATAGTTCGCATAGGGATAATAAATTATCAATAGATGATAAATTATTAGACCTAGTACAACAGTTATTCGCCCGGGTAGCCAGAAGTATCCCGCCCGGATAGCAAGACTCACACGTGTACATTATGGAGGAGCAAGTTATTTCAAAATCCAAGTACCCAAGTTCGCCGCGTCTCGGACACATCGCGGGCTATGACAAACTTATACGTGATGCCATGTGTGGCCAATGCCTTTCTCCTCCCAATCTTTGAACCTCTTCAGCAAGTTGTCCTGTTGATCTTTGCGCAATCCTGTGATTCCGTTAAAGTCCTTGGTTATAGATGACCAGTATCCTTGCCCACCGGCTAGAGAAATGTGCCACCTTTCCTTCTCTGAGCGTAGCTTATCGTCGTGTTCCCAAGACGATTGAAGACGAGGGAAGAAGGGCTCGATATCGGAGAGTTCATTCGATCGTTCCCGGACGACAGCGGATCTCTGTGGCTTCTCGAGATCCCAAACAAAGCAGGCGCAGTCCCAATGGTTCTTGTGAAGTTCCCAATCGACTGCTACCCAGGACACACTCTCTTCACTGTGAACGGCTCGCCACAGTAAGTAGGGTGTTGAGGAAATATCGTCCTGCACGCCATCTAAAGGCTGGCACAGCCGCTGAAAGTTTGCTTCTGTGCACTTATCTAATACGCTCTGAGAAAAGTTGGGATTAAGGGCTTCCATTAAACTGTTCTGTGGTAGCATATGGACTAGCGTCTGAAAAGGCAAATTGGACATGTTGTAAGCGCGTGGAGGATGCATAGGTAAAAGCTGGCGTCTTTCTTCGAAGGTTGTGGCACGGATGATTGAAAGGAGAACGGGGAGACCGCGACCTAACTATTCGCAGCAATTAAGTTAGAACATTGTGTTCATGATTTCATGTTCTCAATCTAAAGTTAAGAAAGGAGGCCGAGGGAAAAGACGAGAACTCACATTCCATTGAATCATAGGGCAGACGTTAGCGTCGTAGTCCCACTCGACGGGCACTTTGCCCCAGTCCACATCGTGAGCGGCAACATCGTCGTAGGCTGTAAACATGATTAGTCCAAGTCTTCACCCTTCAAGGTAAAGTTGAAGCGGCTGACCGTCAGCGACCTTGCGTTCGAGATACCTGTACACACAGAGAATCTGCTCGTTGACCCAGGGCGAGAAAGGGTGGAAGAAGTATCGTGTGATATCTTCATCAATAAGGCGACTAACCACGTCATAAGGGATGCAGAATAGGGTGCACATGATCTGGTATCTCATGAAAGCTCTGTTGAGCCGGAAGATTTCCTGATGTGTTGCCCCTGACGCATGGTCTACCTCGAAGCTACTCATGAACAGGGGAAGCGCCTCCGAGACCAAATCCTCTCTCAGGATTTCGATAGCTGCTAAAGCACGGCTGAGAGCAGCATACGCAGTAACGGGGAATCGTTCCAAAGATTTAGAATCGTTCTTGATGCGAGATTCCAGTCGTCGAAGAAGATCTTTGACGGAATCATGGTTGCTTGGGTCGACTACATTTGATTCGAGGAGTGCGTTCGCGTACGGAAACAAGTTGGGTGGTATTTGGCTTGATAGAATGCTGCGACATATTGTCTGAGCGTTGTATTTGAAAGAGTTGTAGAATATGCGGTGGCTTCGAATAGCGATGCCAAGCTCTGCGATGGTGTCCAGCTGATCTAAGATGCTAGAAACAATGTGCAGTGGCAGTCTGTGGATGAACGTCATCGCAGGTATGGCCTCTTTCGTTCTTTCTCTGTGATATTGCAGGTTCCAGGCTTCCATCACGAGTATAGAGCGATGGAAAGAGGGGCAAGGTGACGTCGGGGCCGTGAGATCGCGGCATGTTGATTGGGTATTCTCAGCTATGCCGCGCTGACTCATCTGGATGTCACCAGGCTGCAATATTTCGGAGATATGTCTTCGTATTCGAAGGAAGAGATCGTGATGTTCAAGGCCGAAACTCTGGAAAAGCTGTTGCGGGCTTGTTGCTTGTGCAGGGGAACTGAAACTGAGGTGATGTTCGATATGACAGCCATCACCGCAATGATAGCAACGACGATATTCAAACCAAGGATGCCCAAGAGAGTCAAGATAGCCGCGAAAGCAGATAGAGACAACGGGACAAGTCACAAATGTAATGGAGCAGGTTGGAGATTATCGGGTCCAGCATACTACTTACCTCTGTAGGCTTGCCCCTTCGAAGGCCGGCTTGCACTTGCAATCAAGGTTTGATTCCATCGTAACATTGATATTCGATATGTTTATGACGAATTTCGAATAGGTGGGAGAAGCTCCGAAGGCTCCTCGATGCAGGTCTTAAGCAGACATGACGATGGGAAGTTCACGGAAATTCTTCTTGAAGGGCGCACCCCATCTCTTTTGATACGCGTATACAGCTTCACTTCGTTAGGAATTCGGCTGGTGTGTGCGGAGGACGTGCCGAAAAGGAAACTCGTGGGAAAATTCGGCCTTTAAAGTTAGCAGTGGGTTTTCGTCTGTCGGGCACCAACGTTAGGAGTTGAGAGAGTAGCCCTCGAGTTGTGTTCATTTGGCTGCGATCAACTCTAATGGAGACTTGTGATCATAGAGTCATCTTGGTTAAAAAAAACAATATTTTTTAGCCATGAAGAGAATGATAGTCTACGACGAAGGGTTGCGAAGTTCGATGGAACTCTTGAAGACCCTCAAATTGAAGCCATCTAAAACAACCGAGGATGCTCGGGCATTCCAAGCGCTCTGGTTCGTCAGTTTGGATAATTCAGGTACGTATCAGGGCTGATGATCCTTCCTCGGTTGCCTCCAGTCATTCCCTGTTCCTTCAGCGCCAACCTGCGGCGCAGAAATGCAGCCTTGCCCATTCGGTGTCTCTTCTACGGCAGAGGTTACACCTAGACACTCAGTCTGAGGCTGGACAGCTCTCCTGAGGCAGGATCACGATGGAGGCTGGGCTGGGCAGAATTATACGTTTTAGGCGTAGCTTGCGAGTCTACTCTGGTTGGTCTTCCGAAGTGGTGGGAAGCTTCTCGAGATCAGAGCTACCAAGACCCGACCGCGTGGCACTGCGGTGAAGATCTCCCCAGTTATTGGAGTTTGTGTCGTTGAAATTAGCTTCGGGCATCAGTCAATCGGATACAGGAGACAGTGATCGTCGCCCAATGACACGCCGTAGAAGGGCTGAAGTTGCCGAGGTTGGGTGAGGGGAAAGGGTTGGTCGGCCAGGTCTAGAGCTGCTGGCTCCTTCTGGCGCGGGATCTGTGATGAGCGGCGGCTGGCTGATGGAGGGTGGTGTGTCTGCATCCTCCTCTGATTCGGAGTGAGGGCAGAATCGTGCATGATCTGAGTTGAGGCGGTGCGGTGGCCAACGACACCGGGGGTTTTTGTTGATGGCTACACGAAGCGTGGCATGTAATTAGGGCGCAGGTAGCGAGCGGCATGGAGTCTAGACTCGAGTATTGTCAACGCGCCAACGCAAGGGAGACTGGACACGATGTCTGAACCGCGGGTACGGTAGTGGGAAATGTTGTTCGAGTCTTCTCTGTCTGGTATATCCTGGCGGAATGATTGGCGCTAGGGTGTTGCGCATGAGACATGCCTCTCGAAGACCGCTGCGTCGGGAATGGACCGTGGTTTGGTCCGCTGGCATGCCGTTCGATGCATTCGACGACTCGTTGACGAAGAGCTGCGCGGAAGAGGGTTGCAATTGGGTCTGCCAAGGGTAATAGGGCCATCTTGGCGCCATTGGCAGGCGAGATGGTCCATGGCTGAAGAGACGGACTGGTTTGATGAGGTCTCGGTTGGTCTTCTGAACTCGGATAAAAAGTGTAATTGAAGCGAAGTTGGGTAGAAGATGGAGAATTAGTCTCGGGGTCCGACGCGGAATCCATTTCCACACATCGCTGCTGCTGTTCTTCCGGTCATTCCAGCCCGGGCCAGATCTGCCATCTGAAGAGATGGGCAAAAAGATACGGTCAAGATGCACGGTGACAGATGCTCCATCTTGGCCATGTGTCTCCATAAGTTATGTCACTGCTGCAAGAGACCCTCAGATTTTGTCATTTGAATGGAGAAGCAGGCAAATCATTGCTGGATGCTATGCGTAATCCGAGTGTCACTCATTCGGTGCCCTGTCTGCTCCGTCGATCTTCCCTCCCACCCCTTCCTCCCGCAACTCCTGCAACCTGTTCTTCCACTCCGCCCGGGGGTCGTATGTAGTGTCGAAGCAGGCAAGCAAGCCAAGCAGAAAGGCAAGACAGATATCCAGGTGTCACGTCGACATTGCTGGGCAGCTTAGTACGTTCTCGGGTCTCATCGCGTGGGCTTGCATGCCTTAGCCTGAGCTTCGCGTCTAACACCGAAACGGGCAATCGACCGGCGGGCCGTCCAATCGCATACCCGCCAAGCCGTCCCGGCGCAAAGTACCGAGTCGACCGGCCGAATCATGACTTTGCTGTTCGGACCATTCGAACTGCTTTGGGCTGTTGGCAGGTCCCGTCACCCCGGCTTTTGCGAATGTGTGGTTCTTTTCTTGGGCTTGGCCGCGTAGTCCATTTCTCTCCGCCATCTAATGATCCTTGATACGGGAAGAGAAAGCAGCGGTTGCGTGGGCTGAAAAGAGAGAGGGAAAGGGGGGAGAACCCAGGTAAGACGAAGGGGAGAGTTGACAAGGGAGGCTCCAGACTCTCCACCTTGACCCCATGGCGAACCCCATCCATCTCCATCATTTCCCCCCTCCCCCATCCCATCGTGCGTTTTACCCCGCAGCCAGCGACCGGGACGAACCCACTCCCTCCTCGTACCCCGGATTTGACACTGGGCTGTTGTGTGTTTGCAGGTGGTCCGGGTTGACGGGGGTTTTCCACATTGGTAATTGTCAACTGACTAATTGATTGATTGATTGTTGAAGAGAAGGAGACAGGAAGACATGGGATTGTGGATTGTGGACGTGGGAGATTGCCAATTGACTTCTGGGAACGTGGGCAGTGTCTCTGCCGGGAGAACATTGCCCGCCTGTCTCCGTCTGTGTCTTGCTTCTCTTCGTGCTCTAATCCTGCGTCTTCCTCTGGGCCCTGAATGTCTTTGCCAGTTTGTGTGCTGTATGTACTTCGCCGCATGCCCTACATCCTCTTCTGCCTCCTTCTGCCTCCTGCCCATCCTTCCTTATGCCCTAATGCGGCCACACCTCGCCGTGCATCGTGACATGCCTCCATCCCCCGGGGTCGGTCGCCGGTGCCGCCACCCTCGGTATCTTCTTGTCTTGTTTTGAGTTTGATTGGTTCCCCCGCAGCCAGCAACACACCCCAGAGCTAGCATCCAGGGTGGGTTCCCCCTCTCCCACCCCGGACGAAGGCGGGGATCTCGCGACTCAAACTGCGGTCCAAGTGTCTTGTCGTACGCACGCCGGAGGGCTGGCTTCGGAGGGCGGTATCCTCTTTTTTTCCTGGGGAAGAGACGAGAAACAAGGGGACGCCAGCGGTTTGGGATGGCTTCGTGGGGATTTCGTTAGCCTCAAAAGGGAGGTCGGGAGTTGTGGGCTGGGGTCGTGTTCACTCTGCCGTCGTCTTTGATGGAGGAGTATATATCTCCTTATCAACGTCGTGTCGTCTGATGCTACCCTCTCTTGTCTCCTCTCCTCTCTGTGCACCCACCAAGATTTTGTCTTTTGGGTTGAATAACCTTCTGGCCTTTCCCGCCTTCCGAACCACGATTGTCCCTCCTCCTCGTGCCTCCTCCCTGTCCCACGTACGGCCCCAACACACAAAAACGAGCGGGATTCCAGCTGAGCCCCAAGCTCTGTTGTGCAACACCCACGACACGTACAGACAAACCCAGGTTCCAGACCCTTTGCCGGACCAGAGCCTCCCCCCCTCCATCTCTTGGGTTGGGTAGACGCTCAACTCGCAGCTGCACGTCTGCGTCTTCTCCGTCGACGACTTATTCGTGACCGCCCACTCCCGGTCCTGATCTTCCTTTCCCAGACCACCAACTCAATCCGTTCACGGGAAAGCGTCGCCAACATGAGTCACAAGCACTCCGACCCGTACGCCGGTTCGGACCCCGAGAAGGTCGGCTTCGAGCACGCCGACAACCTCGCCAACTCCGTCACCGGCTCGCACGACGCCGACGACATCGATGGCGGCTTCACCAAGGAGGAGCAGCGCGCCATCATCCGCCGCGTGGACCGACGTCTCGTCGTGACCGTCGGCGCCATGTACTGTGTCTCGCTGATGGACCGCACGAACTTGTCTGCTGCTGCCATTGCGGGCATGACGGTGGAGCTGAAGCTCATGCTCGAGAATCGATACGTGAGTTGACATTGAAGCTCGCGGTGCTGATCGGCGTGGGGTTTGCTGACCGATATGGCTGCGCAGAACATTGCCTCGCTCCTCTTCTTCATTCCGTACATCATCTTCCAGCCGCCCTCGACCATCATCGTCCGCAAGATCGGCCCGAGACTTCACCTTGGCGGACTCACTCTGCTCTGGGGTGCGGTGATGATCGGCATGGGCTTCGCGCGCACCTACTCGCACCTTTATGCGTGCAGAATCCTGCTCGGTGTCCTGGAGGCTGGTTTCTTCCCGTCCTGCGTCTATCTTCTCAGCACATGGTACACGAGATGTGAGCCCCCCCAACCCCTCATCCAGACTGAGATGAGATTGAACTGACAACAAAATCAGACGAGGTTGGCAAGCGGTACTCCGTGTTTTACCTGCTCGGCTGCGTCGCCTCCGCCTTCGCCGGTATCCTCGCCTACGGCCTCATGCAGCTCAACGGCCGCGAGGGTCTCACGGGCTGGCGCTGGATCTTCATCATCGAGGGTGTCCTGACCTGCGCACTCGGAGTCGCCGGATACTGGCTGCTGGTCGACTTCCCCGACTCCAAGCGCAAGTCGTGGAACTTCCTCGGCGAGCGCGAGCGTGCCTGGGTTGTTGCCCGTGTGAACCGCGACCGTGGCGATGCGCACATGCCTGCGTTCAACCTCAAGAGATTCCTCAGCGCCGGCACTGACTGGAAGATTTGGGCCTACGCCATGATCTTCTTCAACACCACCACCGTGTCGTATGCGCTGGCGTACTTCCTGCCCATCATCCTCCAGGTCAATATGGGCTTCAGCGTTGCCAAGGCGCAGTGTCTCAGTAAGTCCCCCCCTCCCAAAACGTCGGGTACCTAGATGAAGCCTAATGTAGAGCAGTCGCACCCCCGTACGCCTTCGCCGGCATCGTCATGTACGCCACCGCCTGGCTCGGCGACAAGTACAAGTTTCGCGGCCCCGTGATCCTCATCAACATGCTCTTCCTCGTCGTCGGCCTCCCGATCATGGGCTTCCACCCGAGCTCCGAGGTGCGCTACTTCGGCGTCTTCCTCACGACCGCTGGCGCCAACTCCAACATCCCCGCCGTTATGGCGTACCAGGCCAACAACATCCGCGGCCAGTGGAAACGCGCCTTCTGCAGCGCGACGCTGGTCTCGTTCGGTGGTATTGGCGGTATCGCGGGCAGTCTGCTGTTCCGCGAGCAGGACAAGCCGCACTACCGTCCCGGCATGTACGCCTGCATTGCGTGTAGCTTGTTGACGATGATTCTCGTGGGGTTGTTGAGCCTTGATTTCAAGCGCCAGAACGGCAAGGCGGACCGGGGTGAGAAGGAGCTTGAGGCGTCTGATGTGAGTATCTCCGCGAACCCTGAGGTTATGAGTTTTGTGCTGACTACTGTGATGCAGGAGGGTGCCCAGCCTGGATTCCGGTATACCTACTAGTTGATGTGCGAGGAGGATGTCATGAATATTTGATAATGAGAGGGAATCGTGAATGTTGCAAAATATCCATATTCTGAGGGCCGAGTCTGAGATAGCATACCCGAGTGAGACGCGCCAATGAGTAATGAGAGAAAGCTGAAATGACACGCCGTGTCGAGTCTCCTCCCTCGTGATTATATGCCTGTACCATGGTAGAGTAATCGTTTAGTGATCGCCCGTCAAAGCCGAGGCATGCGACGGTTTTTGGTCCTCTCAGACGAACGGTGCATGGTGGCAGCTGCAGGGTTCGTGTAGCCACCCCGCGCTAGACGCTTCCGGCGTCGTGGTTGGATGGATCGCTCCGTTGCCGTGGGGGTTTCGGCGCCGGCGCCGGGCGGCGGGCTCCGGAGGACAGGGAGGTAAGCACTATGGCGCCGTTGAGCTTAACGTCACGCAAAGTTGGTTAGAGTTGGCCGTTGCGTTCGTTGACGCGAGACAGGCAAAGGCTGCTGCCGACTTGAGGAATTCACGGTGATTACGAATGCATCTCAAGAGACTCTCAAGCTATACTGCTTGTCATCTAGTTGGTTGGACTTTGGGGCATCCCGGAGAGTAAGCCGAGGCTTCTTCTGTCTGCTCTCCTCGATGACATAACAGTATTGCACTCGAGAAATGATGGAAGCAAAGATCTCCGGCGTAGCAAATATTGGCTTTGAGGCAAAGCTGCTGTTTCCCTCTAATTTCCCTGCGGAAGCTGTGCGACGGGGCATTCGGAAGGGGACCTGAACGACGTGGCTGTGGCATGAAGCGGACTCTGATGACCTTACCATGGCAATATTGCAGCTCAATGGAGGTGCCACTGGGTGGACTTTGGATTGATTGTGATTCTCAACGTCACACTTCAGTCAAATAACGTCTCTCCGGCGAACCTCTCGGGCATCTTCCTCTTTTTTGAGACTACCCACATCCAATTTGGGGAGGTATGTCTGGTTATGCTTTGATAGATGCCTCCTAAGCATCGTGATGCTGCTCATGATAACCAGGAAATGCCTCTTGGACATGGTCTGGGGGGAAGGCTGGTCACCGCATAATCATGCAATCACGCAAACTGGTAGCTTCCCAAACTTGGGCAGCAGTGACACAATGGACCGTGAGGCAGGGTACCGCCTGATCGTGGGTAACATGTTCCTTTGTGAGGGCATGACATCCGTCGCTCCCGAGAGAAGGTGATTCGACGGTTGAGGCCAGGTGTTCGTGGACCCTATCATGCCGCGAACCGTCACACTCGCTTGACCGTCATGTCAGATTAACTCTCTTGGGGCAGGAACCGCTGGTCATTAACACAGTCTGAGTCTGATGGCAGAGTCCTCGAAATCGAGGCGGCATTGATGGCACGTCCAGGTGTTCGTGAGGGTTCACACTAGCACTGGCCCAGGTGCAGCCTCAAGGCATGCTCAGCAAAGCGCGCTCGAGCGCTGTTCATTCGATGCAGACGACCATTGCAGATGCCACGAGACGAGCGGTTAAATGATTGCATGAGATCCCCTACGTTCTGTGCATGTCGTCAAAAATGCAAGCAGATGGGATGAGAATCGTCGACCAAGACGGTATGACAGGCGAGAGGCGCTCAGCGGGCGGTGCGGGTAATGTAATGCAAGCTATGGCGTGTCAGGGGGTCAATTGACAGTGGGACTGTTTATTGGCGTTTGCTCGTCAAGTCATGATGATGGGCAAGAAAAGGCAAGCTTGGCTCCCTTGGGCCAAGGCGCTGTTTTTCTTGAGTTGCTCGGCTTGCCACTAGGGATAGGGATGCCGTCTTGGGAGTCTTGGGGAATAATAAGGGAGAGGACAGAACGGGGGCGGTTAGCGTGTTGTGATTGAGTTTGCAATATCCGCAGGCAATGTGGAATAATAATGAGGGTTCTTGGCAGGGGCCGGTGAGAACGGAGGCGGTGTTTCTGTGTTTTTCGTTGTTGTACGCGTTCCCGTCCTCGACACGTACAGCAGAACAGAATGGGAGACGGAGAATTGGGCAAACAGTTTTTGCCGGTGACGACCGTCTGGATCTGCGACGGGATTGGGCGATGACGGCATTACTCAGCGCCCCCGCTTAAAAGACGGGGAACGGACAGCTGTGGCCAATGGAAACGGACTCAATGCGGTTATGGTTATGCCACGAAGGGAAGGCAGCGTGGGCCAGGGAGTACGTACCGATGCAGCCGGTCCGAGAGGGTCAAACCGGGGGGACACTGCTCGGTGTTTTGGCTGGCGAATGGGGGGCCTCCTGGATGGATTGCTGCAAAGTGCTACCTAGAGGTAGGGTAGCCTGGGGATTGTTCCATATGTATGGTCAGCAGCTTTCAACTGGTAGAAAGGTGCAGGATGGCTACTGCATTGGATGGTACTTTGTGTGGTTTGCTGAGAAGAACACCGAGTTGCAGAGCGTTGCTGCAGAGAGTCACTTATAATTCTGCAGAGAAGAAAAAGTCTAGAGAGGCGTCGCTTGTACCTCCCCTGCCAGATCTGGCGGGGAGAATACATCAGCTCTGCGTAATCGCCCCCGGCATCAGGCCTCCCCTCCCCCTCCAGCGATCCGCCCCTTCCACAGCACTCACAACACGCACTCACTCACTCAGCAATGTACTGCGCCATACAAAAGTGTATGACAAGTGACCTTGCACCCGCTATCCCACAGGCAATATGGGCGTTACCGAAGCCTCCGGGTGTCGCCCAGCAAAGCCACTCTGGTTTGATTTGAGCCAGCACTAGGAACAGAAGGAGCACCAGGACACCTCAGAAAGAGAGAGCGGCACTCCCGTCCTGCTGTCTCTCCTTGCCGTCTTCCGGCCTGCGAGCCTCACTGCTGCTTCCTTTGTCTTTTTTCTTTTCTCCTCCGCCTCGCCGTTTTTCTTTCTTCCTCCTTCGCATCGCAGAATCCGACGACCAACAACACCGACGACAACAACACGGTTCCCGCGACCAACGAGCGAGCTAAAGATAGCGACTCCGGCCCCCCTGGTCAGCGCGACCGAAGACTCTTCCCCACGTACCATCCATCCATTACATTACAGATACCGTGGTAGGCATTCGCTTGTTCTACCGGACGGCTACAGTCTTCAACTCGACTCGACTCGCCTCGCTTCTTGCTTGGCTTCCATCCCGCTCTCTGCGCGGTGCGGCACTCGAACCACCTCCTCGCCCGTACGATACTTTCACCACAGAGTCGAGACGACCGCCCGACACCACCCCTAAACACCCACCACTCGTCCGAACCTCGCCAATTGCGTTGCGACGCCGTGACGCCGCCCCGCTCCCCAAGCCCAAGTCTGTGACACGTCTGGCTCCAGCCGCCTCCAGGGCCTCGCACTTGCACAGGGGAGCCTCTGCCTTTCGAAACGCCCTTCCGCACCAGCAACACCCTCTGTGCCTACCAAACAAGCTTGGTCTGGTCTGCTCGTGCTGGTAGCAGCCAGCCGCCGCCGAACGGGAGTAGTCATGGCGCTCAACCACTTTTCTACGGCCTCGTCGCCGCCTTCCAGAATCCCATCCTCGATCCGTCTCTCCGCAGCAGCTGCAGTCATCCTCACATCCCTCCCCATGGCTCTCGGTCACGAACACGGCGTCAGCCACATCCAGGAGGGCGAAACAGTCTCCCAAGAGCCCATCGACACGATACTATGGATTCACATCTTCATCATGATGCTGGCCTTCGGGGTCATCTTCCCCGTGGGCATGGTGCTAGGAGTAAGCCGCTTCACCTCAATTCAATATCCGACACTTCCGCCAAAAAGAATGCGCGATTGCTAACGTGACCTCTCCTCCCTACCTAGCTCACCAAGAATCGCTGGCATGTTCCTACACAGGTCCTCGGCACCGCTCTCGCCATCCTCGGTTACTTCCTCGGCCACATGCACGGCGGTAGAGAATTCGTCCACGGCAACGTTCACTCGGGCTTCGCCGGATGGTTGATGTTGATGCTCGCCGTCCAGGTCGGTGTCGGAATCTACTTGAAATTGCATCTCGAGAAGGGCTTCAACGGAAAGATTCGCAGGGTCATCAAGCCCATCCACGGAGTTCTCGGAAAGACCTTCCCCGTCCTCGGCTGGGTCCAATTCTTGTTTGGAGGCATCACTTCGCTGGGTTTCTGCCAGGGCGACCACTTGGGACAATGTTTGGCTCACTTCATCATGGGAAGCGCTTTCATCGCTTACGGCATCATCCTGACCCTGCTGCTTGTCGTGGGGCAGCTGTGGCTCCGACGATCCGGACGATCCCAGGAGTTCTTCGACAGCGTTGTCATTGCCGCGTGGGGCTGCGTCAACACCTTCACCGAGCACCGCTGGGGTACCGAATGGGTTAGGAACGACTGGCAGCACACCACCATGGGCATCATCTGGTGGTGCGCCGGCCTGGCAGGCGTTTGGCTCAGTCGCGATCGCGACGGCAACCCCCAGCGCAACTTCATTCCCGGTTTCGTCCTCTTCATGACCGGCTGGGCCATGTCGGCGCATCCCCAGGAGCTGCCCATCAGCGCCATGACCCACGCCATGTTCGGCAAGACGCTGATGGCCGCCGGCATCACTCGCATCATTGAGATTGCCTTTGTCGTCAAGGACGCCAGTGGCATGTCCGCCGACGGCCGCAAGACCAACAGCTTCCAGTACATCCCCGTATTCGTAAGTGCTAACCCCCCAGAGGCCCTCTGAATGTTTCTGACATGCCTGTCGCAGCTGTTGTACGCCTCTGGATTCCTCTTCATGGGTGCGACCGAGGAGCAGATGGTACTCGTTGCCAACTCCGGACTGGACCACGTTTCCTACATCTTGATTCTATACTCCTTTGCCTTCTTGGTGTTCCTCTTCGCCAACATGCTCATCCACCTCTTCGACCGGAACTCCAACGCGGATGGCAAAGTCAACCTGGACGCACCGGTGGCCAATGGACGTGCGGAGAACCGCCAAGTACGAGACGCCGAGGAGTTTGAGCTGGAGGGTCTCATGAGCGATGACGAGGACGACGCGCAGAAGGGCCTGCGCGAGGATACCGACGACGACCAAGGCCTGGGTAGCCCGAGCACGGTGGGCAAGAACAGCGACCGAGTGGCGCGGTGATAAGAGCGGAAAGCGAAAGCTCGGTGGTAGTGGGATTATAGACAGGGATGGCATCATGCATTGAAGGCTGGCGTTTGGATCCGGTTGCCGCATACTTTTTAATGGGCTGGAAAGCGTCTGGACAAACAAGAATCCTCCTGGTTACGTCGACCTAGAAATGAAACCCTTTTTGGTCAAAGATCTAATTCGCTTATCAAGACGCAAACTCTATCGATAGCTAGGCATCTTTTGTCATATGAGAATTGCATTAATCGGAATGTCAAATCTTGCATTCAGGATCCAGGGAGACTTTTGATGTGCTCTGGGTGATTCCCTGTCCGTGCCTCACCCCGGTGAAGACAAGGTGTGGGCAGTGTACGGTGGAGTAGCTCGGTGAGGGGTGCGGGGCGAACGGTGCCTGGACCCCGACCGCCCGGCGCATCCCACCAAGCTCCACTAAAAAAAATCCCAATCGCCAAATCCAATCCGCTATCAATCGCATTTCTCGCCCTCACATCCTCCCATCTTCACCTCCGACACCTCACCCGTAAAACCCACCACCCACAGCTCCGCCACAATGCCGTCCGTCAAGAACCCGAACCACCGCTCCAAGAACCGCCTCGCGGCGCAGGCGAACAAGGCCAAGAAGGTGCGCCAGAAGCGGTCCGAGGAGAACAAGCACAAGATCGCCAAGAGCGACGCGCAGAGGGGCGCGCGGCCGGGGCTGATGCCCAACAGCGGGCCGAACGCGCCGCTGAGCAAGAAGAAGGCCAAGAAGCTCGAGAAGAAGATTGCGCATGCGATTAGGAGGAAGATGGCGGAGGATGGGGAGGTGGAGATGGCGGGTGAGTGGTCTTGAATTGGGGAAACTGGTTGTGGTGGGGGATACTGACGTGGTGTAGATCTCGAGGAAGACGAAGAGGCGGAGGAAGAGAAGCCTGTTAATGAGGTGGAGATGGATAACATTGCGTGAGAAGGGAAAGAGAGGAGTGGCTTCAAGATGGGAGGGCAAGGAACACGGGGGGCGGATGTGGACATGCTTTGTGAGTTTTGTGGCTTTTCTTTCTATGGATGATGTACAAATGCTGACCAGTCCCAAGTCTAGACATTGCACAATAAGGCGAAGGAATTCAGTCCGAATACAATACACACGATTTGATACCCCAATAACAAGATTGTTTGCGTTTAAGACAGAGTTTTGCTGGCCGGGCAGTGAACCCCCTAACCCAGCGTACCCAATACTTACCACAAGGACGACAGTAGTAGAGATAGGGGCGAAGATAAGGATAACGACGATGGGTTACGAGGATAGACGACCACGATGACCACTCCCCCGATAGCCAACTGGCACCGCTTTAGCAAAGAACTTGCGTTTTGGCGATTACAGGTCATTTTCCTCCTCTGTAGACTTGGGAGATGACTCTTGCCTGGTGGTGTGGTACGGATGCTGGGAGGCAAAGATGCCGGACGGAACTTGCTGGGACGGCGCCAGGCTGGTACCGAAAAGACCACCTGCACCTGCATCATAAGACGTGCGAGCCGATTCTCCAAAGAGGCGACCCCGGCCGGGCGCAGGGGCGGCGGTCTTCGGAATGGAGGTGTTGTCTGTGGCGTTGCCCCGGGCTGGTGCTGGGTTGTAGAGAGCTTCCGCGAAGAGACCACCACGGCCTGCGGTAGTGGGAACCGACGAATTGTAGTTGAGGCTCTGGACTGGTGCTGGGTTGTAGTGCTCCGGAGCGAGACTGTTTCCGAAGATGGAAGAGCGGCTGGGAGGCGTGGGAGCAGCAGGTTTCGGGGCAAGCTCCGTGCCGAAAGCATCCAGCTCTGCGGGCTCCGTCGAGCTAGACGTCGGCGATGGTGACGGCGCTGTCATGACGGGATCGCTGCTTTCCGGGGTGTACGTCTGCGCCTGCTCCATGGCCCTGCGGGCACGCACGCGGGCGCGGAGGTCCCGGGCGGCTTGGTGGGCGAGCTCAGCCTGCCTTCGGTGGGTGAACCCGACGGATGTTGCGCCGGCGGCGTCGAGGTCGAGGAGGCGGTCGCCTTCGCGGTACACTGCCTCCATCTCGCGTTCGGTGGCATCTTGGGACGGGGCCGTGGATGCGCCGGAGGAAGAGGGCTGCTGGCGAGGTGCCTGGGAAAGCGCACCCTGGGCTGAGGTTGGAATAGTAGAGGGCGTGGGAGAGCCGACTATGTGGAATATGCTGCTGGGCGCCAACTGCTCACGTCGGGACTGACGCTGGCCACCATGAGATATAGCGCAGGACCCCAAGCGCCTCCCAAAGGTCTGGGGCGGGCCCGAGGATCCGACGGACTTGGAAGATCCAGCAGAGGGCGTCGCGTCAGAGGGAGGTAGAAGCACCCCGTTGCGCTCGATGAAGGAGGGGCCTGGCTGGTACGACTGCCACAACTCCTTCAGGTCGTGTGTGTCGTTCCGATCCTGCAGAAGCTGGTCGAGCTGCCGTTCAAGAAGCGGGGCAGGCGCCGTTGGGTTGGGCTGGCTTCTCGAAGAGGTGGACTGCATTGAGGCGTAGTTGAAGAGGGATGGCTGGCTCCGAGGAGGAGCTTGGCTGGTGTTGGGTTGAGACGGGCTGAAAAAGGGGCTCCCGATCGAAGGACTCCCAAAGGTCCCCGCGTTGCCTGGCGACTGAGACACTGCCGGTCTATTGCTCTGCAGATTGCGCAATGCTCCGCCAAAGAGACCAAGATTCCTGACGGCTGGCTCTGTGTGAGAAGGTCGGGTTGTTGGCGGCATCTGTCCACCTCTCCACCTGCGGAAGATCTGGTTCACGGCGTCGATGGCGCAGTCCTGCTGCTTCTTGTTGACAAAGCTGCCGTTGTCTAGGAGTGAGGGCACCTCGCCGAAGAAGCGGTCCTTGAAGATGGCCTGGCGCATCAGGCTCATCTTAGCCATCTCAGTGGCGATTCTTTGCTCCGACTCGCGGGCCTCGCGCTCGTAGTTCATGAGGATGGTCTTGGTGTCCATGCCGGCGAGGATGTTGGACGTGATGAGTTGGGAGCTTTGGGCGGTGGGCGCAGACGAGGAGTTCTGGAGGGAAGAGCTTGTCGTGGGCGTGTTGAAGGGGGTGGCGGATGAGGAGCTGACGACAATGAAGCCGTCATCAGCCTGCTTCTCGGCTCCGCTGGGGGCAAAGAGCGGGACTTCGGGGTTGTTGAAGACCGACGCGGTGCCCCGGCTGGCGACCAGAATCGCGGCCTCCGGTATACTTGCCGTGAGCGGAAACGACATGCACATGGGGACGCCGTGGATGTGCGTGTTCTTGTCCATGTGGAGGTCTCTCCGGGCGAGAATGAAGTTTCGGAGAGAGTGGATCGCGTCGTGCCAGCCGACGAGGTACGTCGCCTGATCGAGGGTTGGAGAGCTCGTGTCACGGCTTGCGTGAACCTGCGCCTCGGCGCTGAGGATGCGGCAGACGGCTTCGAGGGCTTCGCCTGCATCGTCGATCTTGACTGCATTGTAGATGAAATCTGTGGGGAAGGCCAGGGAGTGTCTTGGGTGGAAAATGAGGCGTTGTTCGGACATGTTGGCGGCTTTGGTGAGGGTGGAAATGATTGAGTTCCAGAGTCAAGAAGTTGAGTTGTGGATGATGATGGGTGAAAGTGACCTGCGGGGGAAAAAACTGCATTTGTATACGAAATGAACGGTTACTCTGAGGAGGAATATGATATCTACAAGCTTCTGGAGTTGCCTTGAGTGAGGCTGAAGGCCCGTTTGTCTGTGTTGAGACAAGATCCCGCACGACGGGTAAGTGCAGTTTCTAGGCTTTCATCACTATCTGGCAGAGTGACACATCTCAAACCCGAGACTTTTGATCGGATTCCAGTCTTTGTTGCAACTTTTGATTTGAAGAAGAGGAGGGATTTTTTGTCATCGCAGACACCAGTAGAAAGCCTGGACGTCCAACATCAATCAACTGCTGAAGGAAGCTTCGTCACCCCACCATTCAGACTCTCCCCATGGACCAACTCCCGGTCCTTTGAAGATCTTCCCACCCTTCCACACCCAACCGATGTTATCAATCTTCTGGAGCACCTTGACATCTTCCACAGGGTTCTCCAACACGCCAATCACGTCCGCCTCATACCCGACCTTCAACTGCCCCGTCTTGGGTGCCTGGCTCCCGACGCTCAAAGGCCCGTTCGCTGTGGCCGCCTTGATGGCCTCCAGGTTGCTCATCCCGGCTTTGACAGCCGATTCAAGCTCCATGGCCATGTTGAACCCAGGTCCTGTATCCGTGCCCAAAGCGATGGGGAGGCCCTGCTCGATTGCCATCTTGTACGCCACCAGGTGGTTCTCGGCGCAAATCTTGGCCTTCTCATAGGCGTACTTCGGGATGCCCTCGCCGCCGCTGTCAATGATCATGTCCATGATGAGACGCGTAGCAATGTAGATGGTCCCCTTCTCCTTGATGAGATCGATACACTCCTGGTCCGCAAACGAGACGTGTTCCACCGTGGTCACGCCGGCCTTGACCGCTGCCAGAATGCCAGGCTTGCCGTGGACATGCGCCGCAACAGCTCTCCCCTGCCTCGTCGCCTCCTCCACGATGGTCTGCAGCTCTTCGGGGCTGAACTGTGCGTACAACGGGTTATCGTCGCGGGACATTACACCGCCCGATGCAAGGATCTTGATGCACTTGGCCCCGCGCCGGATCTGAAGCCGCACCGCCTTGCGACACTCGTCCACCCCGTCCACGAGCATGGTCGAGAAGGTGCCAAAATGCCCCGGTGAAATCTGCGATACGCCGAGGTTAAGGAGGACATCCCCCGCCGGCAGCGAGAATATGTCGCCATGTCCTGCCGTCTGGCTCAGGCACGACCCGGAGCTATACACGTTCGGTCCCACGATGGTGCCTTCGTCAATGACTTTGCTGATTTCGCAGCCTAGGCCGGCGACGTCGCGCATGGAGGTGTAGCCGCGCTGGATCGCCAGCCAGCAGCCGCGGGTGAGGCGCGCCCCCATGGCGGAGGGGTGCTCGGTGAGGATACCCAGGTACGCGTCGCCGTTGCCGGCGTCGTTGGGGCTGCCCATCATGAAGTGCGCGTGGCAGTCCCATAGTCCCGGCATGAGGTAGGGCACGGTGTAAGATCTGTGGGGGGCGTCGGTGTACTTTGACGGGATGTCGGATTGCGGGCCGATCCAGGTGATGAGCTTGTCTGCGATGACGAGGGCGGAGTCTTTGACGGGTTCGCCGTCGCCTGGGATCAGAAGACCGGCTTTGATAACAGTAATGGTCACTTTCTTCTGGGGTTGGGTGTCTTCATTTTGGAAGGGGACGGATGGGTTTTTGGGGCGAAAGGTGCCGCCGAGAGACGTTGAGTACATTGGCGGCTGCTGAACTAGACGTCTGGTCATCTTGAGGAGATGCTGGGTTGTTGAGTGTGATGACACGTTGTATGTGAAGAGTAGTTGGTTCAGAGATCTGTCTAAAAGCATCACCGAGCATTTTATGGGTGATTCTCAGCATTCCCCTTGGAGGTGTACCGCATTGGGATCGAGGGGGCTGACTGTGCGGTTGAGCTGACCTGAACAGGAAGGTGAGGTTGCTGAAGGATCGGTGGCGGGCCAATCGGGAACAGATGTTACACAGGGATTCAGGCCGCTTATCCTCTTGCTGGTGTATGACTGTGAGCAAAGATGAATGATAAGTTGGCCTCTGACTCGTTCATATGGGCACGATGCTGAATCTATAATTGTTACGCCGGGATTTTAAATGGAATCATGGACTACTTCAAGGACTTCTATCTCGTCAGATATGGTACTAGGTGCGTCTGGCCGATGACATGGTCTGACTTACTCAGTGGGACATTGCTTAATCCTCACCAGAGCTGCAAGACATCGTAAAAAGAAACTCCTTGTGTTGTCTTTGCTCATGTTCCTGCTGGATCTTGACATGAAGTCGCAGGTTGTTCACTCAGCCCTATGGGGACCCCATCAAGGACCCTCTGTGGATGCCTTCCCCATCCTTCACGATGCCCTCATCTCCACCCCAACGCACAACTCGACTTGAAATACCGCAACCGTGCGTGCCTCCAGCATCGAAGCACGATCATCAACACCGCGCCGATGGTTTAGTGGTAAAATTCTCCGTTGCCATCAAGCAGCGTCGGGGAGCCGGGGGTTCGATTCCCCCTCGGCGCATCTTTTTGCTTCTGCCACTCAAAAGGCTTCTTTTATCACATGCGGGCACCCAGGCTCCTCGACCCGACTATTCCAACGGGCTCGGAAGACTTCAATACACTTTGTGCGGCATAGTGGCGTGAATACAACTAATTGAGTTGCCCGGATCTGGTGTCCGGAAGCCGTCGCCGGATGCCCCACCTTTGTCGGACCCGGCCCGGCCCCTCCCGTTCTTGGCCTTGGTCAATGTCCCAGCTGAGCGCCCTCTCACTAGTATATATGACACAGCGCATGGTCTGTTTAAACTTTGGCGACTTCGGACGGTCGTCACCTCTTATGCCTCACTGCGGGGGAAGCTCACTTGTGTTTCTCTAGCAGGCAACTCGGCTCCGAAGGCCTGAGCCATATTAACCTGCCATTCACGCTGCTGTCTATCGAAGATCTAAGTGAGACCTAAATACATGAACCGAGTGAAAAATGTCTTCTTTGTCAGGGAAAACAATCGCAATTACAGGCGCAGCCTCCGGTATAGGTCTCGCAACAGCACGCCGCCTTGTGTCCCTGGGTGCCAAGGTGTCGCTCTCAGACAACAACTCTGCCCTCCTCGCGAGCTCAACACTCAAGCTGTCCACTGCTTTTGGCCCAGAAAATATACACTCCAAGGTAGTGGATGTCCGAGACCGCGATGCCGTAAAGGCTTGGATCGCGGAAACCGTTCAAAAGTTTGGCCCGCTACACGGCGCAGCCAATGTGGCGGGCGTTCTCGGTGCCCAAGGTAACAACGTCCGCATCCCTGACATTGGAGATGAGGACTGGAACTTCGTGATGGATATCAATGCTGGCGGGGTTCGAAACTCGATGAGCGCCGAGATACCGGACATGGTTGATGGAGGAAGTATCGTGAACGTATCTTCTGTGGCGGGGAAGATTGGATTGCCGATGAATGGGGCGTATGTCGCAAGCAAACACGCTGTTATTGGACTGACAAAGACCGCTGCGAAGGAGTTCGGAGGGAGAGGGTTGCGGGTGAATGCTGTCTGTCCGTGAGTGCATCTGCTAAATGAGTGCAACGGTATCAAACTGATTTCTCGCAGTGGGACCATCGAGACACCAATTTTGACACAGGCTTTGGCGGCGCCTCAGACCGAGTTTGGGCCACCGCCGTGCTTGTTGGGGAGGTTCGGGAAGCCAGAGGAGGTCGCGGATTTGATTGCTTTCTTGCTAGGCGATGGAGCGTCATATATCACCGGCCAAGCCATTTGCGTCGATGGCGGAATAGTAGTGTAGGGTATATGGTGATCCTGGATATATACCAAGACACGAAGAAAGACATGATGGACGGCTAGCCGGGACTCAATGGAACACGGATATTGGTGGTTGCATCGGGCAGGAGGTTTGGTGTCATCGTCTGCCCAAGTCAGCTTCACATAGGCGGACTCGGAGGCAGAAATCTGACTGTGTCTCTTGTGCTCATTTCAAACACCAATCATCGATGCATTGGTGCGCAGGATTCAATATTGATGTGCTTAAGTCTTCAGACCACGTCAACATGACTGCCTAGGCAGGACATTACCCTGGAACCGTTCAAGTTCGTCCAGAATGTGCGACAAGTGCCTCGAAACATCAAGCCACATGGGGACAAGTGATAGTATGTTATGTGTGAATTGGTCCACAGGAACTAAAAGTAAATCTAGCAAGCGAGTGCCATAGTGGTATCAAAGCAAGATATGAACAAGAGTATTATAGACGATATCCCCCCTTTTTGATTGTCAATGTGACAGTCTATGAACATTCCACAGTTACCTCCATATTCATATTAGCGAGCTTCTTCCGAGAAGACTCTAAACGGTCTTCTCAGGGAGAGAGCTGTGGGCAGAGCCTCCAACGGTCTGGTCGTGGCTGCTACCGCTGCCGACGAGGTCGGAGACGTGGCGGGTGACCTCAACGTAGTCATAGGCGAACTCGCCGAGCTGTGTGTCATCGAGACCGAGGTCCTCATCATCTACGTGGACACGGAGGCTGAGACCGGGGATGAGGTTCATGAGGAAGAGGATCAGGCAGGTCAGGACAAAAGACCAGGCGAAACCGGCGACGGAACCAGCAAGCTGGTAGCCGAGCTGGACGTAGTTGTGCTCGATCCAGCCACCATCGATGACCAAGGCACCATCGAGCGCAGCAATGTAGGAGCTGCATTTTGTTAGCTCTGTTCTCCACGAAGAGGTGCAAGGGACTTACGCAGCGAAGATGCCGGTCATGATGTTGCCGAGGATACCACCGACGCCGTGAACAGCAAAGACATCCAGGCCATCGTCAATGCCAAGGAGGAACTTGAGCTTGGTCGCAAAGTTGCAGCCGATTCCACCAACGATTCCGAAGATGACGGAAGCCCAGGGGGTGACGAAACCAGCACCGGGGGTAATAGCGACGAGGCCAGAAATGGCACCGGAGCAGAATCCGATCGTGGACCACTTCTTCTCGAGGCGGTAGTCGAGCAGCATCCAGGTCACACCACCGACACCAGCAGCGAGGTTGGTGTTGAAGCAGGCCATGACGGCACGGATGTTGGATGCAAGGGCAGAACCGCCGTTGAAGCCGAACCAACCAACCCAGAGGAACACGGTGCCAAGCACAACATGGGTGACATTGTGGGGACGGTAGGGGAGACCGTGAACCTTGTTGTAACCGGTGCGCTTGCCGAGCATCAGGGAGTAGGCGAGAGCGGCGGAACCGGAGGAAATGTGGACAGGAGTACCTCCGGCAAAGTCGAGGGAGCCGAGGGTGAACAGCCAGCCGTTGCCGTTCCAGGTCCAGTAAGCAATCGGGTCGTAGACGATGGTGGCCCAGATGAAGGCGAAGACCATCGCGGGGAGAATGCGACCGCGGTCGGCGATGGCACCAAGAGCGAGGGCAGGACTTTTTTTCGTGTTAGTTTCTGGTGTGTCCGGCAAAATTTGAGACCTGCGTCGCAGCGGGCGCTCTCATGCACATGTGCGGCGTCGACCAAAATCTCACCACAGATGCGCGATGATACGACGGAGGGGGATGTGGTCTACTCACGTAATGGCAGCGAACATGCCCTGGTAGAGGCAGAACAGAATATCCGGGAGCTTAGTCGAGCCGACGGAGGGCTGGGCGACAACATCCTTGAGACCAAAGTTCGACATGTCGCCGAGGAAGACGGAGCCGGTGTGAGAGAAGGTCAAGGTGTAACCCCAGAAGAACCATTGGAAGCCCACCACTCCGACACATATCATCGATATCAGAATTAGGGACAGCGCCGACTTGCGGCGGGCAAGACCCGAGTAGAAGAAACCGACACCGGGAATCATGAGCAGCACGAGTGCTGAGCAGACCATGATCCAGGCCATATCACCAGACTACCAAAGTCAGACATGCTCGAAACCCCTTGTCGACTGTGAACTGACCTCGTAGAAGACATTGAAGTCGGTGACGTTGGTCGAGTAGCCGGCGTCGGCCTCGCCCTCGGTTCCATTGTAGGGAAGGGCGTAGAGAGACATCTTGGTGGTTGTGCGCCGGCGCGAGTGCGGTCAATGGATATTAGTTGGCGAGATAGAACCTAAGAATCGTCTCTTCTTTCGCCAGGCCACTCGTCCTCGTGAACGGCGAGCAGACGTCGAAGAGGGTGGAATGGAAATGGGGTGCGGCAGGGAGGAGAGGGACGGAGGGAAGGGGGAGACCACGGTTATGAAGTCTTCCTTCCGGGTCCAGGCTAGATAAATAATACGGAGCAAAATTATCAGGCAGGCCGGGGCGTGGGCGTCGCCTTGGACCTTCGGTCCTCGTGGTAAGCTGGCCGACATTGTGCATACAGTACTGGGTAGGTATCTCTTGATATGGAACTCCCCCGAACAGGGTAGGGATGGGCAGCCCATGGAACTGGTGCAGAAGAGATGATGAAGGGGAGCTCAGAGACCGAAGAGATGGGACGGGGAGCAAGCTGATTGCTCAGTCCTCTATGCCGGGAACACCAATAGCGCAGGGCCAAGGGGTGGGGAGGAAAGCATAAAAAAGGGCGAGATGGATTCGAGGTGCATGCTGAGAAGGGCATCTTGGGACGAGCTTCCCAAATCCTTCTCTGTCTCCGAGAGACGAGACTAGGCCGCGCCGTGTTCCTCTGCCGGGTAGCAGTGGTACGAGGTCCGTCTGGCTGTGAGAGAGCTTCATCGAGAACGCCCTACCCACGCTGATAGATACGTACCTGTACACCACATGCTTGCGAACCCATGCTCGTGGCCCATGTCTCCAGGTCTTGTGTGGGTCGGGAAAATATGTGGGAACTGATAAGGAATTTGGAGTGAGAGAGACCGGGGTGTGGACGGTCGTGAGGTGAGTTGTCTAGGATCGGGGGACTCGGATGGAAGCTAATTCAGGCCCTTCGACGGTGCCGTGGTTCTTGGCAAGCTGGGCCATTGAACGTTCTTTTGTCCGTTGACCACAGTCAAACAACCTTTTTGGCGCTGAAGAGATCTTCAAAGGCCTGTAAATACGATGAAGTGTTTGCCCCCAACATCGCTGATGGCTTGTGCTCAGTTGATCAGATCCGCGTATGCGGAGAGAATCAACAATCCCCAGGGTCATCCGCAGGCCTAGAAGCCCGCGGGTCTGGATGCCCCATCGTCCGGTGTTGCTGTTCGTTTGTTTATCGGACGGCACGGAAAACTCGTAGGGAAACGGTAGGTAACTTCGGGGTCTTGTACCGCAGCGCAAGGTAGTCCCTCGGGCTCGAGAGTATGTCGACATTGAATGCAACACTGAAAACCAGAACAAAGTTTTCCTCGTCTAGCATCCAGATTGCGACGCGATCCAGACTGTGCTGGCGCAAGCAACAGCCTGACCCGAGACAGCCAAGGCTGCAAGAAGTAGGCGATCAGAACACTTTGAGATTGAAGGAAACCGATGAGGAGGCATGCCGTGCCTCAGCAACGCGAGCCGCAACGGCAGAGACGCACTCATGAGGCGCGCGGCCAATTGAAAGTGTTTCATTTCCCTTCCCTGCGAGATGCTTAAGGCACCTCGTAAGCCCGCGCTCGCCGGCTCTTCCTGGCCACGGCCGAGTGGGGGTGAGTTCGGGGCAGCAGCAGGCATCGCCGTGCATCGGATTGCCTTTTTTCAGTTGACTTGCGTATTGTTTTGATGCAACAACATCTTTGTGGTGCCATTCGATAGAACGTCCAAGCATTAGATCTAACAAAGATGTTATTTGTTGCTATCCCTAGCCGCCGCCTGCTGTCTGAGAAGCAATGACAACACATAGCGGCACTGGTCCAAGATTAGAGCCAGGCGCCAAACGAATCCTGCGCGTTGCCGCATTCCAGAAGACTTCCGATCGGAGACGCGGACGGGACTTGGTTTGAAGCGGGCCGCTTGATGGGAGGATGCCTGTCATCGCACCGCCTCAAATCTTCGCACGAGCGATTGTGTGCGAAGGGATGCATGCGACCGTGCCTGTCGACAGGGCTGGGGCATGGTTTGCAGCTTGCGCGACGCCACAACCTCGTTGAATGTTGACATCAAACATGGAAAGCTGTGTCAGAGTTGCACGACTTGTTCAGGCGGACATTGTATCTGATCCTCCCAGCTTCTACAAATATCAACCAATCGAGCGTTGACAGACAACGCTGGCTGCCGGCAGGATCAGCAGTTCCGATTCCTAGATACATCGACGCAGCCACAAGCTCCTGTGCGCGGCGAGAAGGCTTGGATCGTCAGCAAACCGCCGTTAAGGTTTGACAAGCTTAGCTTCGCGCCATCTGCTGAGCTATCGAGACGTTCGGGACGGAAAAGCAATAAGGAGGGAGCGTTTTGACTTTGGAGAATATAGCTTCCGGTCCCGTTTGTGCGGGAAGAAGCAACTTTGCCGGAGAGCCTCTTCACCAACGCCCGAGGGAAAGGCTTCACAAGAAGAAAGCCCGATGTCGCAGACCGTGCTGAATCGCGGACTGCGACTTGGGTGCCAAACCTCTTCGAAGCTGGGCCAGGTCTCAGGTGTCCAAGAGGTGCACTCAGCAGACGGTCTGGGAGGCCCAGGGCCGGTGGACAGAGACCGAATCGCTAATCTGAGCTTACATCGGAGCGAGCTGGATGGGGATATGTCGGGCCCCAGAAGCGGAAAGGTGGGTTGGTTAGGCGAGCGTGGCCGGGGCTGGTTCCGTGGATGGCTTTGATTGCAGCGGCTGGCCACGTTGATTCGCGCAGGACCGTTGGAAGGATCCTGCAAGACGCAAGACTTTTGCTTTTGTTGGTCTGACTTCTGCTGCTGCGCCGTAGGCTGAAATGTCGGGAATCCTTCAGGTCCACCAATAGATAAGACACTGGCACATGTGCAATAGGCAGGCCGCGGGTGCTCAAAGAACATTGAGCGGTAAGTAATTGGAATGTCTAAGAGACGCCATTGAGTGTGGCCTGATATGGTGTATCTATCCAACTATGGGGGGGCTGTTGGATATCGACGGTTGACTGATGCAGCCAAGCGACTCGTGGATGACGGGGCTCTCTGGTGGGCATTGGCAGGTGACGGCGGACAACTTGAGGGAAGATAGCATGGGAATCGCAGGCTTGAGGATATCGATTGATAGCCAGCATGACTTTACTTGATTTCACCTACCGAGCTGAAAAAAGAGCCGTGGTCGTGGCGTCGTAGATTGCCCACGATGCGGGTGATGAGAACGCCAGGTGGACGACTTCACGAGCCAAAAGTGTGCGGTGGTGTCTTGGAAGAAGCCAAAGTGTCGTCATGGTTGCCCGGATGGAGCACGGAGATGTTAAAGCCAAGACATTGAATTGCCTCCGAGACCTCTCATTTGATGGCGAAGTCTTATGGTTGTTCAATGTGATCCATCAAGAGGAAATGTTGTCGATGGTGGTGGCACGCAGTATGGATCATGGACGGGCGGAATGATTTGAAGTGGATGAACCAAGGCCAGTGCTCACCTCTTTTTCTCCGGATGCCCAGACCGAGGCTTCTCCAATAGCAGCACCGAGAAAGCGTCTTGTACACGCCATGTATCCAGAGGAAGGGTACGCTAATAGGAAGCTGCTGCGTCTGGCTCCATTCCTGCTGCCTTGTGGACAGTGGACAATCTCCCAAGTGACAGGACATGAACCACCACCATCCCTCCACCCACCCGCCGCGAAAGACTCTCTCCACTGCCACGAAGCCTTTAAGAGAAGCTGCTTCAAAGGTGCTTCCCCATTCGCCAAAGCTCCTTATCTCTCGGCACGGTGGAGGCTTCTGTTTAGCGTCATCTTGGCACTGATAAGGCCAGCCAGGGTCCGCTGGAACCAACCGAACCCATGCCCGTCATGCAAGGGTCCCCCCATGTCCCCCTTTCCCTTCCCACCTCGACCGGTTGAAATGGACTGGACCGTTGAATGTAAGACTAACGGTCGATCGACTTCGACCGAAGGAAGCCTGAGGGAAGCATTGCAGGTAGCCTGTTGGGTGACATTGCACATCTATCCTGCTGCTGCATTTTACGGAGCCCTCGTCCAACTCACAACCCAGGCCGTCGGGTTCATCCAAACATGGACCACCGGGAAATGCCCCTCATCGTCTAATTCATGCGCTCAACGTCACCAGCTCATCTCTACTCAATGAAATCCACTCGCCTTATCTAAACATGAGGAAATCATTGTTTTCCATCGTCGATTGAGCACTTGTGAAGTCTTGTAAGAGGACGGGTCGTGAAACTGGCCGTCATGCTGCACCTTTACGGTCGACCGCCACAATCCCTACCGTCTCATATCCGCGTCCCCATTCGCGTCCTGATTCGACTTCCATCCCCGCCCAGCCTGGACTGCATCGGCTCAGAGAAGCCGAATAGCGCTTTTCTGCTCTTGTGATGCAGATAGTCTGATACCGCAGATATCGCAGCAATCTCTGATAGCTGGTCGCCGATTGTCTGACACGTCTTTGCCCCTCCTGCTGGCCGTGCGCTGGCGCATTGTGATTCAGCTGTTGCTCGCTTTCTGTCCTCGGGGTCAATCTCATCCCCCGCCATTCTCATAGACTTGTGGCCATCATTCTTGCCAAGCATGCCTCTAAGTGAAGATCAACTCAACGCCAGATCTCGACTTTGTACCCAGCAGCCCCTCGCAAACACGAACAAAACTGTCAATATCGGAGGTCTACCATGGTTTCGAGAATTGAAGTCGAAATAGACCATCTTGAACTATTAGAACACTCTTCATCACGTCACACAGCGGCCGCACGGAGCTTTTAGAGTTCTTAGACCACACCTGTTCCTGCTCCTGCCGTCCCGTCAATCTGGTATCGTCCCACTGACTTGCGTTCTTGCGGGCGTTCTCACCCATCCATGTCTTGGCCGAGCACCCGACCAGAACCACTCAAACCATCTCTCTTCGCCATCTGAGCGCTTGCCGTAGCCATTCACGTGTCTGCGGGCGTAAGACTCGCAGGTTACTTATACCAGCTTCATCCCTCTCTTCAGATGTTTGGTGATTCCGTCGCGAGGGCTCACCTCCCTTGACATTCCAGCGACTACCGAACGATGCTCGATGACAGCATTCACTCAACCCTACCTGCAGCCGCAACGAAGTCGCAAACCAGGCCATGCTATTTCGAAGAAGTCCATCGAACACGCTGAACAGGATCTTGAATTCAGAATGGACTATGCAACAGGCTCACGCCGTAAGAGCGTTCTCAAGGTTTGACGGTGAGGGAAACGATCAGCAACACTTCACTTCTAACTTTGGTCGATTGTGGAAACCAGAGTTCGAAATAGGCAAAACGAGCTTCGGATCGAAGTCTCTGATACCGATGCCAACCGGCGCACCCGAGGTTCCATTTCAGTGGAAATGTGGACTCGAGATGAATTTCACAAGTGCTACAAGGCTGATAGATCAGACTTTCGAATGATCGCAGAAATTTATGGTGAGCAGATTGATTGCTGAGGCAAGTGAAGAGACTTGCAGTTTGGCAGTCGCTGTCATTTCCGAGACAGAAGACATGACTGTGTGCAACAAACCCCAGTAGAGGATTCGTCCACGCGAAACCTCATCTCTGACATCCAACTTTCTTCGAGTCCTACTTGGCATTGGAGAAATCGTCGAGAGCACATGGAACGTAGTTGGCACGGTGTTGCTGAAGAGGTTCTGGGCAGCAGGCTCGTAGGCATGGAGCATACCTTGTAGTCGAAGAGTGGTCAATGTTCTCCATGATCCATCACCAGCATTTGTAATCAGATCCGAGGGTCATTTGTAAGGCCAAGAATCAGAGAAAAGTTTTGTCGTTCATCAGTTGATGTTAGGTCGTTTTGATCATGGTGGCGATTTCACCAACGGCGTTTAAACAAGTTGCCGCTTGCTCCACGGGCTCTCGCATGATACAGCAGCAGTGAGTGTGAACGGCGTCAAAACTACACCACGGGAGACAGTATCCGTCCGCCATTCTTCCAGTGTCAAACTGACTCATAATGACTAAAGCAAATTGGCAGAATAGCGACAGTATTTAGCTTGCAAGATTCTTCAAACATAGCATGTATATGTGGTTTCTAAAACACAAGCAACATCTTGCACACCTCTCTTGAGACTCTACTTGCTGCAAAAACCTTCTCAAAAATGTCTCTCCCCTCGAAGACCCAGGCCTGGAAGGTCACCGACATTCGAAGCGACAACTTTGACGGACTTCAACTGATCGAAGACGTTCCCGTAAGCACCCTAGGCGATCATGACGTCCTCGTCCAGATTGAGGCCGTTTCCCTCAACTACCGAGACCTGGCCATCCCCAGAGTATGTGCTTCCGAAGTTTACTCTAATCGGCCTCCGTTTCCCAAGTGCTGATAATCCCAGGGCCTATATCCGTTCGCAATGAAGACGCCTGTTATTGCGGGCTCAGATGGCGCAGGCACAGTTTTGGCTGTTGGGCCCAAGGTGAAAGGCTTCAATGCTGGTGATAAGGTCTGCACCTTGTTCAACGAACTGCATCAGACCAATCCTATCACACCCGAGGCCGTGGGTAGTGGTCTGGGCGGAGCCGTTGATGGCACTCTGCGCAAGTACGCCGTGTTCCCTGACCATGGCCTGGTCACTGCTCCATCGACTCTGAGTTCCATTGAGGCTAGCACCTTGACTTGCGCGTCTTTGACAGCTTGGAACGCTCTTTTCGGTTTGAAGAAGCTGAAAACGGACGACTGGGTTCTGATTCAAGGGACCGGCGGGGTCAGCCTGGCTGCTATTCAATTCGCTGTCGCGACAGGGGCGACAGTTGTTGCAACTACATCTTCGAGCGACAAGGCTGACACCCTGAAGAAGATGGGTGTTTCTCATGTCATCAACTATCGAGAGGTTGCAGAATGGGGAGATGCCGCCAGAGCCCTTACTCCGAAGGGACTTGGCTTCGATCATATCCTCGAGATTGGTGGAGCAGCTACTGTGGCCCAGTCATTGAAGGCAATCAAACTCGAAGGCCTCATCACGATAATTGGCTTCTTGACCACCGCCGAGAATGACAAGCAGCCAAACTTGATGGAAGCTCTGAACCATATTTGCACCGTTCGGGGCATCTTCGTCGGGTCTCGGGAGCAGTTTGTCGAGATGAATCGTGCCATTGATGATTGGAAGATTAAACCTGTTGTGGATGCCAAGGCCTTTGGATTCGGAGAGGCAAAGATGGCTTATGAGTACCTATGGGAGAGACTTAACTGTGGTTGTCGCGATCTAGCTCGCTTGCTACAGACTAGCCTTTCCGCACTGGGTAGCTAGATACAGTATTGACAACGCAACATAGACGCCAAGACGTATATATTAGCCTCATGTGATCTCGTATGTACCTCCGTCCTGTGGTGTGTGCGGTGTCCAGGCGAACGTCGCTTTCTTCATCTTTTCAGCCATCAGACGACTTATCCTAGGCGGGTTTGCTCTCCCTATGAGGGATCTTCTCGGCCGGTAAAACTCTTGCAAGGCTGGGGTGAACATTTTTCAGCTTCGTTCCACGTGCCATCCTTGAGCAAAGGTATCTAATCTGTGCTTCTCGTAGGTTAAATGAGATTGGATCGATGACGTGGTGAGGAAAAGTGTCCCGGTTGGCTATACTCTGTATTTCTATTATATTTCTATAGGTGGTGTTCTAGCAATTCGACAAAGGGATTTTTGGCTCCCTTCCAGTACCGCCCAGTGGAATAAAATAAAGGTGTCTGTCCGTTCACATCTACTGAAACAGGACTGGCCTGGCCTAACTCTAATAAAAGTTTGACAGACCCAATTATGCCTTTCTCGGCTGCATATGATAGCGGTGTCCGTCCTAACTTATCTCTAGAATCCACTTCAACCTCGCCGGTGTCCAGCAGAAGCTTGATCTTATATTCCATGGGGCCGCCTTCAGCATATGAGACCGGTACTTCCCCTGCGTATGAAATAGTTGGACCTGGTATACAGCTTGCAGCATATGACAGTGGTGTTCTGCCCGACTCATCCCTAGAGTCCACCTCAACCTTTCCGGTGTCCAGCAAGAGCTTGAAGTTCTCTGTAGAGCTGTTGCCTGCAGCATATGAAAACGGGGTTCGGCCCCACTTGTCCCTAGAGTCAACTTCGACTTTTCCACTATCAAGCAGAAGCTGGAGAATTTCATCAAAGTTAGTCTGTGCTGCATGTGAGAGTGGCGTTCGACCTAAGTCGTCCCTCGGGTCGACTTCGACTTTGCCAGTGTCAAGCAAAATTTCGACATTGCGCGAGTCATGCCCCACCGCATGCGCAAGCGGGGTATTGCCTGATGCATCCCTCGAGTTGATGTCGACTTCAATATTTTCAAGCAAAAGCTTTAGAGCGGTTGGATCATAGTGGTTAGATGCGGCGTGGGATAGCGGTGTTCTACCTCTTATATCCCTCGAGTTCACATCGGCTTCAGTGCTGTCAAGCAGAAGCTTTATGACGGTTGGATCTCGGTGACAAGATGCAGCGTATGAAAGCGGTGTTCGACCATCATGACATCTGGAGTTCACCTCGATCACACCTGTCTCAAGTAGTAGCTTCACGACGGCATAGTGGCCCTTGTCGCAAGCATGAGAGAGTGCCGTTCGGCCGGTTTTGTCCTTATGTTCGATGTCGACTCGGCCAGTTCTAACAAGCAGGCCGACAATGGCGTAATATCCGCATCTGGACGCATGGCATAATGGTGTCAAGCCAGACTCGTCCGGTTGGTCGATGCTTGTCTGACTAATATCCAGAAATAGTTGGCAGATGGCCAAGTGTCCGTTCTGGGCGGCGTATGACATCGCCTCGCTGAACCGAGCGTCTGCGCTATCAGCGTCGTCCTCTCCTAGCTCGAGAAGAAGAGCAACAACCATTTCGTTGCCAAATTCACAAGCATGAAATAAGATGCCCTTTTTGGCGTTGAAGGTGAAGTCCCGTCCTCGCTTGTTCAAGACGGCCCATTCCTGATGGTAGGACGTCTTTAAACCTTTGAGTGCCAAGCTGCTGGGATTGACTTCCTTATGGGCAGTCAAGAATGCGTGTACAGCATGATAACTCTTGGTAACTAGAGCCGCAAGCATTGGGCTCCCATACCTCTCATCTTCGACTTTGAAGCATGCCAACTTTGAGCGGTTAATACTGATGAGTTTGGCCCTGTTTTGCTCAGCTGCGATGTACAACAGGCTGGCATTAGGTGTATGTCGACGTATTCTGTGCTTTTCAAAGAGATTGTCCAAGATTATCCAACCGGCGAGATGAAACGATTGAAGAAAGTCAAGCTGGCTGACTCCTGCTTCTTCTGCTGCATCAGAGTGATACAGAACCTGCTGCGTCGCATATTGCAGAAAGGGAAATCTCTTCTCTGCCGATTCTCGCAGCTTATTGGCTTTTTCGTATGAGACGTGAGGGAGAATCTTGCCGATTTCCATGGATGTGGCAACATTAAGATAGCTGATGCAGCAACATTTCAATCTTTCATGACATTGTCCGCTAAAGTTGCTCCCAAACTCGGACCAAATTTGACTCAGTCCATCATGCTTGAGAAGAAAGTCTCTCACTGACTCATGAATGAACTGGACTGTCGGGGTCTTTGATTTGGTGACTTCAGTGAGACCCTTGGAGGAATCAAGAATGAATCTCTTCATAATGTCGGCTGTGATATCCTCAGGGTCCCAATCAGACAAGACTTCGGTTGAATCGGTCTCAACCCCGGACAGTATCGCAAAGTACAGTTGCTCCGGTCTCAACGGCTCCTTCGCGAAGAGCACCCATTGGATACAAAGAAGCAGTTCATCCCTGTGGTGGCGATCACGAACCAAAATGTCTCGAAACAAAGTATTCAGGTCGCCAGGAATTTCTCGAAGTCTTTGTCGAAGTCGATGCATGCGACCTCCGTCGTATTCCTTGTTGAGAATGTCCACGACCAGAACAACCCACATGAAAACTCCAGATGCCTTTTCCTGAAGATCATGGCGGATCTGCTGGGCGACTTTGCTATCCCCGATCTTCAATTCGCTGCTCACATAGTTGATAATGTCATCCTGGTGCCCTTGTTGCCCTTCCAGAACGAGGCTGACTGCCTTCGAAATCGTGATGTAAGGGTAATGCCTACTCGAGAAGCAGACTTGAAAGCTCACCCTCTTCCGTGTAGTAGCTTCGGCAATGTGTTCGAAGAACGACACCATGTTTCGTATCTCATCTTCGTCACACTCATCCAGTGCGTCTATGAAGCAAGTCACGGACAGATTCTCAAGGTTCAAGACTGCCTCTTCGAAAAGGTCTTTGAGGGACTCAAGAGTCCACTCTCGAAGCCCGTTTGTTGGTATCATCATAGCTGGAAAGTCTAAGATCGTCCGAAGCTGAGGAAACCCGTCAATGAGTTGAACAAGCAGCGATCTGTACATTCCCGTTATGGACTTCTCCAGTTGCTCGCCTCGTGCGTTGAAGAAGAAGTTGATTAAAGTGCTTTGCTTCATTCTCTTGCGGAAATTCGTGGATATGAACTTCATCAACGTCGATTTCCCTGTTCCTGGTTTTCCTTTGATCCATAAGAAACCATGATGTGTGTCGCGTTTGCTATGATCCAGCCAGTCGAGATACTGAGTACTTCTCAGCACCCATTTGCATGTTCTAGCGTGCGCTCTCTTAATAGTCATTTGCCGAGCATCAATTTGTTCGAAGGTCAATGATTCCAGCAGTTGCTTTCTCCGTTCGTCAATCAGGTGTTGTTCCCCATCAACGGTAACCCCCAGGTTGCGCAACTGAGTTGATGTCGGTGCTGGCGTGGGAGAACATAGCCGACCAAGTTCAAACAAAAGATCTTTGGCATATGCAGCAGCAGCAATGGCTGCGTATCCTTGCCATGCCTTACTTTTGTGGGAGTCAGAGTAGTCGCATATGCCGCGAATGACCAAGCAAGGAAGGGTGTTGCTTAGGCCCGCAGCCTCCATTTCGAAGCATAAGAAGTTGTTTTCGATGGCAAGCTTGTCGCGAGTTAGGGCGTCTTTCATCACCTGGTTGGCTGAGCCAATTGCTCCGTAGTGAACAACAAGCTTGTCCGCAGCCCGCGCAGGTCTGTCCACGAGCTTCGAAGGGTCATGCCCACAGACTTCTGCACAAGTCCCCTCAGATATTGAAGGGTGGACAACACTGCTTCGATAAAGCTTGTCGCTATCGTGACTTGGACGAGCATATTCACTCTTCAAGTTTGGGTATGCATCAAGAATATCGGTGATTGTCTCTTGGATTTGGTGCCCGTTTCTCCTGTGCCGGGCTTGGAGTCCGTTGACTGCGGTGCTCAAGCGCCATGGCGGCTGGTTCAACAAACTGGTTTGCTGAAAGCTTTGACCTTGCACGGCCTTTCCGAAGTCGTATTGAACCACACTGCTCCGTCCATTACGAGGAGTACCGACCACAATATCTCCGAGACGGATGTCGTTAATGCGTGTCGGAGCGCCGCCACCAACGCCCACCATTAGACCGATGCGGACTTGGGGAAAGCTATGCAGCATATCCCTTGCAACGGCTGTCGCGGCCGATGTGCCATATTCTGGCAACACGGCCATGACAATATTGTGCTGCCCAATTCTGCCCAGTGTATAGTGGCTCGCATCATGCAAGGGGAGGTCGTGATGGCGTTCGTGCTCTTCGTCCAACAGCGCCTGCCCAGCGACGTACTCCGTAACTATGGCGCAGATCCAGCCCACAGTGTATTCATGGCGCGCGAGTCTGGGTTTTGCCTCTCGTACCACGTGGCGTCGCTTGTCGAGATGCGCATGTGGTGCATAATCGGGATTCTCGTGAAGAACTTTTCGCTTCGGCTCCATGCGAACAGGGAGACGGGAGTGCAGACTTCGTCACAAAGGGGAGAGACACGAATTGTATAGCAGGGGTAAGACACGTCAGGCTGCGCGGAAAGTCAGCGTCATTCGGTTTGTTGAGCATTCTGTTAGTTCCCTACCTTGCACATAGAGGCGCTGGGCTTCCAGGCTGGGTTCAACGGAAGTATTGTCGAGGGCTCAGCAATTTTGGCGATGAAGGCCAACAACGTGTTTTCGCAGCAACCACGAGAATACGCGTGAGCGACGGAAATGGCGACGAGAATGGAAGGAGAAAATGGATCTTGCTGTGCCGTTCAGTCCAATTCAATTCGGTGTGTCTCACTACAGCGACTGTGCCACCTTCACGTCTGCTGCAGCAAGGTGTTATTGGTGGAGGGTCCCACTGTTACCCCCTGACTTATGCATTGCAACCTGCTCGCTGACTCTTCGCGCGACGGCCTACCTGCCTTGGGTAGATGGCAGTGCTGCCAAGGTGGCAGGATGTTTTCGAGGCAACACTGTGGTGCTTTGAGGCTATCGCCGACTGGCGTTGTCCCACGAAACGAATCTCGACCAGACTTTCACAATGTCACGGGGAATGGGAGGCATTGTCGCGTCGATCAGTTGGTTGGGAATTGGAGATGTAGCCTGCAATACCGAGTTTTATAACGAAACCCGATTCCATGTATGACCTCGCTGCCGGTGAAGTCCTCATCGTCGAACTCGCAGCGCCGGATGAGCATCTCACAGCGTACTCGAACAAGATTCCCGATTTCTTCCTACTTCAAAGGGCCCCCATTGGCAAGCTTTGGCCCCTAAAGAGAGCGGTAATTAATGCGATGTATGACCATATGGCTTTTTTACGCCGGACAGTACGATTCCATCTACGACAGTGTAATCGCTACGAACTAATCACGGTAGTTGTGATTGTAAACTCTTGGTCGACCCGGATGACAGAACGCGTCCTTCGAGACGCGTTGCCTTTCTGTCCTTCCCGCACTTGAATGGGAACAAGCTCCACGTCGCTACGATTGCTCTTCTTCCCATCTGACCAGGAATCGTCTTCCGATTCTCTGCCTCTGCGGCCCGAACGGCAGGTTTCTGCAAATGCAGGTCTGTTGATCTCAATGCCGCTCTCGTCGTCACCTTCTGGTCTTGGATTGGCATCGTGATGTTTCTTATGTAGACTGTGATTATGACCGTAAGACCGTTTAGCGGCAGAGTTGGCGTCAAACCGTAGTCGAAGGTACTGACGTAATGATGGGATACAAGCAACTATCAGCGCAATGTGCTCGTCAAGGATAGCCCATATTTCTTGGGTAGATGTCTGTTAGCACTTGAAGTCCCCGGGGATATCTTGAAAGTAGGTATAGGCTCAAGTTTGAGCCAAACTGATGGAGAAAGCTTACGAATCATGGTGAGCGATTTTGAGGACGTTGGCTCAAGTTGTATACTCAAGAACCTCGCTAAGCTAACGGCAATGTCAATAAGACCCAGAGCGAAAGTTGTATAAATGCCAATCATGGTGCTTCTCTTCATCTGTAAACCCTTGAGAATGAAGAATGGCATAGCCAGTACTTTCCACACTCGTTAGCACTCTTTTATTGAAAGCCTGGCAGAGGAACTCTCGACTAACTGCATAGATTGGCACTGAAGTGTAATGCCCAGGACACATGGAAGATAGTTGTCATTATTTGGATGCTGCAGAGACCTGACGAGTTCGAGGAGAACGACCTGAAGAGGCGGCATTAAGCAAGAGACCAGGCGAAGGGCTTTTCAAGGGTAACCGTACCAATTACGCTCGATGGGCCAGCAAAGGAATAACTGTAATGAAATCGAAACGATATAACCCGAGACGCAGTAGACAATTGTGGCGTAAAGCATTTTGCGCAAGACCGTCATAAATGGTGGGAATAATTGGAGGTATGTCGCGAGTAGTGCAAATTTGCAGAAGTAAAGAGCGCTGAAGAAGGGGAAAATGGTCACCCAGATTAACTGAACTCTAGACATGAGTCTCTTTCGATATTGGGTTCAAGTGGATGCATGCGTGGTCACTCACCTTTCTCACATGTTCAAGCTTAGCGGGGTCGGCCTCCCAGTTGAAGAGGGTGTAGTTGATATCAGGATGCAGTACGTCTTGGTTGCGCATAAGAATAACCAAAACAGCTTGTGCTAGACAGCTAAACCATGCGATGACCAAAAGTCCATCGCTGAGGGCGAGAGGCTGTGACTGGATCTGCAGCCGAAGCCACAGTCGTGCTAGGATGAGAAGACCTGACAAACCGAGGAGCGTGAACAAGCAGCCCTAACAACAGTGATCGCAATGTCAGCCTCGCCACATCTAAACTTTCACTGCTGAAAAGGTAGGAAGCATACTAGCACTCCAGCAGCAGAGGGTGCTGCCATACTACTGATCATTGGCGAGAAATCGTCGTTGTGAGATGTGGAGAGTATTGGAAATGCACCATCTACTCGTAGTATAGATAACAGTAAAAAAAAACAAAAGCGCCAAACGGAACGGATTGAGTTGAGAACTTCTTCCGTGTCAAACAGCATTCAATCGCAGTATCGTAGCAGCTTGAGTTGGGATGCAATAGACCCAGAGACTGCATTCCAGAAGGCTACACGGACAGTCAAGTCAACGCATCAGAAGATTGGGTCTGTTGATGAATTTTTCCAGGCCCTGGAAATTTAAAATCACACGAGGACTATTCCTGCCAGGGTTCAACTGCCCCTTGTATTCGTAGTGACTTCTGCGGCAAGCAATACTGGGAAACCAACGCAAGCGATGTCGACAAGGTTTATGACAAAGTGTTGCGAAATTTTTACCTTGCGATACCCCCATGCTGTTGTTATCCGGATGTATCCGGTAGCTCTACGGAATTGGACTTACTAGCCACGTGGCCTGGGATTTTGTCGGACCTAACGTGTTTGAAAGAGAAAACGAGACCGCTTGAGAGTTAGGTATCAATTTTCTTGCTTACGCGTCTCTTTCATATTCTTTAGGGGGAAAAAAGAAAACAGAAAACAGAAGCGAAGTTAATTATCAGCTCCAAAGTTCTGTAAAGCTATAGATGTCTTGATCTAACATCCAGATGGCAGAGACCAAGCTTGGTTGGGCTACGCAGCCCTGGCGCAAAATGGCTGGCACCGCCAAGTGGGATCAGCAGTTCAGCACAGCTTCCGTGCTCGTGTTCACGTAGACAAATGGGCTGCGGCCGTTTAAGATTGCAAACCCCATCAAGCCGAGGCAGATCTGCGTACGAGTGTCGGATTTTGAAGGAAACGAGTCATTTTCACCGCTTCAGTCGGCCATCTTCGGCCCCACTACCCGGGACTCAGACCCATTTTCTATGCCGACCGGGGTTGGCATTCATCATAGATTCGGAACAGGACTCGGGGGGGCGCCTTCACTGATGCAGACGTTGGTTATCCCCTGTGACCCTGGCAGATTGTGAGTCTGCTATCGACGGCCCCAAGTCCTACAAAGCTAATGCTTTTTCTCAAAATGACAATCGATTGCCATATGGCTTCTGTTTGCCTCGTCTATCTCCCTCTTAGTCAATCTCATGGCCTGTATGATGCATGGAGATTTATTGTTTTACGAAATCTCGGCTCTAATTTGTGTCTCCTGCTTTCCGACCTACACTTCTTCGGTTCGTCTAGTGTTCTCGCCAGCTGTTGCAGAAACAATTGTGCGGCTCGACGCGTCCTACATTTACTTGCAGTGGCTCCTATCAACCAACGGGTCACAGCGTGGACCATCATTGCCGATGGGGTTACAGTTTGTGAATTTCTGAAAGACGGGCTCTGGGTTGGATATCATCTCGCGCACTTCAAACGCAACGAAGGAAAACATTGCCCCGCCCGTCAGCTACATCCCCGAAGATTTTCTCCCGGAAGAGTCTCTTCAACTAACGGATCAAGCTCTTGTAAATCGCACAAGGCTAGTTCTCACTGAAATCTCATATTTTCATTTCGGCGGCAACACCACTGGAAAACGTCAAATTTCATCTTAAAAGCGTGGCACTGAGCGCTGCAAGTTGTATCCCGGTGACCTCCTTTGGCCCACCGAAAGTTCCTGGAAAGCTTTCGATTTGCTTCTGGGCGACGTTTTAAACAAGATTGTTTCTCTCGCATCCGCACACGTGGATGGTTTCGGTAATCAGGACGCCACCGAGTGCGCAATCATCAGCACTAGATAAAACAACTCGATGTTGCAATGAGTCAACTTTAGGGACATAGGCCTACCACGCGCACCATCTGAGCTGATACTCGTGTCTAACATTTCCAACTCGACCTCGGTAATAAGTTTCTTCTATTAAGGGCTCGCATGCCTCCCTTCTGAGAAGTATTGCACCAACTGCACTAGGAGAATGTCCGGAGTAAGTTGTTGCAGCGAGCAAGGTAGCCCAGATGCAGCTTGCGGCGAACTTTGCCCGCACTCATACCTTGCGCCTTATGGTCACAAACACCGGCCACGACTTCAACGGCCAATCTCTTGGTTCTGGTGCGATATAAATCTGGAGGAACAAGCTGAAAGGACTTGAGTTCTACAAAGACTACAACACCCCAACGCACACAAGGTCTACGATGAGGTTGGGGGTGGAGATATTATCAACGAACTTTACGAAGCTGCGGATGCGCATAGTGTCGTTGTGGCTGGAAGAGAGGGCAAGACTGTCGGCTTCGGAGGAGGGGACATTTGGTGGCGCGCATTCCCCTCTTGGCCCATTGTACGGTCTTGCTCCTGACCATGTCCTCGGCATCGACGTCGTGACGCCCGATGGTAGATCCATCAAAGCGAGTGAGAAGAAGAACAGACCTGTTTTGGGCTTTCCAGGGAGGGGGGGCAGGCAACTTTCCCGTCGTGACTTCATACCGTGTACGTCATCAAAGCCCAATCCAGCTTACCCGTCATCTCCGTTGCCAGTTTCAGCTTCGGATTAAACGGTTTGTCAGTCACATATGAAGCATTCTTGGACTTACGCGAGCTTCTGGTAGGTGATGCCCACTTTTAACGCCGGTGGAAACTGCCAGTAACGGTTCATCTGGCCTGCAGTGCTCAAGAAAGCCTCATTTGTCTTGTCGCCCTGGTTCGGTCAAAAATGACAGCGGCAGAAGCAGTCGAGCTCACAGCGCCATTATTTGCAAAGTGGAAGGCTCTCGGTATCAATGAATGCCAAACCGAAGTGGATCGATTACTCGACATTTCTCTAGGCATGGACAGCCGGCTTCCCGGTTGAACCTGTTGGGTCTCACGGAAATAAAATGGCATCATGCCTCTTTCCCCAGGAGAATCCTGCCTGGCGTGATGCTGCCATGTTCGCGATCTCTTGGGTTACTTGGGACGCAGATACCTCGCTTGAACTTATAGCCGAGCTGAGCAAGAACCTAACAGAAGTTTGGATGCAACCTTGGCGAGATTCAGCCCCAAATCCGGGCGCTTATGCCAGCGAGGGTGATGTTTGAGAGCAGCTGTCATTCTTTGGCAGTAACTACAAACGACTGTATCAGGTCAAGCAGGAGTACGATCTATCTGGGTTATTCCACAAATAGGAACGGGTAGCGAGGACTGGTACGTGACGGGCCAGCTGAATGAGTTGCCTGCACAAAATGGTCATCTATGTCGTGTATAGAGTGCCCGCCTGATCTGCCTGCATTGCTGTCTTTCATTTCAAGACGTGCTCAGCGATAACCGGAGGAATGAGGAATGCAATGAATTCAAAAAAAAGAAGAAAGACAAAATTAGACGCTGCGGTGCTAAGCCATGCCAGCTCAGTTGAGTTGCTCTTGACTACTACCCAGTTTGTTGTTGTAAGCTCGCCGAGACCACGGACATCTTTCGCAACATTGAACTGTCCGAATTGTCCGATCCCGATTGCTGAGCCAAACCGGCCCCGTGGGACCTCCTACTTCAGCGTGTCAGACCCAGCCTGAAACCCAACGGGTTAATCAGTGTGCTGCGCCCACCACGAATACAAGCTAATCAGACTACACCTGCCGTTTAATTTATTTCTGTCCAGAAAGAAACTTCAATAGCGAAGAGTGATCTCATGCGAGTCATACCAAAAGCGACCTAACCGAATGGTCTGCGCTTTCACTTTGTTATTTAAAGCCACGGGCAGCAGCCACGAAGGCACACTTTTCGCAATCTTTCACAGGACTTATCACCAATCATTCCCGGTTTCGTTACTATTTGCATCATGAAGTTCAGACTTCTTACTTTGATCGCCGCTGCGGTACAAATCTCAGTAGCATTTGCCAGCGTCAGGGATATTCATTGTGATGAGTCCTACCCCAATGATGTAAGGAACTACCAACGCTTCAGCAGACCGGTAACTAATGCTTCACAGTGGGAAACAAATTGTGGAGAGACTGATCGAGTGGCATGCAAAAGTCGTTGTGAGGAAACAGTGAGTTATGGACAGTCGTTCTTGTTTGCTTCGCTGACAATATGCAGTGCCAAAGGCCCAATTCTCTTTCAATGTCGACTCCTGAGGGAAGTTGTGATTGTTGGTGCTCCGCATAAGGGAAGTCACGATTGCTGCTGTCAAGGTTAATTTGGTGTGAGAGAATGAAATAGGACGATGGCAGCGTTCCTATTGTGAGCGTTTCCATTAAAAAACCTAAGACTCAGCTCATGGCAATCCAAGTACCCGAGACAATGAATGCTGCTCAATGCATATTTCTGCCACCTAAATCTTCCAAAGGCTTAAAGTCTCCTTTTATCAGCTGCAATTCTCATTAAGCTCAACTAGGCCGGATGAAAAGGCTGTATGTCATGTTGATCATGTCAAGTTCTAGTGCTTAGAGAGGTGATAATTATCGCTCAGTTATGTAATAGGGGTGTTCTGTGTCGTCACTTTGCTTTTCCGAAGTGTCATAATGGTTTTGGTGTGCTCAAGCCCCAGAGAAGTACAAAGGGAAACTAGTCTCGCCTGCGGCTGTAAACTTACTAGTCCAGGACTTCATTTGATTTCCCCGCGCACTCTGCCCCTTGCTGTGCTGTCAGTGCATAACGTCGACTCTTCTGGTCTGATTCAGATTGTCCCCCGAGATCTCTTATTAAAGCTCGAGTTTTGAAGATGACTGTCTCAGGGCAAGAGTCGTTTGATGAAGAGTTTTGCTAGCCGGGCAGTGTCCAACGCACCCATGTTTAACCCGTATTTCCTACTAAGACCCCCTTATTTTACCATGCTAAGACGATATGTTTTCTATCGTCATCGCTATCATGGTTATTACTAACATCCTCGTCGCTATTATCGTCGTCTGCCGTTAGATTGAAGCATTAAGTATACTACAATTGAAGTTATAGGGACACTGCCCGGATAGCAAAAGTCTTAATAAACCTGGCTGACTTGAGAGCATGCTCATTTTGCTCAAAAGCGCTAGAAAACTAATGCTTTAAGTTTGTCAGTGGGTCTTGTGCTCTAATTAGGTGCAAGAGCCTCTTTATTTCTGACGAGTTAAGTTGCTCGGTTGGGCTACACATTCTGCTCAGGCGAGAACTATTGATCCGATGGGTCTCCTACGGAATGATGTTCAACCCATGCGTTGACGTTGTCTTGTTTGCCCTACAAGACGCTTGCAGCTACCCTGAGTGTAATCAATGTGCCAAGTACAGCGCGTCGATGAAGAGGGTCAGAGAGAGAGATGCCACCAACGGATGAAGGTCGCTGCACGTGGAAACATCAAGCAAGGGAAACCAGGCTAGTCTTATCACCACTGCCAAGCCAATCTAAGCTTAAATGGGGTTACACGGGATGAACAGGGAAATGCTGGGACTCGCGTTGAGGAACTTTTGAATGGCTTAGATGAAGGCGGTTTTTCTTTCCTAGCTGTCGGTCCAGACCACTTTATCGGTATTACTCGTGGGTATCAATCAAGCCAAGGTTGTTTCTAGGGAAAAAAGGCAAGAAGTCTCGGTCCAAGCTGCCTCGAAACATTTCAAGTCTTACGCAATTCTGTTCACAAACACCAACAACAAGCAACAGGAAGGAAACGTCTCCGGCACCGACAAACAGAACCACGGGGGCGGCGCGCTGGGCCGCTAATTTCGGGGGTAGCATCGACCTGCCGAATCGGGGCAAACTCCCCCGCATCGAACGGAGCTCCCGCGGGGTCCCTGGCGTCTGGCCCAAGGTGACACTGGCGCAACTCGGTGAGGGGAACGACGCGTGTGGCCCAGAGCTCCCTGCTCGCCTCGCGTGTCTGTCCTTGCAAGATGGCCTTGGCATCGCGGGACTCATCAGCCCATTGGTGAAAAAGAAACAGCGATAAATGATTGTCTGTGGTCGGGCAAACTTGTCATACCGCAAAAGTTCCTGATAAGTGGTTCCTGGGAAGAAAAGTGCGTCAGCAGCTGCATGTCTCGCCAGCTGCCTCGTCAAGTACACGTTAGGTGACGCTTATCGATGATTGCGTCGGTTTGTTCCATCTTGAACCATCAACATGAAGGATATTGAATCAGTTGCTGACGACAAGCAGCGCTGGGCTGTTGCCGACTGAGTTCTTACCTAGTCAATTGTCCCCGAACACCGCAGCCGATGGTCCTCGAGTCCATATTCACCGGCGTTGGGGACGTTGCAAGCCGCAAGGCAGGCAAGGACAGGCCTGGCCAACGAGCCTGGCGATCAACATCATCATGCAGCTGCAGCAGCCCAGGGTATGATCCGGGCGGAGCAGGGCAAATGAGAAGGCTTGGCAGACATGCTATATAACGCGCATCACCAGTTTTCGTCGAGTTTGCGACGCCTTTGCTCCCCAGGTCCCAGCCAAGCCTCCCCAGAATCATTCACTCGATCGTCGGTCCTTCACAATGAAGACTTCTGTCGGCGCCCTCCTCTCCCTCGCCCTTCTCGGCGAGGCCTGCCTCCTCCCCCACGAGGCAGCCGGCCGCAAGATCACCCGTCGCCAGATCAACAACAACACCGGCGTAGCCATCGGAACTGGCGACCGCTTCGACGGCGGCAACAAGGTCCCCCGCGGACTTGGCACGCAGCCCGCCGGCACCGACCTCGCGACTCTCCTGAACGTCAACGAGATCAAGAGCGCCGTCCGCGGACTGGTCAACGAGTACGACATCGAGTATTTCGAGGCGCCTTTCAAGACGTACCAGAATGCCACCATCTTCGGCGCAAAGGTTGGCGGCGCAGGCAACTGCACCGATGCGTACCGCGTGTACTTCAACGCCGCGATCCACGCCCGCGAGCGCGGCGCTTCGGACAACATCATCTACTTCATCTCCGACCTATTGTACGCCAACAAGCACGGCGAGGGGCTGACGTACGGAGGCCGGACGTACTCCAACTGCGACGTCCAGCGTGCGCTCTCGACGGGCATCGTCTTCACGCCGCTGAGCAACCCCGACGGCGTGGCATATGACCAGGCCACGGGTAGCTGCTGGCGCAAGAACCGCAACCCGGCGGCATCAGGAGGAGACCCGGAAGCGGTGGGCATCGACCTCAACCGCAACTTCGATTTCCTGTTTGACTTCCTCGAGGACTTCGCGCCCACCGTCGGACCGAACGTCGCGTCGGAGAATCCTGCGGACGAGACGTACCACGGCGCGGCGCCATTCTCCGAGCCCGAGACGCAGAGCATCAAGTGGGTGATGGACGAGCACAAGCAGGTGCAGTGGTTCATGGACATCCACTCGTACACCGGCACGGTGTTGTACAACTGGGGCAGCGACGAGAACCAGCTGCGGAAGCCGTACATGAATTTCATGAACGAAAGCTACGACGCCGTGAGGGGCTTGATGCCGGATACGCCCTCCGACGGCGGGTTCTACGGCGAGTATGTGCCGACGACGGACTGGTCTGACAAGGTTTTTGCTGCGATGAGGATGGGCAACGCCATGGATGCGGCTGTGGGGAGGCATCATGAGGTGCAGCAGAGCGCGTACCTGTACCCTACGTCTGGTGCTAGCGACGACTATGCTTTCTCGCGACACTTCTCGGATCCCAGCCTGAGCAAGATCCATGGGTTCACGGTTGAGTTCGGATTCGGAAACGAGGAGGTTGACTGCCCGTTCTACCCGACAGCCCAGCAGTATCACGACAACATGCTGGAGACGAATGCGGGCTTCATGGAGTATCTGCTCGCAGCGTCAGAGATTGGCGTTGGTGAGCCAGCCACCTGTGCTTGAAGAGCCTCCAAGGATGGGGAGAATTGAACATAGCAGAAGATGATATACAGAACCACCATACTTCCTGAATGGAAGGGGCAAACGATAATGTAATGAGTGTACGAGATACCTGTCCTTCTGGAGTTCGAAGTGGTGATGCCCCAATGAGTTATGTTTCCGGCGTAAATCAATCTAACGATTTCTGCGAGATGCCCCCATCGTTGGCTGGCAAGGTGACGGAGACTCAATCTTTCATCCCGAATCAATGACATCTCACTTGATAAGTAAAGTTTAAAGGAGATTGGTATTCGTGCTGAGCAGACGACAGCAATGGCACCAATTATGCCACAAGGCCTCATCGCTGCCCCCCAAATCAACTTTTCGATATCAGCTGCAACAAGCCCATCTCAATGCGGTGGTCTCATGCAGACAAGCCACTGAGCCCCAGTGGAGCGAGGTCAACGCCGTCCACCCGGCTGGACCTACTTAGGTACCAAAATTGACCGAACTTTCATCGGCTGTGTGTTCTAGTGGTTCATGATTTCTCGTTCACAAGATGTGCACTTGATCCCGAGAAGGTCGCAGGTTCGAGCCCTGCCACGGTCATGGCAAAATCTTTTTGCTGAATTTGCGAATGTTTTGCAAGGTGTTCCGCCTTGGACTCGCATGCGCCGCATGTCTGCAGCTCAAGGGCGATCGGTGTTGTGACTGAATGCAGACGCTGGCTGGCGCTTCTCTGTACTTTTGTCGAGAGTCCCAGCGAACCATCTCCCACAGGCTCAAGAGTACCCAACCGACGGCCGAACATTGGATCCTTCTCATGTTCCCCGCCTGCCGGTGACGACTGACCGAGCTCGCTTGGCACTCCGGACCATCTCCCGGGCCTGTCCGCATGAATCCTCCGGCGCCTCACCCTCCATGAGGGAAGCGCATTACGAATCCACCCAGATCACACCCGCCAGCTTCACAAGTAGATAAACACGTTCACAAACAGATAGACGATTCATCCCATGAGGACACTCCCATTCCCACAAACACACACAACCGCACCATGACGACATCAACAACCCCGCAACCCTTCCGGGTCCTGCTCTTCAGCAAAACAACCGGCTACCGCCACGACTGCATCCCCACAGCCGTATCCGCCCTCCGCGATCTCGGCGCCCGCACCGGTCTCTTCACCGCCGACGCCACGGAAGACGCCGAGGAAGCACTCACCTCCACCTCGCTTGCCCGCTACAAGACCGTCGTGTTCCTCCACAACACCGGCACCGACGTCCTTACCGCAGCGCAGGTAGAGGCGCTCAAGGGCTACATCCGCGCGGGCGGCGGGTTCGTAGGCGTGCACGCCGCTGCGTCGGGGCTCAAGGGGCATGAGTGGTACGGCAAGCTCGTTGGCGCGCATTTCGATTTCCACCCGCCGCCGGAGGAGGGGACCGTCGTCGTGGAAGACGAAAGGCATTTCATCATGGGAGACTGCGGCTGTGAGAGGAAGGGCTGGATGGACGAGTGGTACAATTTCACGTCGCACCCCAGGCGGAACGAGAACCTCCACATTCTGGCCCGGGGCGACCCGTCGAGTTACTCCGGCGGCGCCATGGGGGATGATCACCCGCTTGCATGGTGCCAGGAATTCGAAGGCGGCCGGTCATTTTACACTGCCCTCGGCCACTTTGACGAGGCTTACAATGATGAGTGGTTCATGGGCCAGCTTCTCAATGGCATTATTTGGACTGCTCGCGCCGACCAAGGGCGGGCGTAATGTGTAAAGAGTAAAGGGTATCATACGTAAATACACGGCAACTCCGTGATGCCTGACTAGCCCGCCATCGCAATCCCGTTTTCAGGCCCCCCGCTAAATCGCACCTCGATCCTGGACTCTAGGGAGTCAGACCAGATGTCATGTTCGAACCCGGGCAGATGAAGCAGAATGCCCAATTCCTGACTCGTATACCAGCTCGCCCGGTCCAGGTTGCCGGATCCCAAGAGGAGGAATTCCCTGTCAACGAGTGTCATCTTGAGGTGAGAGACGACAGGCTCTTCTGGGTCTCGTGCGGCTGTCGCTTGGAGATTGGGCCGGTAGTAGAAAATGTCGAGACGGCCTGGGCGTTGGACCTGAGACTCGGCGTCTGCAGTGCGCTTACGAGAAAATTCCGCGCAGATTTGAGAATACTGTTTGATGAGAGATTTGAGGGTCCATTCCGTGGTTGTACACGCCGTGACGAGCTGCTCGATTAACATCATGTTTTTGCTTGTTCTAATGCGGACGTTGACACCACGCCGGATGGCATCTAAGAGGGCATCGACGATGGTCCGGCATGTTAGATTCGGTGTCACGATATCGATGTCCTTGCGGGCATGGGCGAATAGTGAAAGCAGAGCCGCATTCAATGGGGTTGCGGGCGCTGTTACGCGGCGCCAAAGAGGGATGTACTGGAAGCCGGGATACCAATGATGAGATGAAGGGAGAATGATGGCTGGACATGCTGGTAGATTCGCGAGGCTCAGCCGCCGATACGCGGTGTGCTCATCCGATGGTTGGCTGGTCTGGCCGGCATCCTCGCCTGCATCCTCCATTCCCTGGCCAGCCTCATTCGTGAAATCGGGGAGTTCCCGCGCACCGTTCGGCTCCCAAACGTTGGCGTAGAACTTCACAAGCTGGTCGACGGCTGGCCCGTCGAACTCGACGCAACCCTCAAACCACGACTCCCAGCTCACGTTGCAGCTTGGCATCCAGGCGCGCTTGCGGTCGACAATGACAAACTTTGGGTGCATGACGCTGAAGGGTAAGAAGAATAGGCTCTTGACAGAGAGGTCGATGCGGGCCGCTCGGAGGGTGGTGTCTGGGGGCAGCCCGAGCTTTGGCCACGCGGCGTTCGGGTACGCGTACCCATCCCTGGACCATGGGTGAAAGATCTTTTGGAAGAAGCTGCGCGAAGAGAAGCAAATACGGACGCGTAATGGGGCAACTGAGGCTTCGCCAGCCACGCGGATTGCCTCTTGTCGGCGCTCAGCTAGAGTTTGAAGGGTTTCGCGGAGGGCATCGAGCGTGTCGGACGGCGCCCAGAAGCACGTAACTAGGATGACCTCGTGTTGAGCGGTCAGGATGCCTGGAAGAATGGCGGTTCTGTAGATGGAAGCGCCGTTACCGACGGTGAGCGTTTTGAGACTGCATGTCGTCACCAGACTCTCAGGATCGGAGAGGTGGTAGTTTGGGAAATCGTTCAGCTGTTCTCCACGGTGAGACTTGAGCGTGTGAACCCAGTGGTCAAGAAAGGACGATGGGAAAGCTGGTGATGTCATTTCGGAGATGGTGATTGGCGTGGGCTGTGGTGTAAAGTCGATATTGAGGATCAGGGGTTTGTCCTGAAAGTTTTCAGTTCCATTCGGAGGACGGAAAGGCTGTGATTCGACTGGAGGGCTGAGATGTCGTCATGGAAGTGGTTAAGGAGGCCCGACAGCGCCGAGTCATCAGTCGAGAGCGGCTGTCAAGGCTCAATTTTCTCGTAAAGAGGGTTCAGTTGGTGAGATGAAAGGTACGATGATACGCGGTTAGGACATCGCATGGGCCTCGAATGGGAGGCGTTTATGCTGCTTCCAAACGGAGGCAGAGGCAGGGAGCAGGAGGATGGGGTGAGATTATTGCCGAGACGCCGGCTTGATCCCAGCAGCGTGGGCCAAATTCGGTGAGAATGAGTGAGGCGCAGTCGCGGGAAGCTTCAGTGATGCAGAGCCTCCGTGCGACGAATGAAACTGCACGGCGGTGTTTGACGTGAGGTAGAGCAGGAAGAGCAGGCAGGCTGCGGGTTGCTGACTGATGTGCGCTTGAAGGCGTGTGGGTATTCGTAGCTTGTAGCAGGAGTGATTGATAGGTATGGGCTAGAGGTGACATGGCCGGGCCGCTAACCGGCGCATGAAGATAGATCGTCTGCTAAGCTCCGTTGCATATAGTTGTTTCCGAATTGTCAATGGAAAAGCGTCGCATGAGAAACAAAACGGTCGATTTCAGTGGCGGTAGAAAGTAACGATTGCAGTAGTAAGAATATTTTTCATCAAGTGGGAGACCGGTTGTTGGCGACAGCAAGCGAAGAGAATTAGTTGTTACGCTTCGCCGTAGCTGCTGCCACCGAGGCACCTGATATCGGACCGTGACGCTTGTCGGACATGTGTTGCTCTGCGAGCGGGATGAGTGAGAGACTGTTTTCAGCCACTGCCACCCTTACGGTTCGGTTAGCACACCCTCACCGCAACGCAGAGAGAATACGCTGCGGTTGGGTAACAGAAGCTTGCCCGGGTACAGGCGGGAGGATTGCTAGCGGATTGCGGCGAGGACAACCCCGGATTTCTACACCTGTCCAGCGTGTGTCAAGTGACCTAGGGCGAAAACTAAGTTTTGTCCTCGGGAACGATGGTTTGAGAAGTATTGAGAACGGCGTGTCGGTTGGTAACGGCGGTGTCTTGTTTTTCTCCAGAATAGTCGCAGTAGGGCCAGTGCCGTTGTGAAGTGAGGCGAGACAGTTGTCGATACAGAGGTCGAGAAACAACCGAGACCAGTTGGAGCAGTGCCAAGACGCCCGAGGAAAGGGCAGCTTGTCCAGTCGTCACCGGCGCATCTGCTGTATTCCAAGCGTCGAGGCACTTGCTGCAGTTGATGTGTCCAAATCATCCAGAGTCCCTTGGATCAGTGGAACCACTTGACCGATGAATTGACTCGTGGCAGCGGCAGGTGGCAGCATCGCTGGCGCCGGTTATCTGCCACTGGCACTGACCAGCGAGGCGACTGTGCAGTATTAGTGAACGCCGGCGCTGGACACGGCCTGCAGCAGCTCGAGGCCTGGGTTGGTCTGGGCTACCAAGGGGCGTTCGGTACCTACACTGCCCTGCTCATCAACCATCAGATTACTTTGAAGTTAGCTGGTGAGCAGATTTTCAATGGGAAATGATGAAATACGTACCAATGTTTGGGCCTCTTGATGACCGTCGATGGTCCATGAGCCCATCCATCCCATCCGTCGCATCTTTCCAATGGGCAGTGCCAGGCGAGTGTGAGCTCATAATAAGCTCAACCTCCCGAGGAAGGAAATGCAGCCCAATACCTAGAAAAGCACTGGTCTTCCGATACGAGAGCTTCCTGGTAACTTAACCAAAAGCCAAGCCGAGGGAGCTGGGGGTTCCATCTTGGCTTTGAAGCTCGCAGACATCTACCGATGGCGTGTCTCGCCCATTTCTGTCTCTCACGCACGCCTGAGGCTGCTTGGCGGCTACAATAGCGGTTGGGTAGCCTTAAAAAGGGAAGGCAAGGGGGACGGGGTTGAGACCGTCTTGAATTCTGCCTCTGCCAGCGTCGGCGCCAGCAGCAGCAGGGAGAGATGGGAATGAGACTGTGGCTCTGGGATTGATGGACGGTGGACAGACAGCAGGGGGTCGCCCCGTCCCCAACGACCCGTCTCGATTTAGCACAGCCATTGCTCCGTGTGGGTGGTGGGTGGATAAGATCGGTCGTGTTCCTGGATCCCAGTTGCGCGGCATGGCAGAGGGTGTGTTGATCATTGATCTGGACAATACGACTGGCTGTCATATTTTCGTTGACTGTCCATCGCTGAGACCAGCCAGCAGAGACCAACCAGACCAACCAACCTAACGCCGGTCCCACAGGTGGTGGTGGTGGTGGTGGTTGGTAGTTGGTGGCAGGCTATGGAAGCCAGTTGAGAATGAGTCCAGGTCCAGGTCCAGGTCCAGGTCCGCGTCCCCGCGACATGGCGCCGGAAAAGTCGCCGATGAAATGCGGATGTGCGACTGCGACCCTGCGACCGCTCATCAACCGCCGGATGGCCACGATTGTAACGACAAGTGTGAGAGACCATCAAACACGCCAGTGACGGTCAAACAAATCCACCACGGGATGCGGGCTAGGCTTTTTTTCCCTTCGACTGGAGAATGGAGACTGACGGGAAGATGGGGACTGGAGAAAGCTGGAGTAGGTAGATGGGAAACATTGTCTCTCTCGTCGTCCACTCTCTTTTTCGCAAGAGGGCATGTCCCTGCTGGCGAAGACGATGCATTGTGAGAAGAAGTCCCGACAGGTCTGGCTGGCATGGACGAGGCCGGGAAGGATCTTGAAAAGAGAGGAAAAAGGCGCTCGTTAGTGGTGGAGGAAGCGCGGTTTGTGGCGGTTGGCTGTTTTAGCTGGCTCAACGGTCTTGTCTCTGGCGGCTGCGTTCCCTCCTTTTCTGGTCATTCCCTCCTTCCCAGTGTCGGCAACTGCTGGGGTGAGCCATGGGGGCGCTTTCCCTCATGATCATGGGAGTTCCTTCCCGCTTCGTTGTCATCGAATGACGAATGACGGGAGCAGAGCAGGCAGGTGCAGCAGGTAGCAGGTACGGTAGGTACGTATCTTACGCGAATACCGTATTCCTTACGGAACGAACGAGAAAGCCGGCGAGAGTTCAGCTCAGTGTTCAGTCACATCTACGCCAAACACTCCATTAGACCCCCTCTCATCAACAGCACCTATCGCAACGAGCAATTGGATAATTAGCATCTCCCGTCTCCTCCCATCCACATTGCTCACGCTGATGGCTGACGGGCGACAAGGAGACAAGCTTCAGGGGGGCAGCACTCCCTTCATATCAGAGGCAGGTAAAGTGCTTGCCTTGCCTGCCCTTGGGTTATCCGGCTAAAAAGCTCTCCACTGCACCATGTCCAACTGGGGCTTCTTGCAGAGCATGTGCAGATTGGCGGCACAGTCTTGCAGCTGCCAACCATTAACAACTACCTTATTCCACCGACCATCTGCAAGCGAAGGATGGCAACGGACGGTTGACGGATTCACCACGATCCAGGCCTTGCTTGAGCTGCATGTCGAGCCCCAGTGCGGCGTTGTAGGGTAGTATTTGCAGTACTGCAGTGTGCAGCAAGCAGCGTGGGCAGGGGGAGACGGCGACAATCTTGGGGTGGTTAGGTAGCTCCCAGTAGTGTCCTTGGTCGTCTTGCAAGCTGTGGGCTGGACCCTTTTTTCTCTCTCTGATGCTTGCTTGGTGCTCGGAGTTTGGTACCCGTTGAAGAAGAGATACCTGCATCTCCACCCAGTTTCGTGCGACACGAGGAGTAGCTCCCCTTTCTCAGGTACCGGTGGTGATGCTCCGTACCCCGCCTCCAATCTCTTTCCCATTCTCGAAGTCGTCGAAAGGGTGGGGTCTTCCGTCGCCGTCGTCTTCTTTTTTGTTCTCCCACCGATGCTCCCCAGCGGCCCAGCACCCAGTGGGTGGTAACGGCCGGGGCATGCAAGCAGGGCAGCAGGGCAACAACATGTTGGGACCACGTTGGATGGGAAACTGGAACTGGAACTGGGAATTGGAAGCTGGACATGGCAACAATGGTGGTGGTGTGTGTGTGTGCTCTGCTGCATGTCATTCATGGCAGTCTGTCGGCCCTGCTCTGATGGATAAGACGGACCTGATACGGTAAATGTGAAAAGCAAGTCGAAACTCAGCATGCGCGTACCGTAACAGAAACTCTCTCTCTCTCCCTCTCTCTCTCTCTCTGGACGGTGCTTCCAGCAAGCTCAAGCTTGCCCTTGCCTCCCCGACAGAGTGCCTACCTGCGCGCCTTCTTCCCTCATGCGTGGGCAAGTACCAGGTGAGTGTGTGTGAGTGATCCCAGGGAAGGTGCTGCTGCATCCATGATCCCCCCTTCTTTCCTTCCACTCAGGAGTGACACACGACCCACCCCACCAGGTGAGGTACGTACCGCGCGTGCCTTAGCCCATGCCTAGCTTGCCTCCAAAACCCACCTCCCGCAGCAGAACAGCACCACACCCCACCCAATGCTTGGGGACCGCTAGCGTTGTGTGAGGTCGAGACTGCCACAACGCCGTACCGTTCGTTCCTGCTGTCTGTATCGGTATCTTGTACCGCCAAACAGCTCCTGCTCCTGCTCCCAATGCTGGACCTGTCTCGACCAGCAATTGCATCGGCTTCAGATGCACCTGCCGCACCTGCCTCTGCACCTGCATATCTGAGAGGTGAGGACTGTAAAGACTGGAACCTAAGTAAGTAACTGCACACACACCACCTGCCACCAACGGTACAGAAGGTGGCACCTGCATCGCACCTCCTGCTGCTCCTGCTCCTCCTGCTGCTGCTGCTGCTGCTGCTGCTGCTGCCGCGAATGACGGAAATTTCCCAATCCATCAACCGTCCGTCGTCGTCCCTGCCCTCGTCCCCTCGTCTTCAGTCTCAAGAAGCTGCCCCTCTGGCAGGTGCACCTGGCAATCCGTGTTCACGTTCCCAATTTTTTCATCAGCACCTACCTTAGAGTACGGATACCTTACCACCTGGTCGTGCCTTCCCATTTTTAAACCATCTGCCATCCCTCCCACCCCCTTCCACGGCCCTTCCTCTACCTGTCCTTGCTTCCCACCAAACCCACGGTACCTCTCCCTCGCCTTCTACCCCCGTACCTACCACCACCAGATACTCACGCCGTATATCTTTTGCACACGAATCCCGTCACCCTCCCTGGCCCATGCATTGTCGACCATTGCCTGGCTCTGTCTCTGTCTCTGCTGCGTGATAATCGCCAATTCGCCACTGTATCCTCAATCTCTCTCTTCCTCTTCTACAACCCGCCGCCAGCCCTTCGTTCTCTCGATTCCTTTCTCACCAGACAGACACACCACTCTCACTTACCACGCGACACCACTACCCGCCGGCTCGATCCCACCATCGTTCGTCTCCCTTCATCAAGACACACCCGTTGAATGCTGGCATCGACCTGATCTCGACGCCGATCTCGACCCACCTCCCTCCTAATTGCCACGTAAAGCCAACAACCAGCTCCTAATTACCTACCACGAACCGCCCTCGTTCTACCAACTGTCGAGACCAATACCGCAACCATGAACTTCACCAAGAAATTCGACCGCGCCTTCCAATGGGCCGGCGAGAAGATGGGCTCCGAGTCCAAGACCGGCCACTCGGACGAGTTCAAGATGTTGGAGCAGGAAATGGCCCTCCGATATGACGGTACGAAACTTTGTCCACCCAGAAACGATCCAACTGGTGGTCCCGATTTACACGCAAACATGCTAACGGTGCCGTTCTGCAGGAATGGAAAGGCTGCAAAAGTCGACCAGCACCTACGTCAAGTGGATTGCCCGCCGCGGCGAGGGCTTCGAAGACAAGGAGAAGGGACTCCCCATTGCCTTTGTCGGTCGCATGATGATTTCCCACGGAGAGGAATTCGAGTCTGATTCGGAATTTGGCGCTTGTCTGCTTGGTACGCTGCGTTCCGCACCTCGCAACCCGACCTGGCTAACTGAGGATTGACAGCTCTTGGCCGAACCAACGAGCGCCTGGCCGGCATTCAAGAAGGCTATGCAACGGAAATCACCAACAACTGGCTGGAATCCGTCGAAAGATCTTTGGCCATGATGAAAGAGTATCAGGTACGTACCGACGTCATTGCTTGCCCAAAAGTGGTTTCAGCCCGTCCCATCTGACACACTCCCCGCAGGCCGCACGGAAGAAGCTCGAGTCGCGTCGATTGGCCTATGATGCGAGTATCAGCAAAATGCAAAAAGCGAAGCGCGAGGATTTCCGCCTCGAGGAGGAACTCCGTACCGCACGTGCCAAATTTGAGGAGGCTGGCGAAGATGTGATGCGCCGCATGCAGGATATCAAGGAGGCCGAGGCCGACAACGTCCGCGACCTGACCGGCCTGCTTGACGCCGAGCTGGACTACCATGAGCGTTGCGCCGAGGAACTCCGCCGTCTCCGCAATGGCTGGGCCGGCAACGCACCCTCATCCCCGACAGACCGCCGTCTTGGCAATGGCCGCGGCCGCTCCAACACTTCGCGCTCTTACAACGACTACTCGTCCCGCAGCCAGCCAGTTGAAGAGGAACCCGAGCCGATGCCTGTTCGCATGCCCATCCGGTCGCAGCGCTCCGAGAGTACCCGAATTGGCGCCGCTGCGGAGCCCGCGAGACCGTCTATCGGTAGGTCCCAGACGTTTCAGGGCCCCGCTGCTGTCGAAAGACGAACGACCGCGAACCCTCCCGTACCGAGTGTGCCCAACGTGGGCTCTTTGCGTGGAAATTTGAGGCCTACAGGCAAGTCTCTGGGCAGAGACGATGTGTTTGCCGACCGGGATGATGACCACACGACAGCCAGCGGTAGCGGCAGTCCGGAATGGGGCGATCGCAGCGCCAGCCCCGCGACGAGCATGGGAAGCCTCACTAAGAGCACAAGTAACTTGCAGTCCAAGAAAGCGCCGCCCCCTCCTCCCCCGAGCCGTGCGAAGAAGCCGGCACCACCGATTCCCGCCAAGAGAGAGGTCGGGTACTAGATCTACAAGGCCTATTGACAATGGGTCTTTAGACTGTGCGGGCATTTTTCTGGCCGCAAAGTGTGCTATACTGTTTGTTTCCGTCTCGTTGCATAAATAGACTGTTCATTCCGTTGTCGGGGGTAAGGGAATCCGACGGGAGCATGGCGTTGGGGCGCATTGATATCCGTGGGCTGGATCCGCAATCGTTGGTTCCCCTCATCGCATAGCTTCTGCTGTTGGGAAGGGAGTGATTAGACGGATGGCTAAGCTCGGTTCGAACATGGATACTACTCTATAAACTAGTTGAAAAGCAAAGTTATCCCAGCTGACGCGGCCGAGTTACAAATGTTTAGTGTGACACACAAGGCAATGAAACTGTGCGATCGCCCTCTGGAGCTCTTCATCAGCACTGAGGGTGGCTGTTAGAGGAGCGTGCCACGGCATAATGTTCCGATGAAGCGCATCGAGAGGAGCCATCGTTCGAAGCACCAAGCAGGCAGTTTGTGTGGTGCCATCTTGTTCCACCTGGGCTCGGGGACGATTGGTGTTGGACCCTGAAAATCTGACTCGTAAATCCCCCGGTGGATGTAAGCCGTTCTAGGCATGTAGGCCGGGTGTGTTCCGACGTCAGGACCCGCATCGATCGGAGGTGTGCAGCCGTTCCTTGTCCTGAACTGCCGGTATCCGGGCTTGATGCCGGGAGTCAAGCCACAGCCAGACATGCTCCAATGGGTGTGGCTAGTTGTATCACGTGAATGTTGTGGCTCGAGCTCCTTATCCGCTCAACCTAGGCAGCGATAAGCAGCCGCGCCTTCTTTGTGAATCGCGACGCCTTTTCGAACCTCGATCTGCCAGCAGCTTTTCACACAACAAACATTCCCGTCCACCTTTGGTACTCGCGTGGCATTCTGTAGCGATTCAAGCAGATATTGCCTTCCGCGTCCGATTCGCCGTCGCAGCTTCTCCAAACGACGTCTAGCAACCCGCAGCTAGTCGACACTCCGTTTTCTCTCTGCAAGAGTCAATCGTCAGTCAGCCTAGCGCGGTCCGGCGCAACCATGGCGACCGAAGATGCGCGATACCGGCTTTCGACCCAGTACCGGCTGTGGTCCTTCTCCCCGTCCAAACTGGCCGAACTTCGAGAAACGACGAACAGCCTCGCCAAGACGAACATCAGCGCCCGGCTCCTCGAGCTGAGAGGTGGTAACCAGGATGAGCCTCTGCCTGAGTTCCTCTCGGCCGCCGAAGAGACCCAGCTGCTCAAGTTCTTCACCGTCGAGCTTATCCGCGCCGCCACCTTCTGCGGCCTGCCCACCGAAGTCAGAGCTACTGCCACGGTCTTCCTCCGCCGATTCTTCGTGACCAACTCCGTCATGACCTACCCGCCTACCGGATTGCTCAAGACGTGCCTGTTCTTCGGAAGCAAAGCAGAGGGAATTTACACGAGACTTGCCAAATTTGCCGACAAGTTTCCCAACACGAGCGAGGAGGAGATTCTGGCGGGAGAGTTCTTGCTGTGCCAAGGAGTGCGCTTTGCCTTTGATGTCAGACATCCGTTCCGCGCTCTGGAAGGAGCCATCTTGGAGCTGCGAAGGTATCCCGATCTCGAGGTGAGTTGACACATAATACTAGATTTCTGTGGGGGCATAACACTGACCAAGGCCAGAAATCCCGAGTCGAGACCGCCCACCTTCGCGCTCGAGAGTACCTCAAGTTCAGCTCTCTCGTCACCGATGCGTATTTCCACTACACCCCCAGCCAGATCATGCTTGCCGCTCTCTCGCTCGCTGACAGAGAACTTGCCGAGAAATTCGTACAAGGAGCCTTTGCCCCTCCTCATAACGGCGAGGGCGCCCAGAAGACGGATCCGACACCTCGATCTGACCTCAGAGACAAGGTAATGGGAACAATAGAGTCGTGCCGGGAGTTGCTGGCAACAGAGCCTCCAGAGCGGCTGGAAGAGTACTGGGGCCAGGTATGTTTATCAGACAAGTTCATGACGGACAACCGCGTTCATGAAAAGCTGTGAACAGCCATTGCTAACAAGACACGTAGCCTGAGAGCACCAAGCTGATCCGGCCCCTTCTTCGAAAGCTGAAGAAGTGCAGAGACCCCGATCGCGCAGACCTGGTGGCCTTGCAGAAGGCCCGGCGGGAGATGGCGGCGCAAAAGGAGCCCCGCCGCCCGAAGGCCGAGGGAGACGGTTCAGCGTTCGGCGGAGAGATCGCAGCAGCAAATGGGAACGATGCACGAGAGGCGAAACGCAGAAAGGTAGCCGAAGGAGGCGACGATGTCTTTGGCCCAGCGTTGTGATGAGATGAAAGGTCTGGACCGCGACGTCGAGCTGGCATTCCTCACTGCCCTGGCGCGAATGCACATGGCGTAATAGAGCTCCAGCCACGGCGCTTACAGCCAAGACCAATGGCTGGGCCGGATGATTTGGCTCAATTCATACATACGAAGATACCCCCCAAGATTTTGTTCCATGGCTTGTTTGCTCTGGATGGTGAAATTGCGACGTGGCAATGGACAAGGCGTCCCGGTTCTACTAGTTCCAAACACCGCCGTGGACGGTTGATGGGATTCCGAGGATGCCCTGCCTTGGGTTTCCCTGATTTTCAACATGTCGGTTCATCTAGACGACGCCCGGAGGCCTCAACGGGGTCAACTTTAACGCATTCGGATGAGTCCTGGGGCAATCACCCGTCGAGATGCGAGCGCCAAGCTGGCGTGTCGGTGGCAGGAATGCGCCATTGCATCGACGGCTGGAACAAGCGCCAAAGTCGCGATCGTGTCAGCAGTATCGATGACGCACCCATTTGAAGATGACATCGCTTTTTACTATGAGGAGATGGGCAGAGTCGGCACAGCCGGCCCCTGGAAAGGCTTGGGGTCCCAAGAAGCTTCTCCATTATTCGTGCTTGGCCATGTTCCTCCAGGAGCTAGGCTTTTTACGGACAGCTGTCTTGGGGAGCTAGCAAGGATCTCCCCTCATTGGCGAGCTCTCGCAGCTTCCACAGACTCGAGACATTTAAGACATGCTAGACATTGACTGGTCGAAGCGAACTCAGGGGACAGCGGGAATGGCCCGAATGGCCCTGCATCTGGTGTGGGATGCGGGCTGTTGGATGCGGGGAAGAAGTCTGCAGTCGATACCCTGCCCCGTCCCCTTCATCTCTTCTGCTCTGCTGCCCGGGCAAATGAGATACAACACCAAGACACCACGATTGTATCCATCCCCAGTCTACGGCAACCAGCGACAGCAAGGTGCATGAGACTCTCAGTAATGATATGAGGCTTAGCATGCAGAAGAAGACACCCTTTGGGCTTTACGAATAATACATGACTAATTCGCCATGTTGCCAGGTAGCATTGGGGAGCGCGCCAGCACAGCTCGTCGCCGGCGCCGTCGGAGCCACTCCCGTCCCCAAATGGCGCTAGGCGGACTATCCTGACGACATTGACTTTTTTGCCCTCACTCGTCTGCGAGAAGCTGTGCCCAACGGGATGACAAGCTTACGCAGCTCCCAAGACATGGTGCGATGCCAATGGCCTGTCGCGTCTTGCGTCTACTACGTTCCCGGCGGCGATGCAATACTTTGCATTCCGCTCTTCGTTTGGTGCTCTTTTGCGATGACAGCTCCGGGAATGCCCAATTCCGCGGCAATGGCTTCGTCCCAGATTTGCATGTTCAGATGGAGCTTTCCCTGTAGAATCAAGCTCTATCGAAGTGTTCTCAGGGGCTCCATAGTAGCTTGTAGGTTTAAGAGACATAAGGTACCGGCTAGACCGTGTCACCACCGGCGAATCAGGCAACCGTTCCCCGGGATTCGATCCGATCATCACGGGGCCAACACACTCACTCTCGCCGTACCCCCGTACCGCCGGCGCCCCCAGCTACTTGCACTTTCCCACGATCGACTTGGCACTTTGTTGGCGATCCCGTACCCAAGCCTGCCCAGCGCAGCAAGCGTCGTTGTTGTCGCGCAAAGCTAGGGAGGACTTCTCCACCCCCTCCCACCCAAGGCGTGTTCGGTCTCAATCCCTGGCGCCGTCGTGATGTCGACCAAGACCCTTGTCTGGGGTTGCCGACGGAGTAGCCTGTGTTTGGGGGCCGCTGGGCAACAAGCTTGATTCTTCCGGCCCAGCGCGATGGGTATTGGCTCCCCTCTCGGTTTCGAGAAAGTGTTTGTCATGACTCTTCATCGGTTGGTCGCGCCAAGGAGAGAGGGAGACATGTTTCTTTAAAGAGTGTGCTCTTGCCCCTTCTTCCTCCCTCTTTGTGACACCCAGTTCGACAAGCTTAGGATTTGAGTGGAACAGCAACACCTTCTTTACACAGCCATACACAAAGCAGCACGTCTGTCGACATCATCACACAATGCAGATCAAGAACCTCTCTCTCCTGGCTCTGGCCGGCACGGCCTTTGCCCAGCAGTCGAACCTGACCGAGGTCCTCACATCTCAGAACTCGACTCTGTCGACGCTCATCGGGCTCCTTGGCCAGCAGCCTGCCATCCTGCAGGGTCTCGCCCAGGCCCAGAACATCACCATCCTCGCTCCCTCCAACGCTGCCCTCGAAGAGTTCCTCAAGGCTCCCGCTGTTATGCAGGCTGTTGCCGCGGACCCGGGCTTGGTCGCGGCTATCCTCTCCTACCACGTTCTGAACGGCACGTACTACGCGTCTGCCTTCACCGAGCAGCCTCAGTTCATCCCTACCCTGCTCCAGAACGAGACCTACACCAACATCACCGGCGGCCAGCGCGTGCAGGCCCAGACTGTCGGCGGCAACGTCACCTTCTTCACTGCCCTTCGTGAGAACTCCACCGTCTCGCAAGGCAACCTGAACTTCACCGCCGGCACCGTCCACATCATCGACAAGGTCCTCTCCGTTCCGGGATCCATCAACACCACTCTGCAGCAGGCCAACTTGACCGCTGCCGTCGGTGCCATCCGCGCCGCGAACGTCACAAGCACCCTTGCTGCCGCCAAGGACCTCACCATCTTCGTCCCGAACAACGCGGCCTTCGCTGCCATTGGAAGCTTGGCCGGCAGCATTGCCTCCGCTGAGCTTGCCCAGATCCTGTCGTACCACGTCGTCGGCTCGGTCCTGTACAGCCCCCAGATCACCAATAATTCCCTGACTACCCTCGGCGGCGGCAATGTTACTGTCAGGGTCATCAACGAGACTGTCTACGTCAACGAGGCCAAGGTCGTCGTCCCCAACATCCTGGTCGAGAACGGTGTTGTCCATGTCATCGATGGGTAAGCAAACAAAACATCACGAATGAGATGGTATGGAAGACTAATATGTGAATAGTGTCCTGAACCCCAACAACACCTCTGTCCAGCCCGATACCTCTGCTTCGACTCGTGCCCCTGCCTACTCTGGCGCTAGCACCGCCACTGACGGAAGCAACCCTTTCACTAGCGGCGTTGAGGCTCCCTCCACCACCCCACCTGTTGCCACCGAGACTGGCGCTGGCAACGGCGGCGGCGCTGTCCAGACCACCACCAGCAGCACCCAGGCCGCGCCCATGAGGACCGCCGCTGTTGGCGCTGCTGCGCTGTTCGGCGGTATGGCCGCATACATGAACATCTAAGTAGGATGTACGTCATAAGGAAAACTTGAGGGGGTGTAGGCGTGGGGAGGATTTGTTATACCACGAGAAAGAACGATGTTTTACCGTCTGACTTGCAGATGTTCATTCATTTATATCGTCAATACCCTGAGAGGAGTGTCTTGTAATAGTAGTACGAGAGTGGATGAGGAAGGTTTTGTAGGATCGTAATCAGAATATCGTCATTGCAGAATCAGTACCGAAACAAGTACAAGTGTCAAAGAAAGCAGTACCAATGTAGGTGTTGCATGTGAACTTGGATAAGGTATTATCATCCATCTCCGTGACCGTGGCTGATACAATCCACTTTGGGTACTCAATTGACAACGTTTCTTGCACAGATATAGGTCCCCAACTCTTCTGACTATGACGCTTCAAGCACAGGACTAGAGGTTCCTGGGGAGAGAAGCGCGCTAGGTCGGACAGAAGAATGTAAAACGAGTTTCAATTGAGGTGTATATAAAGAAATCTGACATAATAGATGAACTTCAATGACCGCATTTGAAAGTTGACAAGGGAACAACACAATAAACGGATTTATGATGTGCCATAGGATATGATTGGATTCGGCGATACGAGATTCGGACTTCGGTTAGAAACGCATGATTTGGTGCTGGAAATGCGGAAGTACCAACCTTCTTCCAACTCAACACCGCTGAACGTCCGGTCTTTTGAGTGGCCGTCTAGGATTCGCCGCAAGCCACACGACTCAGGATCCAAACAAGCCGTACTTTGAGACTAGTCGCGACTGTGCGGTTATATCAGCACTTGCGTGCTGTTTCAACGCCCTTTGGTGGTGGTGGCCTAGAAATCTTTCAAACCGAAAGAAGTGCTAGGCGATGGCTGCTTATCACAATGAGAAAAGGAAACATTATCCATGAATGGCATTTGAATCGTCACTATTTAAGCGAGAACGCCGAATATTGCTATGCGTTGCCAACTCCAGCTTGGGTGCATTTCCGGACACTCAGATGTTCATTTGTTGACAATACTATGCAGTAAATTCCACAGGCCAATGTACTGCACAAAGACCGCATAGATCAGCTTAACATACAGGCAACTGATCTGATGCCGTGTCCAAAATCAGCATGAGCAAGTGATGGCTTCGAGAATAACGCGAGAATTTTGCGATATCACTTCTGGATTGTTAGCAGATCAATTCCCCCTTTTAACTAAAGTAACTCAAAACCTTGCTAAACTAGGGCTAATCAGCGGGGGGACAGAGTAATATGGTTTTATTGAGTTTATTACCTATCCACATGAGGATCTATTCTAACTACGCCTACTTAATCTCTGTAAATAACTAATACTATTAAATTTCGCCTAATAATAATTATTAACATATAACATCTTATATAATAATAATAATACTTATAATAATACTTACTTACTTTAATATTCTATATAAAATAAACTAATAGACTTTAAGGTATAAAACCTTATATAAAAATACCCTATTTCTTATAACCTATAACTATAATATTAATTATATAATACGTATAGTTACATAAGTACCTTATATAATTAGTAGTTTATTAGGTTACGTTTTAGGTTATTTTTCCCTTTACTTTTCCCTACCCTAGGGAATAACTTACTAACTATATTAATAGGAATTATTATAATATATCTCTTCCCTTATTATTATCTATATAATTAAATACTTATAAATACTTAGGATTATCACTTTTTATTATAACTTAACTCTATCTATAACTTTATACTATATAGGTATATATATTATACCTCTAAATATGCTTATATTTATATTAATAAGTTATAAGCTTAGTTTAGAAATAACCTCTATTCCTTCTACTTTTTTACTTCTTTTTTACTCTCCTATAAAGCTTTACTTCTACTTAAGGGTTATATATACTAAAAATTAATCCTTTAAATATTTTTCTATTTATACTACTTTTATAAAAGCTAATATATTAGCTAGACTAGTTATTTAGTTCTATAAGATATACCTCTTATAAATCTATATATTTAATCTTATATAAATTAATTATACTTCTATTAATCCTTCCCTAAATAAATAGTCTCTTATTACTACTTTATTTAATCTATATCCTTTAAATTATCTCTTTAAACTATCCTCTAGTTTACTCTTAATCTAATTTAGACTTATATTTATAGTATAATAAACTTCTTCTTAACTAATTTACTATATAGGATATATATCTCTTTAGTTAGATAGAAGTTTAGTTAAAGAAGATATTAATTAAAGAGAAAGAAAAAACTACTTTTTTTTATTAATTAAACTTTAACTTTTTAGGTTTATAACTATTATAATATTACTCTAAGAACTATTATACTATATATATAATAGCTTTTTAGTTATATAACTTTATTATTATTTATTTTATATAAAGTATATAACTATATATTATAACTTATTAAAATAATAGTAACTAATCCTAAAGTTTAGTTTTTTAAATTTATAAGCTCTAAAAACTATAAAGTATAAGCTATATATATTAAAGCTTTACTATATAATAAAGATATTACTATAGACTTTATTAAGCTTATTTCTTTTACTAATAAAGATAAAAACTATAAAGCTTTAAGTTATATATAGTTATTTTATAATAATAAGCCCCTTAAGGTTATAAAAGATAATTCTAACGTTTATATAGCTTAAAAATACTTAAAAACCCTATATAAGCTTATAGGTTTTATAAATAAGTTTTTAACTTATAAAGAGTTCTTTAATACTTCTTTAGATAACTTTAACTTTATAGAAGACTATATAAATAAAATAAAAGAACTTATAGATAACTTATCTTATAATTAGCTTAAACTACTTAATTAAGTAGTTATAGCTTATATACTTAATAGTCTAAATAAGACTTATAAAGCTTTTATAACCTCTATAACTTAATCTCTTAGGACTAACTTTACTATTTATAACTTAGACTTTTTATATATTAGTTTTATAGATAAGTATAAGAGAAAAGGAGGTAAAGAAGTAGTTAATAATATTACTACTAAAGGTAATAAGTAAAATAAAAAATAAAATAAAAACTAGAAAAATAATAAAAATAAAAATAAAAATAAAATAAGTAAAAAACCTTAGAAAAAATAAAAAGGTTTATACTATAAAAATTATAAAAAAATAAACTATATAGAAGAAAACTATACTTTTCTATATCCTAAAAAAGCATTTAGCTAATAGAAAAAACCCTCTACTAATACTAATAGTACTAAGGATAAAAAAAAAGAAGTAGTTAATATAACTACTATAGATAATATTACCCCCTATATATCTCTTAATAATCCTAAAAATCCTATAGATTTAATAGATTTATTTTCTAATAAAAAAGAAGGAGATATTCTTTTTAAAAATATATATTATTTAACTCCTAATAATATAAATAAAAATACTAATAATCCTTCTTTAGGTTATTTAATTAATTAGTCTATTATTAAAGAAAAAGGAAAAGTAAGGAGTTATATAAATAAGAATAAAAAAATAGTTAATTTTTATATTAATACTATAGCTACTATTTATATAGTTAATAGCTATAATATTCTAAAAAATCCTATAAAAATAAATAAAATAATAAAATAAAGAGAAGTAAAGACTCTTACTTCTACTTTAAAGGGTGATTTAATAATATACCTTAATAATAATAATATTATACTAAAAGATATTTATTATATACTTAAACTAAGTATTAATCTATTTAGTTAATTTAAGTTAGATTTATTAGGTATTACTTTTATTATATAGAAATAACTTATTTTATATAATATTAATAAAGATTATATTATTACTATAGAGGTAAAGAAGAATAACTTATATTTCTTCTAATTTCTTATTAATAATAATAATTATTATATATATAATATTATAACTAATAATAATATAAATAATAATAATAATAATACCCTCTAATTATAGTATAAACGTCTTAGATATATATATTTATAGACTCTTTTAAAAATAAAAGATAATACTACTATTAATATAAGTATAAATAATAATAATAATAATTATAAATTACTACTTTATAAAGCTTATTATAAAGGTAAATTTATTATTAAGGTAAGTAAAAAAAAAGTTTATAATAAAAATCTAGATTATTTAGATTATATAGCTTTAGACTTATATAGGCCTATAACGCCTATTATATATAATAAATATAACTATTTTATTATCTTTATAGATAAATATTCCTATTTTATATAGAGAAAATTATTAAAAGATAAAGCTAAAGAAACTATACTTAACGCTTTTCTTAAATTTTAAGCTAAAGTTAATAATAATAATAATAATAAAAGAATAAAAGAAATATCTACTAATAGAAGTAGAGAATTTAATAATAAATATATTAAACCTATATATATAAGTAGTAGTATTATCCACAATATAAGACCTCCTTATATATATAAACCTAATAGACTTATAGAACGTACTATATATATTATAGTTAATAAAATAAGATTTATACTATATAATTTAGGTTTACTATATTACTTATAAAGTGAAGCTTTTTATACTACTCTTTATATATATAATAAGACTCCTTATACCTCTATTAAGTATAAAACGCTTTATAAAATAAAAAATAATATAAAACCTAATATAAATAATATAAAAGTGTGGGGTAGTATATACTACTATAAGAATAAAGATCTTAAAATTAAGAAACTAAATATTAGAGCATATTAAGGTTATATAATTAATTATAGATCTAATAGGTATAAGATCTAAGATATATAACTAAAGAGAGCTTTATAGTCTTAAGATATTAAAATCTTAGAAAATACTTTTATTTCTTATTATAAAGAGCTTCTTATAAGTATAAATACCTACTTTAAGGATACTAATAGTAATATTATACCTAATAATAATAGATATAATACTGCTTAAAATAGTCTACTAAGAGATATTTTTAGTTAATTTATCTCTTATAGTAATAATCCTACTATAAATAGAAATATTACTACTATTAATAACGCTCTTAAGAATCTAAGTGATAAAACTATTATTAATAGTAATAATAATACAAATAATAATAATAATACTAATAATAATATTATTAATAATAGCTATAAAAATTATAGTATTATTTTATATAATAATAGCTATAATACTAATACTAATATAAGTAGTTTATATAATAATAGTATAAAAACTACTAATATTAATAATAGAGAAATAAATAAAGAAAAATCTAAGTTATTAATAGAGATCCCCTCTCTATTAGAAGAAGCTAAAAAAAACTACTAATAGGTTAATAATATAGTTAATAATACTAAAAATGTATTATTATTTATTATTTAGAACTACTCTACTCTTAATATATATAAAATAAATAATAATATTATAACTAATAATAATAAAACTACTAAAACTAATTCTATAATAAGGCTTCTTATATACTATTAGTTATTATATTAGAAGAGCCTTCTAGTATAAAATAAGCTTTAAATTCTCTTTATAAAGATAATTAGATTTAGGCTATATAATTAGAAATAACTTAAATAGAAAATATAAAAACTTAAGAAATTATATAAAAACTAAATACTATTTATCTATTAAGTAGTAGATAGGTATATATTATAAAATTAAAAGATAAAATAAATAATATTTATAAATATAAAGTAAGATAGGTTATTTAAGGTTTTAATTAATATTTAGGTATTAATTACTTAGAAACCTTTTCTACTACCTATAGACCTAAAAGCTATAGGTTTATAGTTATATTTACTATAAAAGAAGATTAGATTCTTCTATAATATAATATTACTATAATGTTTATATATATTAATATAGATATAGATATATATATAATATTACTAATAGGTTTTTTATATAATAAAACTATAAATAAGTTAGAATTTAATCCTAATTATAATTATAAGTCTAATAATAATAAATATTACTATAAGCTTTTTAAAGCTTTATATAAGTTAAAATAAAGCTTTAAACTATAATATAACTATTTAAAAGCTATATTATTAAAATTTAGATTTATTATTTCACTTTATAATAAAATAGTATTTATATTAAATAAAAATAGCTATAAAGCTATAATTTATTACTATATAGATAATATACTATTAGTAGCTAATAATACTACTATTAGTAACTATATATATAATAAACTAAAGTAATTTATAAAAATATAACTATTAGGGGAGCTTAATACCTTTTTAAGCTATAAATTTAATATAAATAGACTTAATAAGTCTTTTTTTATATATTAAACTAAATATATATAAAAGATATTAAATAAATATAATAAAATTAATATAAACCTATCTATAACTCCTATAAGAGATAATATAAAACTCTATATAAATAAATATACTGCTACTAAAGAAGAAATTCTATAATTTTAGTAGTAGATTAAAGCCTTTTTATATCTAGCTTTAAAAACTAGATATAATATAGCTCTAGTAGTTATAATATTATTAAGATATATAATAAACCCTTCTAAGGAGCATTTTATAGCTCTAGATTATCTATAAGGTTATATAAATAATTATTCTAATAAAGGAATTTATTATAGCTATTATAATAATATAATATAGGATTTAATAGGTTATTTAGACTCTAATTAGGCTAGAGACCTAGATAATAGAAAATCTATATTAGCTTATATATTTTACTAGGGATTATATAATATTATATCTTATAGCATTATAAAATAAAAAACAGTAGCTTTATCTACCTATAAAGCTGAATATATAGCTTTAACTAAGGCAGTAAAAGAAGCCCTATATCTATATAATAGTTATAATTTTAATTTAACTAATTTAGGTTTTAATACTATAAATAAACCTAAGATTTTTATAGATAACTTAGTAGCTAAGAAACTAGCTGAAAATCCTAAATTTCATAAGAAATCTAAGTATATTAATATAAAATATTATTTTACTAGAGAATCTTTATTAAATAAAGATATAATATTATTTTATATAGATACTAAGTCTAATATTATAGATATATTAACTAAGCCTTTAGGCAAAATTATATTTAATAATCTACTTAATATAATATATAATAATAATAATAATAATAATAATAATAATATATATAATAATAATAACTATATTAAAGAAATAACTTATTAGTTTTTCTCTTACCTTTTTACTTATAAGGTTCTTTAATAAGAGTTTTTTAACTAGTTATAAATATATATTATATATATAAGAATATTTTTCTTATTTTTTCCACAGAGTTTTTAAGTTTTTTATACCTATAACGTATATATATATTAAGTGAGTAAGCTATATACTATAAATTAGCCGTATATACCTTAAGGGGGGATGTTAACATATAACATCTTTTATAATAATAATAATACTTATAATAATACTTACTTACTTTAATATTCTATATAAAATAAACTAATAGACTTTAAGGTATAAAACCTTATATAAAAATACCTTATTTCTTATAACTTATAACTATAATATTAATTATATAATACGTATAGTTATATAAGTACCTTATGTAATTAGCAGTTTATTAGGTTACGTTTTAGGTTATCTTTCCCCTCACTTTTCCCTACCCTAGGGAATAACCTGCTAACTACATTAATAGGAATCATCATAATATATCTCTTCTTTTATTATTATCTATATAATTAAATGCCTATAAATGCTTAGGATTATCACTTTTTATCATAACTTAACCCTATCTATAACCCTATACTATATAGGCGTATATACTACGCCCCTAAATACGCTTATACCTATATTAATAATAATTACCTCTACTACTATAACTTTAGTATATTAAATCAATTAAGAAACTAAATATTATATTCTATATCTGCCTTAATATAGGTAATTATTCTGAGAACTTTAACTTTAATATTTATTATAATATTTTATTCTAAACTATTAATAAGAAGAGTATCTATACTAAAAATAAAGATATATACTTATTCCTTATATAAAAGTCTTATTATTATTATTAATACTCCTATAAACTAGCTGAGATATTAATTATCTTATAAGTATAAAGTCTACTACTTTAGCTAGGTCTATATAATTATCTTTAAGTTAAGAGAGAAAACTTATATTACATTAATAATATCTATAACGTTTTATTTTAATATATTTATTTTTAGAAGTAAGGGTTTTATAGTAGTAACTATTAGATTTAGGGATAATAAGTTTAAACTAAGCTATAAATAATTTCTTTTAATTTATATATTTAGAGTAGCTTTTAAAGTTATAAGACCTAAGAGGAGAGAGTTTAATTTTATAGTATTAAGGCTATTATCCTTAGGGTATTTATAGATAGACTTTATACTTCTCTAGAGTATATTCTAATATAAAGGTGTATGTGTACACTGTATATAAATAGAATATTGAGATAGAGTAGTTAGGAAAGAATCGGGAACCACAAAAGAACTAGGGCCAATGACGCTCTAACTGTTTGATGCTCGGGTTCGCACTTTCGTCCGTGAATCAAAAAAAACGAAGAACCAACAGGTAAAATTTGCCGGCCCGGAAAGCCATCTGAATGTTTTCGCAACTCTTGCGGAAACCTTGTGGGGGAAGCCCAATGGGAGAAACTCCCACCGGCAGCCGGGCCAGTCTGGAGCGTGCCCGCCAGAAAGCATGAAACATAGGGTTCAACTCTGCTGCGCGTGCGGGCGAGTACGAGAGCTCCGTAAGGGAGCTGAAGTCCCTGCGCTTGTGCCTGGAGGCCCGAGCCTTGCATTACCACGCCATTTTCAAACTTGTTGGTGCCGTCGGCCGAAGATTGGCGCAACTCTCGGGTTCGTATGACGGCGATTGGGCCGGGATGGCTCTTCGTTCTCACCTCCCTCATATCTAGGCGGGGTACTTGATAGGCCAGTATTCAGGCGACATGTATTGACTCCAGTCTTCTAGAGCTATTCCATTTAAGCCCAATCCTTTATTTCTGCCCACCAAAAAAATAGCTAAATGGTTCGTCGTCGCCACGTGGGCGGGCCGTAGTCGTATACGTCCAATGCTTGCTCCTTCAGCACTTCCGCCTGACGTTGATGATGGAGTTGAGGTTCCAGACACTCTGTATCTGGTTTCTCTGTGGTGTTGCCTTGGCCCAGAATGCGACTGAACCGCCAGCGCCGTTGCCGGTGAACGGTTCGCAGCCGACGAATGGCTCAAGCAATACGAATGGCACGTCTCCCGTCTTCGCTCCGTGCGCTGTACGTTTTCAAGCTATACAACTGTGGTTTCTTTGCTGATATTGTCAGTTGGACTGCATATCTCGAGAGGTTGTCCTGTCGCCCTGCCAGACTATCGACAACACAACATGCGTCTGCAACGACCAAGGGTTCTACAAGCAAGTGGAGAAATGCATCATGGCGGGATGCACTCCACGAGAAGGAATCGGTGAGCAGGACAACATCCCTCTTCCTTTCCTATCGCCATTCCCTAGTACTTATGTGCGACACAACAGCTACGCAGAAGGCCAAGGCGGATTATTGTCACGACCCCGTTCGCTCGCAGGTAAAAATGCTCTACGGACTTCGTTCGCTAGAGATAGCCGCCTGGTTTCTGGTTTTGTTTCGATTCTACGCTCGCTGGGCTACACGATTACGATACGGGTGGGACGACTATGTAATGATGGCAGTAGCGGCAAGCATATCCTTTCGAATCGACAGCAGAAGACGGAGAACTAACATGTGGTAGATAATATACATTCCCGAGCTGGTCATCAGTCAGTTGAGTATGCTTGATCATATCGCCATTCGCAAGCAGGTTCTAACAATGCTGCCAGTGGATGACAATGCCTTCGGTCGTGACACTTGGAACTTGGAGTGGGACAAGATTATGCTGGGTCTGAAGGCAAGTCTACCCGATACACGACGCTTGCTTATCCTAACCCACCATAGCTCTTTTTCGTTCAAGAACCGCTCTACTTACTGCAGCTGGGACTTACGAAGATTTCTATCTTATTTTTGTACTTGCGAATCTTCCCCGGACGACGCTTCAAAAGAATCACATACGCCTTTATCATCTTCGTCGCCGGCACCACGGCTGCCCTTGTTGGCGGATCCATCGTCGAATGCTGGCCCATTGGATATTTTTGGGAGGCATGGAACACAGAATATCTTATCCACACCACCAAATGTCTCAATTTGACGGCGGCGGTGTTTGTCGCTGCGGGGGCTTCGATATTTCAAGACATCGTTATGATTATTCTTCCCATACCGCCCTTGCTAAAAACGCAACTACCGAGAAAGGACAAGATAGGAGTCTCTATCATGTTCATTCTTGGCCTCCTCATCACGGGCGCAAGTTGCTTTCGCATGCAATATATCAACGTCGCATACTCACCCAACCCTTTTTGGGACTTCGAGCCAGCCTTGCTTTGGTCTCTTGTCGAACTTGCCATGTCTTTCCTCGTCACAAGTCTTCCAGCAATACATAGCTATCATACCCAGATAGTAAGGCCTAAAGTTAGGGCTTATCTCCAATCACGGCGCGAGGCAAAGTCCTCCCAGAACAGCGGCAGTGGGCCAAGTGGGCAAATGCAGAGCAATGTACGATCCCGTTTTAGGACTGTACTGGCAGGAAGAGGGCAAAGACGCGCAAAAAACAATCTAATATCGACACTACTTTTCACGCCAATATCGTGGAAGTCATCTGCCGACCGAGAATCTCGTCAAACGAGAGAAGGGTTTCCGACGCCACAGGATGAAAGTGTTTTTGGGAGCAAAGCCCCACAGATCTCACTTAAGGATCTTGGTGGAACTCCAGGGCTACGAAGTCTGTCTGATGTGGTTAATAGGAGAGACTCAATACAGGAAGAAAGGGAAACGTCACACGGTTTGGCTTGGGCTAGTAGGTCCGCCCCTCAAAATACCGGGTCAAAGGTTGGAGGAGATGATACCATATCCCCGTCAAAAAGTACACAAACGCCAAAGAGTTGGCTTGTAGGAGATGACATCGTGTAGAAATCAAAGACATAGAAAACAACACTTGTGCATCCACTTCGAGTAGCGAAAGAGACGAAGCTAATTTGCTCAGTCCATCCTTTAGCTTTAGGAAATCCTCACAGCCTTTTTTAAGCGCTTCATAATCAATTTAGATGTCAGTTGAAAGGCTTGTTCTTGAAATATTCAGCCTGTGATAAGCCACGGTTGTTTCCTGGATTATCTTAGATTAACAACATGCCCAAAAGCAGTCCGTGGGAAAACAAGCTCTAACAGGACAACACCGCATGGATTATCATCCAGGACGAAAATCAGACCAAGGATGGAAAGAGGCATAGGATCGAATCATCCTAAGGATTGACTTTCCGAACAGCCGCTCAATTAATTGTCAACCATCACTGGTCAGCTACAAATCCGGTAATCCGAGTCACGTGCACATAAATCGTGGGTAAAGGCTCCGCTTGTAGATCCGGCAATGTGGAGATTGATCCGGAGGAAAATCTCTTCTGTGGAGCTCCGATCCGCCGATACCGGCTGCCGTCAGCCGGGTCAGGCAGCATCTGACGAACCTGGGAAAACTGTGGGAGATCTTGTCAACTCTTGCGAAGCTTACCTGAAATCTGACAGCTGCGATACGGTGCCTGCGTCAACCGTCCTTTTCGCCCACCGCAAGTATGAAAAAGGATAGCAAAGTCGTGATCATCGGCGCCGGCGTATTTGGTTTGTCAACGGCTGTACAACTTGCTATTGAGGGATTCAAGAATGTTGTGGTGGTTGACAGACATATGCCACCTGTATGGATTTCCGTCAACGTTCTCGACGCAGTGCGATGGCTGATAGTTTAGCAGGTTCCAGACGGATCGAGCTGCGACATCTCTCGCGTCATACGGTTTGATTACGCCGATGAAGACTATTTGAATGTTTCATACGAGGCCTACCTCAAATGGAGCAAAGATCCAAAGTTCAAAGACATCTTTCATCCCTCGTCATACATACTGACGGGTAGCATGACCGGCGGAGATGAATCTTGGATCGACAGGACGACCAGGCAACTGAGCAACAAGGGCTTGGCCTGGACCAAGCTTGATGATGCTGCATCCGCCAAAAGAGCATTTCCAATTCTTTCCGGCAGGCTTGCTGAGCCAGGATTCAAAGGATACTACAACGACGCAGCAGGATGGGCAGACGCCACCAAGGCAATCATCCAGCTTCGAGATGAGTGTCTTGAACTAGGCGTTTCATTCATTTCGGGCCCAGCTGGAACCGTGGTTGGTTTTGATACGGACTCAGAGAACAAGATTCGATCAGTCCAAACACTCGGAGGCATGTCAGTCCCAGGCGACCACTTTATCTTAGCCGCGGGCGCCTGGTCGTCTAACCTAGTTCCGATGTATAACTCAGTACTGGCGACAGCGCAGGTGATAGCGTACACCCCTCTGTCCGACACGGAAGTGCAAAGTTATGAGAGGTTGCCTATCTACGCAAATTTCAACACCGGCTGGTTCAACTTTCCTCCACACGCAGACACAAAAACTCTGAAGATGGCGGTGCACGGATGGGGGTACACTCGTACTCCTAGCAAGGGGGAAGCGTTGATCGAGGCAAACATCTCTACACCCCGGGTGTATCCAAGTCGCGAGCGCCCCAACTTCTGTCCTTCCGAGGGAGAAGAAAGGCTCCGAAATGGCCTTCGCGAGATACTGCCGGAACTTGCCGATCGCCCTTTTGAAAAGGTAACCATGTGCTGGTACACGGACACTCCATCAGGGGACTTCATCATGGACTATCACCCTGACTACCAAAATTTGTTTGTGGGAGGAGCAGGAAGCGGACAGTAAGTTGGGATCATGATTCAATAACGTAACAAATAGGTTGTACTAACGGCTGTTGCTCACAGTGCTTTTAAGTTCCTCCCTGTCCTGGGAGAATACATGTCACTAGGGCTGAAGAGAACGTTGCCTGCGAATCTGTCCTCGAAGTGGCGATTCAGAATGGAATACAAGGATCGACCCGATGTTTTTGAGGGAGACGGGAGCCGAGGGGGGCCTGCCCGACGTGAACTTAGCTTAGAAGAAAGAGCCCGCCTGGATTCGGTGGTAAAGAGTCACCTCTGAAGTCGTAGAGCATGAGGCTCACAAAGGTAATGACCTTGATTCGATACATATTCTATGAGAAGAGCCGTCTGTCCCCTAATCCGATATCCCGTATTTCGCTATTCCTCGAGAGCGCGGATCATTTACCAGCCCTTGTTTGTCGCATCCCGGTCGCGGATCCAGGAACATCGACAGCGGAACTAACCCCAGCCTCTGTTGAAGGCATAGGCAATCGTGCTAGCTTTAAGAAGGCCTCCTCTTCCGCCACTTTGGCCAATCTCATTTTCTCAGCTTCCGCTGCCAAGCGGGACCGAGTAGCTTCCTCCTCGCTCATAGCAGGATCGATACTCCCATGTGATTCATTTTTCACATCGTCCCATCGTAAACCTTGTCGGCGGTCCTTCTCTTTCTTGATGTTCTCCCCAACCTCCGTAGTCGTATTAAGCTGCACAGTGTACATCGGGTTACCATTCTCACCCGCTGAAGGATGCATTCCTCCAGGCTTTGATAACGGGATAGCCCTACACGCTGCCACCAACGCACAGTGAAACCTATTGCTGCGTTGAGAGCGAAGCTTGTCGTCGGACCAGTTGTTACGATGAGTGAACGCAAGTCGAAGCTCCATCTTATTGAGTTCATGGAGGCTGACGACATTGAGGCCCAAGCTGTCCGGAACGAAGTCTCGTGAATTGTTGCTGAGAAATCCTTCCATAATACTGCGTAGGCGTACAATATCCTTGAAGCCGGTCCTGAAGTCCACAAACATTGAGATTCCTTGTCGATTAATGCCTGACCTTGAGAAGTTCTCAATGCGCTTCTGAGAAAGTCGGTCATTGGAAATTTGCAGATCACAACCGTTGTCGAGCCGCCTGAAGACCGTGTACAACAGGGACTGGCGTTTGACGACGCACTGAGTTCCTACAGTAGAACCAGGATTGTAGACGTTGACAACGTCTCCCACGTCGTAGGGATGATCAAAGAAGACGAACACGATACCCACCAAAAGATGATGGAACGTCCGGCCGACCGCAAAAGATAGTCCGATCGCCAGACTGGAGAGAATTGTCTGAATCTGTTTGATAGCCGGCACGTATGCGACCACTTTGACCAGTGTAAGCCTATGACCACGTGGAATATTGGGCACGATACTCACTGATAAAGAATATCATGACAGCTGCAAGAATAAGCAGGAGAAACCAGTCGAATGTGTTGATGCAGTGGTCCATGTTGGTCATGTTGCGATAGATGTTGTGTCGAGTTTTCCCACCTTCGGTGACTATGCCAATGAACTCCTCAATTCGGATGTCGGGACTGTTGTTTTCGTTCACAGTCTTGAATATGCGAATAGCCTCTTCTTTCCGGTAAGGGCCAAGGACGTCGATGATGTCGTTAGCAGTGAGACCTGATTTGCCCTCTGCCACAAGTGGCAGCCATATGCGTCTTGCCAACGCTTCAGCTGAGACTGGACTAGCCCATGACCGCTCGATAACTGCGTATGTACTTGCAGGTCGAAGCCAATGGGCATTAGGATCGTCTGATATGAAATTGCCAAACAGACTCATCATCTTGTAGCCGTCGATGCCCATCCGAGCAAGGTAGCTGCTGACCCTCGTTCGGCCAGAAGCATGGGCGTCGCCTTTGGCGTTTCGAATGAGCATGTCTTCTCGGGCGAATAAGGTTCGATGAGGAGGGTGAAGATAAACAGAAGCGTCGTATAGTGTGATCAACGCGTTTTGCAACTCTCTTGTCCGGGTGAGTTTCACGTTGTCGCCCCGATAATGGTAGTGAATCGTGATGTAGGTGATGAAGATCTTCTCGATGAAGTAGAAGCAGACCCAAAGGATCAGTTGCTGGAAGACGTCGGCAACGACGTCATCCCACCAAAAAGCGTCTGCCGGCTTGTTGATGTTGACCGCCAAAAGATTGTTGTCTACAATGCACTGCAACAAGATAAGTGTTAGTCAGTGCACTTCAACTACGGCTAGTATGCAGTTAAAGAAGTGACAAACCGCTGCGAAGAAGATATAGGTGACCAGTGTTGTGCCGAGGAACGCTATCGGTCGCCGCATGAACTTGAAAACCCTCCAGTACTTTTGGTGGGAGGGATTCGTGTATCTATATTGGTTAAGGTTTGGTCGACGAGATATTCAAACTGGCCAACATACCTGGCAATGAGCCTGAAAAAATATGGGAATCCAAGACCAATGAGGTCTGAACCTACGGCTGCTATCCATGTAACCATCAACCACAGGCAGATGTAGAACACAAGGTTGGTGTACTGTTTTGCTTGAATGCTCTCAATGGTGCTGTCATCGGCAAACTCGGCGTCGTTGCTCAGGACAATTGTGGGCACAAGAAGTGCCACGAAGATAACAGCAGAAATGAGAAAATATCGAAGAGCCCACCAAAATAGTCGGCGTCTGTGATGAGTCTTAACAACTGGTGGAACTTGCTGTTGGATCGCCTCCGAATTCGTTGGAAATGCTTCTAAGCTTTCAATCTCCCGAGCCCCCGGGATAGGCTGGTACGCTTTGGTATCGGCCCATGTTTTGGTCGGTGAGTCTTGTGTGGCGATGGACTCAATTTGAGGAAGCATCTGAGGATTGTGATTTGTGCCCGGCAGGCTCGATGAAGATGACCCAGGTGGAAATGGTTGAGGCATTGATTGAAATTGCTCCTGTTGGCTTCCTGGGACTGGTTTCCGGTAGCTCGGCGGGAAGCTATCTCGCGGATTTGAAGTCATATTTTCCTGCAGCCCCGGTGAATCCAACAAAGATACGAAGGTAGTTCAAATCACCAGAAGCAAGTTCGTGCAAGATAGTGGGTTATCCAACAGTTTTCAGTCCCCCTCTAATTGCAGCACAGCTGCAAGGCAGCAGCTCATTGCGGGTTATTCGAGGGGCTGTGATGTCCACCCCACGCAAGCCACTTGTCAGAAGTGCTATCTATGGTGGATTTACTAGAGTGATTCTTGGCTTGAAATGGTGGTTTGAGGACAAGTGAAGGGTCTCATGTGCGACGACTTCAGGGCGTTTCTCGCGCCATCAAATTTTAAGCTCTAGCTTGCTAAGTCTAGTGTTGATGGGCTCAATCCTTTCGTAGACACTATGCGCATTCTGGACTGTCAATTTCCGCAATTTCCAATGTCATAGGAGCATGACTTTGAGAAAGGATTCCTGGCGCCGCAGGGCTGAAAGCCGGACCGTTCACAGACTGGTGGCTGAAAGGGCACGGTTGCAAGCGGAAGCGGCATCAACGCGACGCTAGTCTAATGGTCAGAACTTTATGATTTCGGGTTTGCTCTAACCGTTGATCATCGCTCCAACGACTAAGCGGCTTTAAAACGTGGTCCAGCCGCTCGCTCCATCAAGACATGCCTTTTTATTTTGCTGCCTGGAGGAGCACGTCCCGCCATGCAATTCTGACTCGACAGCGGGCTTGAATGTGAAGGCAAAGGCTGCGGTCCGTTTCTCGCGACTCAATGGCTTTGCGTCCCTTGCGGGACGACTGACCAAAACGCACCTCAGCGGCCTCAGCTTTTGACGCAACGGTGCAGTGACATGCTCTTAATGATCACGCGCAATCGGGATTTCAGACTGCAGGGTCTTGCACATAGGATGAGCAAGAACATCGAGGAAGCTTGCAGCCAATCTGCACTTCCATCGCACGCTGGGAGAATTGAGAGGGTCTCGAAGCTGTGGAACTCAACAAGTCACCGAGACGGAGAATGATATGGGCGATCATTGATCTGGATAGAAACCGTTTGCTACTGGCAGTCTATAGAAAGTTTGATGTATCGAAGACATTTACTCGTGGTCATCAGGATGAAAAACAAGAGCTCGAACTTCAATGCTCTCTCGCGGCGGTGCATCTGGGCCAGCAGTGGGATCAACAAATGCCGTGTGGGGCACTCTTCGCGCCCTTCCATCCGTCTTGGTATCGAAGCACTTGATCAAGATAACTTCCTCCGGCGTGAGGCCTGCTTTGTAATACCACTGGTGTTCAGCCTGATGTTTGACTTGATAAGTCTCTCCACGCCGATTGGGATAAATGAGATCCGTCACAACCAAATCCGAGTCTGACACGGAGCCGGCCTCGGCGACGGCAAGTGGGTCTCGCTGTACCGTTTTGATGGGTCGCCAGACGTTGATGATCTGCACCCGGCCCTTGAGCAACTCTTCGGCATCCTCCGGCAGATGGTGGGGCACGCGGGAGAGCGCGGCCTTGTAAGATTGATCGATGTGAACCCTCTGAACGGGGCCGCGGGAGACCCGGTCCTGGGTTGCGGCACTGGGCGGCTGTCGGCGGATGGTGTGATCAAAGATGAAGATGCGATTTGCTCCAGTGCTATGTAAGTTGTCAGTCAATATCTTTCTGGGCTTTCTGACGCCGCTATTACAAGGGGCAACCCGTACACGCTCTTCAACAGCTGTTCTACTTCCTCATAGTATCCCGACTTGATCTGGGCGTCGTCAAGGAAGTGTTTCTCAGCGGATTGGTGACGATGGATCTGAAAGCCATGCTGGTCCAGAGTGTACTTCTCTTCATCCCCAGACACATCACGGATCTTGACTTGATGAGTCTCGAACGGTCTGTTGTAAGTCTCAGGCTTATCAACATAAGTGGCGTGCGGCGGCGAGCCGTCCTCGTTTTCTTTGTGATAGTGCAGCTCTGCAAGCACGTCTCTCTTCAACGCAAGTGGTGATGTGATGCTCTGGGTTGGTTGGTTTTGTGTCGAACCAAAATACGGTGGACCCTCAGAAGGGGCAAGATGTTGAACGACGGTCGTGGCCATTGGGCTAGTAGATCCAGATACAGTGGATATGGGAAAGAATATCTGATGAATCCTGAGCCTGGTGCAAAGCCACAGCGTCTGGCAGAAGCAGGGGTCTGGTGTGAATATATACCCCAGATCTACATGGTCCCCGCAAGCACGCAATTCTCGTCCGACAATTAGTGTCTTTGGATTCATAAGCCGCCCAACGAAAATGATCTCCGTCCATTACCAATTTCTCCGCACATGATCCAGGTGTACCGGGTAGACACAGATACCGGTTACACGTGATCATGAAGCGATTTCAAATCAGCCCGAGGCTCAAAGGAGGCCAGTGGATTAGTCCGCCGGGGTAGCAGATGCGTCGTACGACACAGAAGACGGAGCGACCATCCGAGTGATTAATAATGATGATCTTGCTCATCCTCGCTGAAGGTCGAGGCGTGGTTATCTTTTGAAGCTACTTTATCCACAGAGTAATGTAGGCTGTGAAATAAATAGAGTATCGGGTTTGACGATACAGGGATCTCGAATATCAAGGCTCGCGGGAAATAGTTCTTATTAATAGAATAATTCTACATGGTAACTCCAACTCAACGGCTTTGAACGCCAGTACGGCTTCACACATCTAGCTTTCAGTCTATTGGAGTATGAATAAGTTTGGTAATCGTTGTCCCATCGCCAAGCACCTCTTCCTTCTCTTCAATCCTGTAGCCTCTCCAGCGCGGGACCAAAATGGTCCAGACGTACCAGTAAACCACGCCAGCACCCAAGCTTGTATAGTTGATCAGCAGTTAGCCACACAGAAGAGGGGCGTAAGGTAGGAACGAACATGCTGACGCCAACGATCGCGTATGTTGCGTAGAATAAGCCGTTAGACGGCTTAACTTTGGGTGGAAAGAATGGTGCGGCTAGCAGAGCCAGGCTCAGGCTGATTCTCAGAATGACAGCGGGGACCCAAGCCTTGAATGGTCTCTTGAGATCGGGCCGCTTGAACCTTAACCATAGAAGGCCACCTCCCACTGCCAATGCCATAAACTGGCCTGGGTACCCCTCAACCTCTAGAATGAAGGAGTAGACTTCGCCAGAAGGAGGAAGCGCAATGACCAGGAATGACGGGATATAGTGAACCAAAAGACCACCTAATGGTGAGTTGAACGGCTTTGTGGATGAAAGAATATCGGAGAAGGGGAGGAATCCTTGCCGAGCAATCTCTTGCTTCAGTCGAGCCTAATAATAGTTAGCAATGATCAACAGTTTCAGTCAATCGTCCTAACCTGAGCGAATGCGACCACAAGAACATTTCCTCCAGCACTCAGTGCAACAGCAAGTGGTAGGATAGTTCGGCCAACACCTTGCCCAAATATTCGCTCAAAGAACAACGCTGCAATCAACTCGCCGCTTTGCTTGATTTCGTCAATGGGGACGACGAGAAAGTAAGCAACGTTGATGAGTAGGTACATTCCACAAGCCGTCGTCAATGCTGCCACAGTCACAGACCGCAGCGTGCGAACCGGGTCTTTCACCTCGTTGAGAACAAGGTTGGCGTTGTCGAGGCCGGCGTAAGAGTAGAACACTTTAAACAGTGAGGTGGATATGATACCCCAGTTCCAATTCGTGCCTTCCCATAGGTTCTCCCAGGAGATGATCGGCATCGTTGTCTGAGCTGATTCTGTCGATGGCGCAAAGAGCACAACATAGAACCCACAGACAATCATGAACACGACGAGGCCCACCTTCACCCAGCCCAAGAAGTTCTGAAGCTTGATACCCAGTCTAGGTACACATCCGTGAATGAAGGTGACCGTCGTAAGCAGCCCAACGGCGAGCGCTTTGCGAAGTAAACCGCTTGGGTTGTCACCTCCCAAAGCAAACAAGAGATATTCGCTGAAGACAATACAGTTGCTGGCGGTAAATCCTAGAAGGACAACGTGAATAGCGACGAGGGTTGATGCCAAAAACCGCGGTCGACGATAAGTGAATTCCAAGTAGACCTTATCCCCGCCGGACCGCGGTAGCATCGACCCAAACTCCAAGGATATCATCAGCCCGCAGGCTGCGATGAGGGCTCCGACGAGCCAAAGTAAAAGAGACAGGCCAGGACTGCCCACAGATCGGAGGATTGCACCTGGAGTAGCGAATATGCCGCTTCCGATCACCCTTGAGATGACCAGAATGTAGGCGCTCTGCCAGGTGAGCGTGCGTCCGAGAGTCGAAGCTTCCGGGAGGACATCGTCTTCAATTGATCTCGATGGGTGTATGTTTCCCGTTGCGAGTTCTGCCTCCGAAATCGAGGGCTTCCCCGACGAAACCGAGTTCTTAGGAGCGCTAGATGACGAGACAGGCGATGGAGGTGGCGGCGTTATCGACAGCAGAGGCCGCAGCTCGGGGTCGTCGAGGGCACTCATCATGGGGAACGCGAGCCAGAGCAGTTTCTAGGAGTTGGTCCTTCGAGATAACTGTGAAGAACAATTTGTTGGCGAAGAATTGCACATGCGTAACGGCGAGATTTCACACCCTGTTATCGAAATGATATCGCGAGCGGCAGCACATGGTTGGAGTCGGGCGGGTTATCATGCCGTCTGAAGAATGAGACAATTGGAGTGTAGGCGACAAGGATGTGCAATGCGGCCTCGTGGAAAGCTTACGCGCAGGGCAGCAAAGTGATCCAAGGGAGGGTCAGCGGCAAACGACACATGTCCACGGACGTCTGTTGATTGATAAGAATGTGGATACAACAACTCTTCGATTAAGTCCCGTGAGGTGTGTCTCGAATGGCGCAATATTGTTTCAAGAATGTAAGTTTGGGAGGGCGAGCAAAGAGAATGCCCGATTGTATTGGGGCGCGGATTCGCACGCCATCATGGCGCAAGGTGACGAGACATGGGTGCGGCCTTCTTACCTCCCCGATATTGCCTGGCCTGTTTCGACACCTGTTGTAGGTACCGGACAGCCGCCCGTGCTATGGCCCGCCGTGTCCGTGCTACCGCGGAACTTCGGAAGCCCCCACTTCGGCCGAACTCTTCACATGCGTGCTCAACGAGAAGAGCCGTTGCATGTTGTGGTCCTCACCACAGATATGTTATCTGAGTTTGAAGATGTGAATGTCGCGCGAACTATGACTCTTCTAGGAGTTGTACTGCAGAGTTTCAGGGAACATCGTGCCTGAGTTCTCTTAACCCCGCAGCAGCTCCAAATCAACCCGGTAAACCGATTGCCGAACCTACCGAAGATCGTTCACAGAAATTGGCCGAGGCAACGAAACGAGATCGCATTGGGCCGAATGAGAGTTTGCTTTCCCAATAATTTTACTAGCTGCTGCTTGGCTTCAATACGGACTTTCCAGGAAGAAAACAAATACCGTCGCATCCTTGCTGACAGTGCTAAATGGACTCATACTGCTAGGGTCCTCATCCTGCGCCGGCCCCCGATTGACAAGACCGCATACTTTTCCTGTGTCTGCGCGGCTAATCCTCGTGTTCTCAAGTACCCCTACCTTATTGATGACGATAGTAGCGACGATAGAGATAGTTGCGACGACGACGACGACGACGACGGCGGCGAGGTAGCGTGTAGCCACAGGAAAAGTAGTCGCTCTACCACAGGCGATTGACCCCCATTCACTTCTCGTGTGATGTTTCTGCAATACCAAGCTTCCCGACGGCCTGAATGAGAGCCGCAATATCCTGGCCGTAATTCTCACCAGACTCCGATCCCAAGAGTCTAGGTATTGATAGCTCGACAGTGACAAGCCCAGCTTCCCCGCAGAACCAGTCTGGAAATTGACCCGGAGTTCCCGTTACCCCGTAAGACACAAGTACGCCAATGAGCTCAACTGTGTTCTCGTTAACCAATTTGAGATGCCTAGCAATTTATCTCACTTGAGCGTGGTTGTCCCGGTGCTGTTTTAGCAAGAGGGCTGTTTCTGGCCGAAAGTACCTTTGCTTGGCAGCGTCCAGAGCAGAGAACCCATGACGGTTTCGTATCAGAGGATCGGCGCCCTTTTCTAAAAGCCGTTTGACTGACTTATATGCTCCCACCAAACTGGCCATATAAATCGGAGCCATCGCAAGAGGAGAGAAAACGTCATTGATTTGGTGTGGAGCATCATACTTCTCAAGCAACTGGGCGAGTACTATGTCAGACATCTCGTGATGCCTGTGGGGAAAGCCTGCCTCTGTGATATTAGACAAGGCTAGGTGCAAAGCTGAAGTTGGCTCCTCAGGAGAGAAAGCAATCCGAAATCCGTCTGAGCCCCCTTTATCGGGTAGGTTCAAGAGGAACTTGATCCTTTCTGCCGCATTCCTGGTTCGCATACGGATCAACCCTCCTAGGAATGTCCTACTGTTGCGGGCCACCCTATGGTTCTCAGCACCTTGATCGTATAGATACCGAGCTACCGTCAAATTACCGGAGTAAACGGCCGTTTCGAATGGTGTCCTGTCCAGGGATGGTGAGGTACCGTCGATGGGAACTCCCGTTTCCAAAATGCTGCGCACGGTGGAAATGTCGTCTGACTCCTTGGCGGCTCTTACCAGAGAACTGTCTCCCCATCGACCTAGAATTGTCGTACTGGCTCCAGCGTCCAGCAGTGCTTTGACCATTTCGTGATTGCGATGATTGATGGCCATGAAAAGAGCAGTTTCTCCACCAAAACCAACATCAATCTCCGTATCAAATCCACATTCCAGACCAGCAAGCATGACGTCAGCTGCACATTGATGAAATGCGACAGCATAAACGGCGGGCATTTTGGTGCTGCCTACTTCCAAAACAGCATCCGTGGGAGCTCCGCGGCCGACAAGTAGAGAAATAGTGTCTCTCGTCTCTTCCTCAAAATTTAGACCGTGTCGTAGGAGCCGTGACCAACGGGAACTTCCTTGTAAAGGCCCAAAGAGGGGTCGAGTGACTACCTCCTTTCCTTGAACCATCGGCACCGTGTCTAACACTCCTTTACTGGCCCCTGGGCTTTGTAGAATCCGACAGAGAATCGCCGAATGACACATGTAAGATGCCATCTGCAAGGAATTCAGTGGTACCGAGTCGCTGACCTTGCAATCTGCACGGAACAGAGGGTCTGAACCAACAGCTAGCAGTGCATCAACTGCTGCCAGATTCTTCGCCGCGACTGCCCAGTGCAACGGAGTCCATTCTTTCGTGGCACTGGCAGGTCGAGGTTGGAAATCTTTCAAGTACTCATCCCGCAGATACATAACTGCAAGTGCTTTCGGATTTCCACCCTGCTTGTGCAGCAGGTGCGCTATAGGACCCACGTCGGAATCGGGAAAAACACAGAGCCAATGCAACGGACAGATACCCGAGGTGTCTCCTATGCTGGCATCTGCTTGCTTGTGAACCAGCAGCTTGACGATATCCACTCGGACAAGTCTACATGCAACTAGCAGTGGGCTTTCACCAGCTTGCGAGACTGGCTGGTTTAGCAACTGGGGATTGTTGCGGATGAGTTCTTCCACCATATCGCACCTTTCGTGGATTATGGCCAATACCAGTGACTGCGATGTGGAAAGCTGTCCCTCACATTGCCCGTCAACGACTGCCTGCTGTGACTGAAGGAGACCAAAGCCCTCGGATTCCAAACGCCTCGTCTGGCTTACTTCCTGAGCTGATCTCCAAGACGAAGCTGATGCCGCTTTCAGCTTTTTGAGCGCCGTGTCACTGCCTAATTCAGCGGTTCTTTTGAGCCAATCGACCCACAGGCCCAAAGGTACCGTAGCATCTGGGGGTCCTTGATGGTCGGAAATGTTGATGAGCGTTGTCTGTGCTTGCTCGTGGCCCCATTTAGCGGCACGGAGTAGGACGTCATGAGCCGTATTAATGTCGAAACGAACTCCAACACCATTGACGTGAGCAACAGCAATGCTGAATGCAGCAGCAGCTCTTAGCTTGTCGTTGGTGGAGGTGGAGCAGATAGACTCCAAGCTGTGAACGAGGTCTTTCTGGATGCGCTTGGGCATCTTTTAGTAAATACCGGCAGTATTTCGCAGCTTTAAATGTTTCAGCATACCAGTCTAATTTGGTGACAAAGTAGACATTGGGGCACTTACATCGGGAAGTAAGTCTAAGCCACGTCGAAAGTTGAGTTTGTCTTGGATTCTGTTTGCTCTCAACATTAGTTTCTGCTTATGCGCCCTTGGCTACTCGGCTTACATTAGTGTCTGGGAGCCTACCGCTGACGCTTGCTCTGAAATAGAACCTGGGTCGGGTGTCAGACCTGTCAGGTCGACTAAGAACGAGACGAAAGACTTGACAGAAACCTCACTGCTCTCTTGTTGATCTCGGGCTCCACCACATGCCTGAACAAGGCCACCCATAACCCGTTTCTCAATGAGAGTATAGAGAGAATTCTCAAAGCTATCGCCCTGTATAGCTGTTTTGTTTATGAGGAGAAGCATCTGGACGACCTGTGCAGTAGTATCGTGGAGTTTCTTAGCATCAATTGCCGGCATTCTGACCGATCCAGAGCCCGGCGGGAGGTTTCCGATAACTCCTTCCGCGAGCCTGTGGCAAACGGTGGAAAACACATCCGCCGGTGTCCCCTGGATGATAGGAGTCTTGGAAGTGAGCTCCCGAAGTGAGTCGAGTGCTCGTTGTACCGGGAGACCATCCCCAGATTCCGAAGGGGCAGATTCGAGAGAGCTTGCTGCATGTCTCAAAACTTCGAGTAGACTCAAGATCCGATCCATGGATTGAAATCGTCTGCTGGGAGATGCTTGCAAACTGTAGCGCCATATTTTACAGAGTATCATCAGAGGTAGATCATCATTTTGATGACTATTGAGTACGCGCAAGGGGATGAGGGTTGACATGATACCCGAGGACTTCATCTTTCGTAGATTATCCTCGAGTCCTTCAGTAGGAAAGCTGTCATAGAAGGCCGAACCTGATTCGAAGATGGTGAGCAAAGTGAGGCCATAGCAGTAAATATCCAGCTGCTCTAAGTAGGGCGGACGAATGTTCTCTCCGTATGACTCAGGAGCACAGAAGAACTCCGAGTGTCCGATAATATGGGTATCACCACTGGAGAGTGAAAATCCAAAATCGGAAAGTTTGACGATGAAGCTCCTGGTCTCGTGCCTGCAGACTAGAAGGTTGGAAGGCTTCACGTCGCCGTGAATAATACCGCAATCATGCAGCGCCTTGAGGCCTTGAGCAGTGTCGATAGCAATTTGAATTTGATCAACAAATGATGAAGCGCCGCCCTGTTCCTGGAATGTTTTCAGGCTTCCGTGCTCTGCATATTCAAGGACCAGAGCGGGCATTATGCGTGGTACGCCGGGCAAGGGCTCCCCAGTGTCATGATACATGACAGCCAACAGTTCAATGATATTGTCGTGTCCTTTCAAAGGCGGGTGGCGTAGAATCTGGAGCTCAGTGGCCGCGTCCGCGAATGCACCGCTGTCCCCTTGTGCTGTTGCGAAGCTGGCTTTGGGATGCTTGACAATGACGAAGTCTCGCCCTTTAAGAATGCCCTCCCCCAGGCCGCTCAAGAATGATGAAGTTTTGACTTTTCTGACATCGAAAGACCCGCCACCGATTGTTACATCTTCAAATGTGGGGAGAATATTGGTGATGAATGGGTGTAGGCCCAGATCGGTGTCTCCACTGTGGCAAACACTCAGAAATCCAGCAAAGTGAGGGCATCTCGAGCTTCCACCAATATTGTCGGCACTGCTCCCGACGATCGAGTCATCTATGGGGCTTGGAACGGGGGATTTCTGCCGAAATGTCGGAAAACCACTCTGGGAAAAGTCCATGCTTCGTAGTCTGCAATAGTTTGGTCGGCCAGAGTGCTTGGTTGAGCACCGGAAATGGACAGCGGTTCTTAAAGTGCAGCTGGGGAACGGCAGCCTGCAGGTGGTTTTCAGCTCCTGGCCCCGCACCACCCGAGCTGAACACAAACACGTCATATGATCTCTGTGATTGAAGAAAACATGATCCGATAGGCCAAGCGAAGGATGACCCCTGACAACTTGTGCATATACGGACACGCCACAATCTTTGAGGAAATCACATTTTCCCTCAAGCACAACACTCCTTGCAATGTCCACTGAATTCAGATTGGCGTTGCGGGCCTCGGTATTGGGGCCTTCAGCGGTATTCTCGATGTCCTGTCGTCTTGCAATAAGCTGTACGGGATGTGGCGAGCTATGCGCGGTCTCGACAGCCATTTGAACATCCTTCGCGCGAAACTACTATTGCAACATGCCCTCTTGGAACAATGGCAGCGGGACTGGCAAATATTTCCAGTCACTCCACGCCAGACCCAAAATGTCAGGAGGCAAAGTTTGGTTAAACTTCACGAACTTGCAATCATCGAGACGTTGAACGCGACTCACTCCTTGCTGCAGGATCTCGAACCCCTCCTGCATGCTACATCACAGAATGAGAAGATGAAAACAGGAATGATTGCCACTGCAAATCGCATGATATGGGCAAGCAGCAAAGCCTTAGACAGCCAGGAGACTTTGGACCAAACTTGAATCTCTGCTGGGTGGTCTCTACCGACTCCTTCCACCCCGAACTCCGAACACTGAAGCATCGCAAGTCATCCTTTCCATCGAGGATATTACCGACGACATGGGGACCGCGGAAACGCTTTCAGCCACTGAAACTTCAAAGTTACAACTCGCAGGCCCTACATCCATATTTGGATACTCGATATTGAAAAAGGCTATTAGCTTTCGAAATCTCAATACTGAGCTCGAACAAGACCCCCGGGGGCCCCCTGCCCGGATTTTGTGATAACGCCGGCCCCGGCATAGTGGGGCTCAGACCTCCGCAGCACCGGCTTCGGCCGGGCGATGTAAGCCGGAAATAGGGGACGCCCGCACCGTTACATAGCTAGGGTAGCCTCCGGGCCTAGAAACACTATACGCGGGAGGCGATTGACTGGAAGACGCTTAACCTAAGGAGCGGGAATAGTATACAATAGAATCAATTAGACATATAGGCCCTACCCTACACGACGTATGCCTTAGGGAGCGATCTAAGCCTAGCTCTGACGTCGAAAAATAGAGCAACAACAACAACAACAACATCGAACAAGACCTCAACAATCGTATCAGCAATTTCATGCACCAAAGATCAACAAAGAACCTTGCCATCAAGGGATCGCGGATTCGAGTCAAGCGAAATGATGATATATCAGCTGGCTTGCGAAGCTTTGGAATTCTTGATGGTAAGGAGTCCGTCATCATCGAATGGAAAACGTACGACGCTAGGTGGCAGGCCCAGAAAGGCATTGCTCTCACTGGCAGAATTCTCAACATCTCCCATCTCCTTAACTCCGAAACCAAGCCAGCGGAGCTTCTAACGTTGAAGTGCCTTGGATTCTTTGATGACCCGCAACGGAACGCATACGGATTCGTGTTCCGTTTACCCCCCGAGAGTACTTCATCCTCGATCGAAGCCCAGATGGTTTCGCTGAAAGCGCTACTGGACACGCCAAGTCCAGAGAAACTGCCGACATTGGAAGATCGATACAACGCTGCTTATGCACTTTCACTGTCGCTTTCAGTCATTCACGGAGTGTCGTGGCTTCATAAAAGCATACGAAGTCACAACGTATTGTTTCCTGTCTCAGCCAGCGGGCGGCCTTTTTGGTCTCGACCTTATATCGTAGGCTTTGAGTTTTCCAGACCCGACAGCGTCGATGAATCATCAGAGAAGCCGGAACAAAGCGCCAGGTTCAATGTTTATAGGCATCCAAAAGCGCAAGGAACGCCTGGCGAGGGATATCAGAGAGCATTCGATATCTATAGCTTGGGTGTCATAATGGCTGAGCTAGCGATGTGGCGCCCGATATGGAAAATGTATAAAGATGGTATGGGATCCGAAACATTCCAGAAAGCATTGTTCAGTAAGGTACATGATTGGGTTGCGCACCTGATGGGCTCACAGTATTCAAACGCGACGATCACATGCTTGGGAGAAAACATTGAGAATGGCCAAGACCGAACTGTCCAGTCATTTTACATCAATGTTGTGGAAGTGTTGGGGCGCGTTGTAGCTGAAACCATGTGAGGTAATACCCACCTTTTGAGCTATTTCATATATACCAATCCAAGCAGGCAAATTGAGCCGTAGTGTCAGCTCCAGTGGAGGCTGGCAGGCTTGGAGGATATGTTACTCGCCGGACACCGGACGGTGCAGCGTGTGATTTGTGGGACCGAAACGCCGGGTTGGGTTCTAACCGCCCGGTAGGCTCAGGTTATCGTCCCAACCCTGATAGACTATATATTGTACGGACATGCAAACTGTGATGAGCCTTGTGTCAGTGAGGTTGATAGTTTCGGACCGACAACCAGGACATTTATCATGGGCTTGTGTGCTGAAAGTTGAGACAAACGCGGACTCGGAACTACTGTTACGCGCTCCCTACTTCAATACATCTCGGGGTGGGAGAGTTGTTGCTCATGAGTTGGCAAGGTACATGAATAGCATATTTAATGAGCAGCCTCCTAAAGCTATTGTATCGTAGTATATAATGCAAGAGCAAACTAGTCTCATGGATGCACATCCCATGCGGGCCACATCAAATGACTTTGTCGGGCGTCTCTGGAGAGGATGACACAACACCCGCCTCCGCGTGATCGATCGGGTGACCTTTCTTCGCTGCACGAACCAAGGCCGGATTCTCAGCCTTGAGTTCGGCAAATTTCTTCTCTGCGTCCCAGTTCCAGATGCTGTCGCTGGCAAAAACGAGATCCATCTCCTCCAAAGTGCGCTGGTTGGACTCTGGATAAAGTGCCCAAACGATAACGATGCATAGAACATTAACGGCGCCGAAGAGGTAGAGAGTCTTTTCGTTAAGTTTCTCAAAGATCGTTGGAAGAAGCAGTACCTAGGTTGATCGTCAATGAGTAAACAAGGTGAGTGGTGTTTCTTGAGGATGCTAACCGTCCACCCATTTCCGATAGACCATCCAACAACACCCCAAGCATTACCCTTTGCGCGGACTCGAAGCGGGAATATTTCGGCCGGATAGAGCCAAGGAACAGTAAGCCTTCAAGAGGTGAATGTAAGTACGTACAACTCAAATAAGATGCGGGTTCGACTGACCATGTAGCACCGAAGATGGCAGTGTATAAGAAGACGAAGAATGTTGCAGCGCCACCGAGTCCAGAACGATTCCCGGGGTCGGCATTCAAAGTTGCGCGAGCTAATCCGCCGGCACAAAACATGCATATTCCTTGCCCGGCTGCGCCCCAGTACAAAGTCCAGCGCCGACCAATGCGATCAAGAGTGAATACACAAATCAGGGTCGCGAACTACCATCGATTAGTCAGTTGAAACAAAACGAACAGGAAATAAACAGATTGTTCACATACCATATAAGTTATGTTGTTGACACCACTAACCCAAAGGCGCTGTTCAGAGCTTATACCGGCAATGGTAAAGATCGTAGGCCCATAGATTGTGATGCCGGCAATGCCAACCCACTCCTGAAGAATCTGCAGCCAAACCACAAGCTGCACGCGACGAGCCGTGTGCAACTTTCCGGAGCCCCAGCCAAAGAACATCGCAATATAGCTCTGCTGCTTGGCAGTATCATGTTCCAAAGCTTTGATGTTGATGATATCCTGAAGTTCGGCCTCGGCGAGCTCACCGTCTTCACCTTCATTACCACGGAGTCTCCCAAGAATAAAACGGGCCTCTTCCTCACGCCCCACTTTCACGAGCCATCGTGGCGACTCGGGCATGAACCATATCATGAGAAAAAGAGCAATCAAAGGGACAATTTGAAACGCAATCGGGAATCTCCAGATGAAAGAAGACGTAGGGTCTTTATACTTTGATGTGCCGCTGAAGAACTGTTAGTTCAGTTGACTGTCCTTGTTTCTGTAAAACCCACAATTGCAGCCAGTATGCAACAACTACACCGAAAATGTTCAGCGTGAATTCCATAGCCACGAACATGCCTCGTGAAGTATGGGAGGCGATTTCAGTTGCCCAGACAGGCGTGATAGCGTTTAGCATGCCGGTGCCGATGCCGTTTAGGACTCGAGCTGTGGTCTTGATCAACAATGGTGATGCCAATATGAAAAGAGAACAGCGAGTCCTTACCACAAAACATCCAATTCGCATTCTGAGCAGCTGACTGCAGGGCAGCTGTAAGAATGGACCAAATGCAAGCGACTCCGATAGTTTTGAGCCTTCCGTAGCGATCGCCAAACCAGCCACCAATTAGGCAGCCTACAAGTGTTCCGGGGAGGTAATAGACGGCAACCTGGCGCTAAATGAGACATTGCAATATGACAATATGGTTGAGAACTCACAATTCCACCTTGTAGCAATGGCTTGTCTACCACGACAATTTGTTCGTCTTCGTCCCAATGGCCAAAACCCATGAGCTCAGCATAATCCCGCGCAGTGTTGACTCCTCCCATCAGTCCTTGGTCATAGCCAAAAAAGAAGATTGAAACACCGGCGACCAAACACACAGTGTTCAGTAACGAGGCCTTGTAAAGCCTGTTGGCGACGTTGTACCGCCCGAGGCGGCACGGAATGCTGGACATTGTGACAGCTACTTGCACTGTTGGATTGGGAAGCCAGTAATGTGTCTTTCTGTTGGAGTGCAAATTTCTCAACTCTTGGGGACGAAGAGATGATGTGTGATCGGCTCACGGGCAATGAGAAACGGCAAAGGTCGGGTGAAGGCCGGGGCATTTTCCGAAGCCTGCAGCGGGGGCGGGGCATGGCGTTCATTCGCTCCACCGAACAAGAGTCCGCAACGGTTCGGGGGGACAATCATTTCTTTTTGTGGCATGATCAAGTGATGCTATGCACCTGTGAGCAGTGATCCAATTCGCACGCATAGCAGTCCGGGCAGAACCCCGAAATCCCCGATGTCGCTGAAAACCATCCCCAATGCACTGCGTTTTAGAGAAGGCTTCAGTGACTGACATTGTTCATCTCGATTAAGCGATCCAACGGAACAGATCTGCCTCGCTACCCACGGTGTCAAACCGGCCATCCCCACTCAAGAGTCAAGTGAATCGGTTCTTGACTGACCCCCGCACCGAACGTCGGAGCCGGGGAGGCTCTTCTGTTGCATGCATTCCGATTTGGGAAGTTTGAAGCGCAGCAACATGTAGCTGGTGAACTCATCGCGAAGGGTACTTTTCGAAGACGTCCATGACGTCAGATCATCGCTGTTTGTTTTGCTTTGCAGCATTATCTGCGTGAATGTGGGGCGACGGTCGTATGGAACACCGCATATTAAACCCGGAAAACACGCAGCGCATTTTCGCCAAAGCGCGCTGGAAATATGTGGTATTGAGGGACGAGCGGCCAAAAGAAAATTGCGGCCGCGATCTTGAGATATGAAATAAAAACGCTGTCAATTCATTCTGGTGGCGGTGCACTTCTATTTACAGCCGGATGGTCGGACGTAGGCGTGGTTCTGGGAACCGCCAGCAGAGTTGCCAGAAGCAGGCCCTTGATAAGTGCTGAGCAAGCTGCAAGATGTGGAACTGCCCTGGTAGAATGATGCTGCAACGCAAGCTGCGTTTGCGGCACATTTTGAAATGCAATCTCCTAAGCTAGTGGCATCAACGTAACCAAGATAATCTCCGGAGGCCAGCCTGCCACAGTAGATTTGGAATTTCTTGGAGCTCGATGTCAAACAATAATTGTTGTTAGTGGAGCACGTCGGGCTGCTTGATGCCGTGCCGGCACATGCTGGTGCAGGGCAGGCCGAGCAAGTTCCAGGAGAGAACGATGTCTGGCAGCCAAACCCGCAAAAGTCGCTTGATGTGCCACAATATCCGTTCTTCGAACTGAAAAGAACAGAAGTCAGTCATCTTTGCTACTGGACCATCAGCAGCCATGTCCCATGAACTCACCAACACGTTCCCGATGGACAAGTATATCCGTTTGAGCCACCGCAGCTGTTATCTGGGCTTGTTTTGCTGCCCGTTGACGCAGGTTTCGCAGCGGAAGTAGTGGCGCCACCACCACTCGACGCAGAACAGGTTCCGAAGGAGCTTTGGCAGCCAGTAGCACAATGGTCGCTTGACGAGCCGCAGTATCCCCACTGGCTGCAGCAGTCGCCAAAGCTGCTTCCTTGGCAGGTGAACCCCGCAGTCCCACCGCAAGTTCCATCCTGGCTTACTGATTTCCCACCGACGGTGATCGAGCTGCAATCTCCGAACTTGGACTGGCAGCCGTTGAGGCAATGGTCATCTGAGTTACCACAGTATCCCCACTGACTGCAGCAGTTGCCAAACGACCCTCCTGTGCAGGTGTATGCGTTGATCCCTCCGCAAGTCCCATCTGGAGAAATCTTCGTCGAAGAAGACGATGTTGTCGTGCATCTGCCAAACTTGGACTGGCACCCGGCCCCACAATGGTCATCGCTGACTCCACTGTCGACGGTGTCAGTCGCTGTTCTGTGAAGGCTCATCTCGTGCAGATCATGTGCAATACATACCACCAGTTGTATTGACTGCAACACAATGAACCGGGACATGTCAGCCCTTTGGTGCCTCCACAGGTGTTGTCAGTTGAGACGGCTGCCGCTGTAATTCCCACCAGAGAGAAGAGCGCGGTGACGATAGAGTTGACCATTTTCTCCTAAGCTCGATGTGTTTCGTTAAGAGAACGTGTAAATCAATTATTTCTGAGATAAGTGATCGTTCTTGAGTCTGGTTGATGAAGGAAGTGAGGATAGAAGCCGATGAGAAAGCAACTGGCTTGTAGCAACTTATTAAGGTAACTGGCTATCTCTGTGGTTGCTGCTTGCGAACAAAGACATTCCGACGCGCCCATTGCATTGCGTCGACACGGTTCTGAGGATATGTCATGATTGTCTATCGTGCGCAGAAATTAAAATTCGCCAAGTCATGAACTTTTAGTTAGCTACAATGTCTCTTACGCAAGTGGCTAGTAGATAGCCCACAGCTTAGCGTTCGTTTTGGGTTTGAGATGCTAGCTTGATTGTTTGCAATTGTCTGATGTCTCGACGTATCTCCACGCTAGTCCTAGCTAGTGACTGGCATTGTGACCCGTGCTCATTGTGTGAAATCATCGCTGCTTCCGTCGACTTTGTTTTCTCCTCTGTGGTATGGGAAAATAGACGTGCATGCCGTTGATGGCTGTGATTATCATTAATTACATCTGAGCTCCTTCATTCCCCTCTCGCGACGAAGGACGCGATTAAGTTGCCACGGCCGGCCCGGTGGCGCAGATCCGTTCCTGTCTAGCGCAGCTGTGTGTTGTACTTGATTGATCTAAACCCAAGACGTCGGTATCGACAGTACTGTACCTAATCTTGCGATGATAATACGCTAACAAAAAGCCGTTTGTTCCTGTTGTATTCTAGATGTGCTGTTATTGAAGTTAGGTTGGAGTGCTCGATATGTGGGCCCAATGAGAAAGTGTTGCAAGAACAGTGAGGATGTGACTGATCGTTATGCAAAGACTCAAAGGCATTATTGACCAGCGGCATGTTACGAGCCTCCAACTACAACAGACTACATCCACCATGATAGCAACCCATTTGCTGGCAGGTATCCCCAGAAATGACGCGCGCAATGCCATCTTTGTGCGCTCCAACCTTTCATAGGACCAGGATCCAACTTCAGGACGTTGTTCATTAGTGTTTCCCCAACTCTCCGCATGTCGGTAGCTTTGCTTGAAATCCCTAGCAAACAGAGGCGCGTAACAATTCCTTATCAGGAACTTTGCACTCCCACCGGCAATGAGACGCTACACAACAACCCATCCTCATGTTGGGCTGGATTGCACATCAGGCAAAGTAAGCCCAGTTAAATGTTCGGTTATGGTTTTCCTTAGCCTGAGAAGCAAGAGCAAATTTCAGGTCTTGAAAGACCTTAAAAACCGCAGAACCCCTAGACACTTCCGGCTTGAATGTTTTTGACATGATCGCACGAAGCTTATGCAATCGAAATGGATCTCTCATTTATCATTCTCTTTACAGTTTTTGCATTCCTGGCCCTCGCCTTGCCTGCGATCTCTGACGTGCCATGGGCCAACGTAACGATCTCAGCTTCCCCCGACCGACGGTATTTGTACCAGACCAAGACTGGCCGGCCATTTTTCTGGATTGCCGATACGAACTGGGAACTCTTTCATAAACTAAATAAAACTGATGTCGACATCTATCTTTCGGACCGCGCTGCCAAAGGCTTCAACGTAATCCAGGCAGTTGTTTTATCTAAGTACAACATCACCACTATACCGAATTTCTATGGACATCTTGCCATTGAGTTTGTAGTTACGACGCAGCCCCCCCGCAAAAAGACTACGGCAAAATTCACCCTATACGCGGGCACAAGTCTAGAAACACTATATAGGCACTTTGACCTGTACCCTCTACTAATTAAGGAAAATAGTATAGAAACCCTATACGTTCCTACTAGTAAGCAAACCCTCTAAACGTCACTGCATAAAGTTAAACGTGCGCCCTAGCTGAATAGACCGGCGGAACAGTAACAGCGCTAGCCGCGCGGCGCAGGGCCGGCGGCGCTATACGTAGCGGGGCTGATCATATTAGGGCTAAAGGGGTCACTAAGGCTCTTATAGCCTAGCTAACGACAGCTTCGCTAAACCTTCTAGTGAGGTACTATAAACGCCGCTATAAGAGAGATAACTCCTTAACTAAAGAGGTTATCTATAAATACTACTATATAAGAGATAACTCCTTAACTAAAGAGGTTATTAGAAGAGGTTCTTATAACTAGAAGTATAAAAACTCTAGTATAAAGCTTTATACCTATCCCTCTTCCTCTTCTTCTTCTTTATTAACCTATAATAAATCCTTTATTATATCTATACTATAAGAGATATATAAGAACGCTAATCCCCTATAAAGTATACCCTTCTATAAAGGAATAACTAAAAGTATTACTATATAGAATAATATCTATATAATAAATAAAACCCTTAAATTTAATAAACACTCTTTTACTAATTAGTAGTATATTATTAGGGTAGCTATAGCTAGAACCTTTATAAATACCCCTAGAGAGGACCCTCTCTATACTATAATTAAAGTAATAAATAATAGCTCTAAACGCTTTAGTATAGAGGCTATATATATTTCTAGCTACTCTAAGGAGTAGCCCTTCTTCACGTAAACCCTCTATAATACTAAAGTAGAGGCAGCCTAAGCTTAAACCTAATAAGGCTTATTAGTAAGTACGCTTTACGCTAAATAGAGAGAGTATTATTAATAATAGCACAGCTACTACTAAGCTTATTAGCTTAGTATACCACTTTGTTTATAGATAACGTAAGGTATACTAAAGGCGTTAGCTAGCCTAATTAAATAAGAAGAATAGCGGACGGCGAAGTAGTGATAGGGATAGTGTTAGTGGCGTGGGTAATGCGCGAGAGAGAGGATAGGTCGACAGTTCAGTAGTTAGTAATTAAGTAATTAAGTAATCACAAACCATATTATTACCGAAGTGAAGTTGAAGATAGTGAAGTTATCTAGTAGTGTACATATAAGTGCGGCTGAGGTTAGGAGAGGTGGTCGGAGATTACGATCACGTGACCGAAGGCTGTGTGTATTGTCAGGAGGCGTGGAGTTAGGAGGTCTGTCGCTCTAAGCAGGTAAAAATCACAGTGAACGGCCAGAGGCCGGACATCTTGCCATAGATAACGCAAATGTCACTCAGCCCAACCTGCAGTATTTCGATCATGTCGACTGGATCGTTACCCGTGCTGCAGAGTATGGAATTCTTATCTGCTTTGTTCCAACCTGGGGTCGGTATGTTAACTGGGGCTGGTATGGCACCACCGGGTACAAATTATTCAACAAGGATACCGCTGAGTGGTTTGGCCGGTTTCTGGGTAATCGATACCCCGGAATTCCAAAAATGATGGGCGGTGATTCAAACGGTTTCTGGTCGAACAACGTACCTCAGGCTCGTGCGGCCTGGCGTGAGGATCCCGAGTCTGACCCGAAATCTCATCTCGGACCAATTGAAGATACCAGATCAATATGGGCAGCCATGATGAGAGGATTCATAGAAGAGGAAGCGAAGATGGGTTACGACGCGTTTGTCACGTTCCAGCCTACCAGCCCTTGGATAGCTGACCCACCCACCCCTCTGCCATACGGACACAACGTAAGGAAATCAACCCGTGTCAAGAATGCGTTCTAACATACCTTATTGCAGTATATCAACGGAAGTTTAGGGAGCTTAAGTATGGATGCCGTTCAATCGGGGCACGAAAGTCCGGATCCCATGGGCGTTGACTCTGCCTTCACTGTCCTTCGGCCGTGGGACTCACGCAAGAACTACGAAAATATCATTCAAATGCGAAACGAGTTTTCCGGCCCTGTGATGGACGTTGAGAATCATTACGAGGGAGCTCACGATTCGTTCAACACAAGCAAACGAGTATGGAATGAATCGGATGTCCGGCATGGCCTTTACCCTGCGGTGTTTTCTGGGGCTTGCGGGATCACATTTGGTTCTCTTCCCGTCCAACAGTCATACGAAAATATTTCTCTCATTGCTGGCCCCGAACATTACATGCCACCGCAACTTGGGCTGTCTGAGAATGCGAGTTGGCATGAAGCGCTTGGCTGGCCTGGCGCAAGTCAAACTGGATATGTTGGCCATTTGCTGGCGGATCTCACAGACAGTCAATTCAAAAGTCTCACTCCTGCTCGCGAGCTGATAACATCACCAGCAACTTCGGCAGATGATATACTAGCGTTCGAGGCCGATCGGTACATTGCGAGCATGATAACAATCGGACGCTTCTGGGTATATAGTGGATGGGGAGACGCTTTTGAAGCTGATATTCAAGCTTTAACAGCGAGATGGGATTTGACTTCTGTACGGATGATTGTCAACTGGTTCGACCCACGAACGGCTGTGCTAACGAATGCGGGAACAATTGACACGTCGTCAACGGGTGGGAGGATGACTTTCACGCCTCCAAGTCGCGGAGGGATAGACTTTGACTGGGTATTATGTTTGATGGCTGTTTGAGTGCTGATGGAAGAGCTCAAGGGGAACCACGTTGGATTGGGTTGATTCAGCGCTGCATCGCCGGTGAAATAAAATAAACGTTTCACGAAATATTTTATTTCATCTAGACCCACCAAACCTTTTCAGTCCAAGAGAGTCCACCCCGGGTTTGTCTGGACGTTGCATTGCTCATAGACTACCTATAACTTCAAAGCAGTAGAAAATTACGCGGAAGCGGAGAACCCTCTCGAGGTTGTAGCTACTACATGAATAACACCTCTGCATCAATTTCGTAAAATCCATGGCGTCATGACAAATATGTGTTGCATTGGTCATCAAGTGTCATTCAGGTAGGTCTCTGCGAGGGATTGATGTACGGATCCTAGGAAATGCCCTGCATTCCTACTGTACACTACCCGAAGGCGGGGCGGGCTCAGGCACAAGACTACCGCTCCAACACTCAGCCTGCCAATGGACTTCAGGTAAAGTTGATTGTACGATCTCTCGGCGCCGAGATCCAGGTAAATGATCTTAGATTCGGAGTCGTGACCAAGCCAGACGACCACTTCGGCGGCTTGATCGTAGATGATGCCCATAAGAGTTACCTGGTGCGCCTTCTCCACGTCGTTGCATTGGTTAATGGCATTCGCCCAGGCTATATCCACGCAGTCGGTCCGTCTGATGTGTCGAAGGCCCTGCAATAGGCTGACGGTGACATCTGTGTAGAAGGTAGAGCACTTCATGCTCTTAACATTGATGGAATCTCACCAAACGTATGACAGAGCCTTGTACTTGGGGGCCTGGTCAATGACAACGGCGGCAAGATCACAAACAAGGGGGTCAGTTCGCTGTCCCGGATGGAGCTGAAGTTGATAAAATTATCGACCGGAAGGCAGCTCATCATCCTGACAAGCATTGTCCTGCATCATTCAGACATCAAGATGTTCCGAAGCTAACGACTGTGCTAAGAAAGTTTTATGCGCGGTGGGGTGTGAATAGAGCCAATAGACATCGCACATCTCCATGCAACTCTGTTGGGACTACCAAGGACAAAAGTACCTGCAGTCAGCTGACTGACCACCCACGTCTTCTTGGCATCCAGGCCCCATATTGTTCGCCCGGCTGTGGCGAGTCTTTTCCACGTGGCTATAAACCTAGACAAGAGGGGAGTTGCCACAAAGTAGGGTGTACTGTACATGACAGGGTGGCGCTGATGCTTACTCTCTGTATTCTACCAACTCTCGGTTCAATATCCAAGTCACAAATCCTACCCTGCCTGCCATAGTTGTAAGTAATATCATAAATACCTTAGAGTGAACGGTCTTGGCTTCTTTCGCAATCCGGTTCTCTGACAGTTGCTCTTCATCCCCGGGCATCCCCGGGCTTTTAGCTGCCTAGAAGGTGGTGATGATCTGAACCCTGGCAATGGTCTTGTCGTGGGGCGCATATTAGTTAGGGTGGGTGTCAATGGACGTCTGAAAGTCGTTTCTTTTTCTCTCTCGCAAAAGCGTGCGTAGAATTGACTGTGCATATCCCGTGCCAGCTCAAAAAAGAATGATCACCCTCTGATGGACTTTTCTTGGGCCACCTACGTCCTTCCCAAGAGCAACACGGCAAGACGTCTCTTCAGCCCTGTACATATCATCCACGTTCGTTTCCCCAGGGTGCTTGTCATCTGTACGGCTAAATCTTGCCTTTAAACCATCTCTGGAACGATGCGTATTTTTAGGACCTTGTCCATCGGCGCCGGGGTGCTCAGTATCGCGGAGGCCTTTCCTGGCCGCGCCCAAAGCTTTGTCAAAAGGCAGATTACCGACCTTCGGGACGATGGTTATGACTTTGTTATCATTGGCGGTGGCACCGCAGGTCTCACAGTGGCTGACCGCGTCTCGGCTGCCTTCCCGGAAAGTACGTTGTGAAATTTCCGCTTATTTTGCCGTAGGTTCCGTGACCCTAAATTTTCGTTGCAGAGTTCGTCCTGGTGATCGAGTACGGCAAGATTGAGGAGACCGTCGGTTATTTTGACCCGTCCGAGGACGGCCGTGGTGCCAATCGCCTTGTCATCACCTCCCCCCCGGTCGCCAGCGTCAACAATCGCTCTGCCACCGTCATCCTAGGCATGACTGTCGGAGGCGGATCCGCAGTCAACGGCCAATTCCTGGACCGCGGTTCGCGGTATGACTATGATGAGTGGGCGCGCCTCGGCAGCCCCCAGTTTGACGACAGCCCCCATCAATGGGACTGGGAGAACTTTGGTCCCGCGTTGAAGAAGGTCAGCTTCCTGCTTATCTCAGCCCCTCCCGTCCATCTGCCTCTTCTGACGACCCATTATCAGTCATTGTTTCTCACAGAGCCCAGCCATGAGCTCGTTGAGGAGTACGGCTACACCTGGGACGCCTCCCAATTCGAGGGCGATGCCATCGAGGCTTCATTCCCGCCTTTCCAATGGCCAATTCAGAGTACGTAACTGTCAATTTAACTTCTGTCCCATATGAACGAAAATAGTGTTGATGAGGCACAGAGTTCGGGTGGAAGGCGTTCGAAGAATTCGGTCTCGAGAGCCCCGTGACCTGTGATAACGGCGACAAGCATGGCCTCTGTTCGGTTGCCACAGCCCAGAACTCAGCGACGGTCGAGCGCTCCCATGCCGGCGTCGGCCACTTCACCAGGATCGCCGACTCACGACCCAACCTCGACCTCCTGGTCGAGCACAAGGTCAGTCGCCTAATCATCAGTAAGGATGAGACCGTTCCCGCCATTGAGTTCCGCCCTGTCTCCGGCAGCAACGGCACGGTCCGTACTATCCGCCCCCGCCACGAGGTCGTCTTGCCCGCCGGCGCGATTCACACCCCCCAGATTCTACAGCGCAGCGGTGTCGCCTCAGCCGCCTACCTCAATTCCGAGGGTATCAAGGTCGTCGAAGACCTCCCCGGCGTCGGCCAGAACTTCCAGGACCACTGCGCAGTGCCCATAACGTTCTCCTTCGACAATGCCCCCTCCCCAAACGAGGCCGACATCACAACTAACACCACCTACGCCGCTGAGGCCGTCGCCCAGTTCCGCGAGCGTCCCGCCCGCGGCCCCTACACTCTCGCTATGGCCAATAGCGCCGCCTACGTTGCCCTCCAGAACGTCACTGCCAAGTGGCAGTACATTGTCGCCGACATGCGAGCCCAGATTGCCGACGGCTCCGCTCTGCAATACCTCCCCGCTTCCGCAGACAAGACCGTTCAGGCCGGCTACCTCGCCCAGCTTCATGTTATTGCTGAGGCCTTGGAAAACCCGGAGCACCCTATTCTCGAAATGCCCTTCCAGACCGCGCCCAGCGTGGCTTTTCTCCTCAAGCCTCTGAGCCGCGGCTCTGTCATTCTTGATCCAGCTGACCACGACACCACTCCTATTGTCAACTACGCCACCGGCACCAACCCCGTCGATCTTAATATCATGAGCTCTTACATAGACTACTTCCGCCGCCTTTATGCTATCGACACCTGGAAGGATCTCGGCCCAGTAGAAGTCGCACCCGGCGCCAATGTCACCCAGCAGGCGGCTCTCTTAGACTGGGTCAAGGATAACGTCGTTCAGTCACTGATGCACCCCTGTTGCACCGCCGCCATGCTACCCCGCGAGAAGGGCGGTGTTGTGGACTCGAGCCTCGCTGTCTTCGGAATCTCTGGCCTCCGCGTTGCCGATTGCTCTATCATTCCCACTATCCCCGCGAGCCACACCACTACGACGGCGTATGCAATTGGTGAGAAGGTAAGTCTCTGTTCTTATAGAGTTGAAGCGCTCACATAATAACTTCCGCAGGCTGCGGAGATTATTATCAGCAAGTGGAGGTAGATCCACCACTGCTATGAGACGCACAAAAGCTTTTATATAAGGGTTACTCGTCAACCTCGGCGAGGGTTATGAACATGAAAAGCTTCAAGCTGCATAACTAAAGGTTTACATATGCACAGAGTAATCAAAATTAATGACGCCGCACATAGCGCGGTGTGGTCTTCACAAGATCCAGTCACCTAGTGAACAAAACCCATCATCTGCCTCCAACTGATAACCAAACGCTAAGAGATTTATCTCGAAGAAGTAACATGTGTTGTCGAGGGTGATTATCTGCTTGCCATTCTCTCCCTCGCAGTTACATAAGGCGATGGCGACTCAGAGATAACGCCTGCACTCATTGCGATTCTCCAGCTACTTGTTGGCCCCATAAACTGGACTTGGCGTTGACGATGGGATCGTCTTCGGCCTGAGGTAGCAATGTTACTTGTCGAGGTTCGGATAACTTCCGTTACGCCTCTTTTCGCAGTCGACAAACCGAGTAAAGAAGCCTAACGCTTTTAACTGCATGGGGTGAATACTGATAGAACTCTTGATCTGCCTTTGCAGTCTACCTATCCTTCTCGTGTGTCGCCCGCGAGCCCGGGCCACCAGCGCAGCTGCTGAGCAATCAGTCAGGCTACTTACAGCAGTACGCCTTAATTAAAGCTGTCGTCAGGCCCAATTGAAGCTCTCGTCCGACCAATGGAATGCGTCTATTGCAAGGGTGGAGGCCCCTTACAGGCAAGATGGCGAGGCTGCATGGGCATTTAAACCAGACTCATTTCTGTAAAGAGTCTCTTAATGTAACGTGAGCTTACGCCGAGGATCGGTCAGCACTTGGCGCAGCAGGAACCTGACGCGCCTCGATAGCCTTGCCTCGTGGAGCTGCCCTTGGCAACCGCAACCAATCCCGCATGAGCGGGGATGTTTGTGTGTAGGGTTATCTTGTTTCCACAATGCTACTCTCTGTTTACCTCTCTCCCCCCCCTCTCTCTCCTGCATTTCGTCAAGACCAAGCAATAGCTCTACTCTAGGAAACTTTGAGTCCTCGTAGCACGAGAAGCAAACGACCATGAGGCTTGTCCACGGAATCGCTCTCTTGCTTGCATTCCTGACGACAGCCTGCGCGTCATCGGTTCTCTTCAACGGGGGCACAGTTGTTGCTTTCAATCAAGAGACGCAAGGGTTGAAGGTCATCCGCAATGGCTCGGTCTTCGTCGAGAACGACCGCATCACCCGTGTTTGCAGTTGTGCGATCACGGATATCCCACCGGATACCGAGATCGTCGATATCACCGACAAGATCATTACGCCGGGCTTCATCGACACCCATCGACATGGCTGGCAGACAGTCTTCAAGACTATGGCTTCTAATTCCACCCTGCTGGAGTTCTTCAGCCGCTACAGCTCCTACGTCGCGCCCTTCTTCTGGAATGCGACTGACGTGTACGACAGTCAACTCGCCGGCTTATATGAGGCGTTGAATGCGGGTGTTACGACGTCTCTTGACCATGCCACCAATACATGGTCTCGAGATGCATCTGATGCCGGTCTCCAGGCTTCCATTGATAGTGGAGCTAGAGTGTTTTGGGGTTTCACTTTTGCCAACATCTCAGGTCTAGTCACGGTTGACGACCTGTTTCCGATCTTCCGGGACATGGCCAAGAAAGCCGAGCTGGCAAACTCCCCTACTACTCTGAGCATTGCCTACGACGGCTGGGGTCCGAATCCGAATGTTGGAGAAATTAATACCATTATGGCACTTGCCGAGTACGTGAAAGCCGATAATTCTTGAAACTCAAATCAACCCTTTGACATGAATAAAGCTAACTGGAACAGGGAGCTCAATGTATCAGCTATCACCACTCACTCTCTTCAAGGACCTTGGGGCTGTAAGTTTTGCCAAAGCATTTACCTCCGATGTCTCCTACGCCTTACAAGATCATAATTTTCCTAACTTGTGGTGCTTCATAGTCAGCAATTCTCCTGAAGACGTCCATGCCCTCAACTATCTCAACATTTCCAAGCCCTTTATCTTCTCCCATGCTTCATTCCTGACCTCCACTGGAGCGGACTTGCTGCGATCTACTAACCAGTATATCTCTATCACGCCTGAGTCCGAGATGCACTACGGCCAGACGCACCAAACCAGCCACCTCATCCAGGATCAGGCTTCTCTCGGGATCGATACACATATTACTTTCAGCACCGACATCCTGACGCAAGCCCGTATGTGGCTTCAATCGGTCCGCTACCGGCTGTATAACAACGTGGTTCAGGGGTGGAAGCTGCCAGGGACTAATCCTATGTCGGTCGAGCAGGCCTTCCTACTTGCTACGCGCCAAGGTGCTCTCGCCTTACGGCGCGATGACCTTGGTGTCATCATCACCGGTGCCAAGGCCGATCTACTCATCTGGGACGGTATCTCCCCGGCGATGCTTGGATGGGTTGACCCCGTTGCTGCCGTTCTTCTCCACGCTAGCGTCGGTGACATTGAGGGCGTGCTGGTCGATGGCGTATGGGTCAAGCGCGATGGGAAGCTGGTGGCAAAGGGCTACTCTGCGGCCCGCGCCCGCTTCTTAGAGACCGCCCGGCGTCTTCAGGCCGTCTGGCGAGCTATGCCACTGCCAGTGCCGCCGGCCAAGTACAACGCTCATCAGGTGGTCCCCACGGAGCGAGTCGATGTGCTACGGGGACCCGGAGATGGCTACGGCGATCTTTACATTTAATATAGCTTTGGCTGTGGCCGATATTAGTTACCCCCTAACCAGCAAAGAAGCCATTGAGTTTGAACCAGAACCTGCCTGATTTCCCCGTGTTTCATTAGTTATTTCCTGTGTATGTACTTTCATGTGCGTTTATCTAAGATGACAATGGCAACGACGATGATAACGACGACGTGTCAAGGCGACAACGACAGTAATGTAGCAACCCCTTTAGGTACGAGGGCGCAGCATGCAGTAAGACTAGTCAATGGTGTGCTGCACAGTCAAGATGAGCACATGTATGTCTGCTAAGGTTTGACATCGGATGTCCGCCAACTTTCCACACGCCGGTCATGTCGTTGGCACTAATTTCGTGCAGAGTCAGCCTGGACCCTGGTTTCTCCCACTGCTGATTATGGAAGGGTTTCTCCGCTGTGCTCGTCGAGCGGAACACTTTTGCCTAACGGGAAGCTCACCAGGCTTTCAACGAGCGCAAAGGTAAAGGAAGGAAATTAGTTGTTATATGTGGAACTGGGAACTCAATGCTATCAATCTATAAATTAATCACAAGCTGAAAGATGAGGCCTGCAAGTGCAACTATAGGCCCTATTAACGCTAAGAGAGGTTTAATAACAGGGTGGTCACGCTTACGTCTGACCGGTAGGACTACACCCTTATGCTAAGCTTTATTAAACACGCATTTATAGTTCTTTCTACTATCCCCTATAAGAGCAATTAAGATAGTCTAACGGATGAATCTAACTTCTACTTTAGTCGTTAGATCCTTACTAAATGTCGCTTTCTAAGCTAAGTTAGTCTTATAAATAACTTTTGCAGCATAATATGAGACTTACCTTCTATATCTAAAAGGTAGCTAGGTCCTCTATTAGGCAGCTTACTACTTTATTATTACTTAAGCTATTCTTTTCTAACTATTAAATAAGCTATATTTTAATATTATAGCTTATTATTAGTAAAGTAATAGACTTTTTCCTCTTATAATCCTTTATGCTAATTACCTTCCTTTTAGATATAAGCTTTATAAGTATATTATTTTTAATAGAAATAACTATACTATAGAAGAATAAAGACTTATATTAAAAGACGCTATATTTATTAATAGATTTAAGTGCCTTATAAATAAAGCCCCTACTAACAGCTAGTTTAAGTATTTCTAAAACTATAACTTTAGTTTAATTATAGTTTTCTTTAGCTTCTTTTTATAGTCTTTTTATATTAAAAGACGCTATATCTATTAATAGATTTAAGTGCTTTATAAATAAAGCCCTTACTAATAGCTAGTTTAAGTATTTCTAAAACTATAACTTTAGTTTAATTATAGTTTTCTTTAGCTTCTTTTTATAGTTTTACTTAAATATATTTATTATTACTTACTCTACTTATTAATACTAAATAGTAGCGCGCGTGAGCGGCACTAGTTAGAGGAGGTTAAGGCTAAGATAGATAGATAGACTTTATGTAAAGTAGAGTAAGTAGGTTAGTTTAGGTAAGTAGGGTTAGATAAGTAGGTAAGTAGGAGCAGTATATAGTAGTTTTTTATTATCTAGCTATTTTATTTATTACCTCCCTCCTAACTAACTTAATTAATATAAATAGAAAGCCTTATAAGGCTTCTTATCTTTAGTAAGCTTATTAGTAAACTAGAAAGGTCTTATAGTAAATATATTTAAGAAGCCTTATAGGGTTTATTATAATAATTAACTAACCTATATTATAGTATAGAATAGTAAGCTTTATAGAGCTTTTTATCTTTAGTAAAGTTATTAGTTAGTAGTAAGCTAATAAGCTTTATAATAAGGAGTATCTTTAAGAAGCCCTATAAAGTTTCCTATAATATTTAATATTTAATAGAAAATACTCTATAGACTTTATAATTAGTAAGAACTACTTTATAGTATAATATAGTATAATAGTAGTAAGTAGTATAATTTATATATAGTAACTAGTAACTTAGTTAGTTATTAATAGCTTAATAAGCTTTATAGGGCTTCTCTATCTCTATATAAAGAGGAGTTTACTAATAAATAAATATAGGTTTATAGTTATTTTTAATATATTATACTTTATAAAGCTTCTTATAATAATTAAAATAGCTTATATTATAGTATAGAATAAGAAGCTTTATAAAACTTCTTTATCTTTTTAAGAGGAGGAGGAGGAGGAGGAGTATACTAATAAACTAAAAGAACCTAAGCTTTAATAAGAAGCTATATTAAGCTTTTAAGTTTTTATAAACTTAAATAGTCTATAGAATAACTTATTAAGCTAGCTAAAAGCTTCTAAAAGCTTAAAAAACCTTTTCTCTCTATAAATTAGTTTTTAATATACTTAGTAGATATTAGATATACTTCTTATTTTAAGCTTTATAAAGCTTTCTCTAATAAACTTATTAATAAGCTAAGTAGATTTTATAATTAATATCTTTAAGAAGCTTTATAAGGCTTTTTATATTATTTAGTAGTAGAAATTATTTAGTAGCTTAGTTTAAGAAGCCTTATAAGGCTTTCTATCCTTCTAAATATATATTAGTAGTAGTAATAGTAACTAATATACCTATATAGTAGATAGAGAAGACTTATTATATTTTTCTTTAGTATAGAAAATCCTTTCTTAAATAAATAACTTAAAATAAAAGACTATATAAAACTTATTAGATAAAGCTAATTACTTTATAATAGCTATATTATTATAGTAGGAGTAGTAGCTATATAAGAGGGAAGTAGTTTATAAGAGAAACTAATATACTAATAAATATAAGTAAATATATATAAGATTAGAAAAGTAAAAGAAGAAGTAATAAAACTAAAAAGTAGTATAATATAGAAAAGAAAAAAGAGAATAAGAATCTATTTAATCTATATATATATCTTTAACTTAATAGCTACTTATAATAAATTCTAAAGATATACTAAATAATATAAATAAAGAAGCTTTAGAATATAAATAATAAAGTAAATAAAGCTAATTAGTAAGTACTAAGTATATTACCTCCTTAATAAGAAGGAAGAAGCTTTTTATTAGTTAATAAGTAATATTAATACTTATACTTAAGTCTAAAAACTCTAAATAAGTATTATTAAAGCTATAACTTATAAAGTAGTTAATATAGTATAGATAGTATCTCTACTATATATCTTATTATAAGTAAAATAGGTTAAAGGGCGTTTAAAGTAGTTAGAGAAGAGGTAATAATAAGATATAGATTAATAACTTTATATCTTATAGCTACTAATAAGAGAGTAAGAGTGTTATATAAGATATAAAGTATAGCTAGAAATAAATAGCTAGGTATTTTTTATTAAGCTTCTACTATTATTTTATCTATCCCTTCTTTATATTACTTAAGCTTTTTAATTATATAACTACTATTAAGTATATATTAATATATACTATATAGCTTAATACTATTAGAGTATAAGTAAGGTCTATAGGTGAAATATAATAATATAGCTATTAGATATAGGAAAGAGATAATAAAAGACTTATAGATATATTTCCCTACCTATTTATATTATTATTAGAATAATAAAGTAGGAATAAGCGTAATAGAGAGGTAGTAGTAAATTTTCTACTTACTTTTCTATATATTTTTATTATAAAATCTAACTAATCTAAATATTACTACTTACTACTTAATATATTAATAAGCTAATATTTTAGAAATATCTATATATTATTACGCGTTATAGGCACTATATATAAGATAGCTAGATATTTAGGAACTAAAGAATATATTTAGTATATTTAGTACTATTTTATATATAGTAGTAGCTATAATTATATATATAATACTTAAGTTTTAAATATATATTTATAAAAGTCTTTTTAAAATACTTCTATTTAGTAAGGCTAAGCTTAGTATAATTATTATTATATAATAAACTTATTACACTAATATAGCACTTAAGGTAGGTAGAAGTATAATATTATATATTATTACTAATTATAGTATAATATTAGGGGATAACACCTAATATATATAGCTAATTAAAACTAGTAAAGATAATAAATAGTACTCTATATAAATAAAAAGACTATAATCCTTTATAAATAGAGGTAGAGTAATAGAGAGTAATAATATATTATATTATAAGAGATCTATAGGTTAAGCTAGCCTTAAGTATATTAATAAGAAGATAAAGCTATAATTAGTTAGAAGACTAAAAAGTACTAAGATATTAGTGCTAATAAGCTAGTAATACTCTTAGAAATCTCCTAAAGCTTAGTTAATATATTTATATTAGTAGTAATAGAGAAATTAAAGCTATTTTTACTAGTGAGGATATTTACTATAATAGGGAAATTAATATTTCCTACTACTATTATTAAAATAAGGATAGAGAAGCTTTAGAGAATATAGAGAAAGTATATATAGCTAGTAAGTTAGTTTTTTAATATAATTAAAACTAAAAGGGGTAATAAGTTTAGATATTAAGATTATATTAAGATAGTAAGGAGATAGCTTTAATAGTAGTATATATATATAATAGAATAAATAGGTAGGTATTTTTATAAGTATATAGCTTTAAAAGGAAAGTATATATAAAATAAGTAGGGTTATATAGGAATATAAGAGATATAATAGCTTCTCTCTCTAATAAAGTATATAAAGGAGGTTTAGGAAAAGCCTAAATAAGAATAATAGTATATCTACTTATAATATATTTAACGCCTTTAGAATACTAAAGTTAACTATTAGGACTAAGTAATATAAAAATAGCTTTAAAACGTGAAAACTTAATTAACTACACTTTATATATTTCTCTCTCTTTACTTACTTATTTATAGTTATTAATAAAAGAAAAGTAATAAAATAAAAAACGCTAAGCTTAGATATAGTTAATATAGTAGCTAAGATAAAATAGAAAAGTAGTAGTAAAGATAGTAGTATAATATAGTTAGTGTTAAAATACTACTTAAAGAAGTATATACTTTTCTAAGAAAATAAGTTAATCTAAAAGTATATAAAGCCTTATTTATTAGCTATTAGTAAGCTATATATTAATAATATAAGGAAACAGCTGCTAAAGGTATAAGGTTAAGGCTAGCTATATAGAAAAAAAATTAATTTACGTTAGGGGAGGTAGAAATAATAATAATTATAAAATTCTAAACCTAGGTTTAGAAATCCTATGTAGTAAAAACCAGCTACTAAAATCCTAAACCTAGGTTTAGAAATCCTACCTAGCAAAAGCTAGCTACTAGAATCCTAAACCTAGGTTTAGAAATCCCACCTAACAAAAGCTAGCTACTAGAATCCTAAACCTAGGTTTAGAAATCCCACCTAGCAAAAGCTAGCTACTAGAATCCTAAACCTAGGTTTAAAAATCCTACTTAGTAAAAGCTAGCTACTAGAATCTTAAACCTAAGTTTAGAAATCCTACTTAGCAAAAGCTAGCTACTAAAATCCTAAACCTAAGTTTAGAAATCCCACTTAGTAAAAGCTAGCTACTAGAATCCTAAACCTAGGTTTAAAAATGCTATATAGTAAAAGCTAGCTACTAAAATCTTAAACCTAGGTTTAGAAATCCTACCTAATAAAAACTAGTAACTAAAATGCTAAGCCTATATATAGAAAGGTATATAGCAGCTAGTAGGCCTTAGGATATCAAACTAATATTTAGAAAACTAGCTTAATAACTACTTATAGTTCTAAAGGCTTTTAAAGTAGCTAGCTAAATAGAAACTATAGATAATATATAATAAAGTAGGTGCTAATTTTAAGTATTATTTATAAAGAACTAGTAATAGTACGCTAAAATCTATATATATATAGAACGAAAGGATAGAGGAAGTCTAGGAGTAGTAATAAGAGGAAGGAAGGAAGTTGTTTTAGGATATAAAAGGGATAGTTTAATGCGTTATAAGTATGTAACATAATATTATATATAGTAGTAGGTTAAGCTTATATAATACTATATAGGTCCTTATATAATATATAATTAGATAACCTTATTATAAAACTATACTATATATATAAAGCTAAAAATAGAGGAATACTATAAAGTTAACCTTAAAAGCAATATAGTGTTTTATATACTTTAAGTAATAGAAATATTACTTTCCAGCTATAAAGCATTATTTATTATAAGCCTAAATATATAATAACTAAAGTTTAAAATTTTATATCACTAAAAAGCAGCAATTTTTAATCCTAAATATAAGTTAAGAAATTTATATTAGTAAAAAGCCTATAATTTTCAGCCTAAAATTAATCTTAAACCTAGGTTTAAAAATTTAGATCCTTAAAATATAACAACTTTTAATCCTAAACCTAGGTTTAGAAATTTATATCCCTAAATCACAGCAATATTTAATCCTAAACCTAGGTTTAGAAATTTAGATCCTCAAAATATAATAACTTTTAATCTTAAACTTAGGTTTAGAAATTTATATCCCTAAATCACAGCAACATTTAATCTTAAACCTAGGTTTAGAAATTTATATCCCCAAAACATAGTAACATTTAATCCTAAACCTAAGTTTAGAAATTTATATCCCTAAAACATAGTAATATTTAATCCTAAACCTAGGTTTAGAAATTTATATCCCTAAAATATAGTAACTTTTAATTTTAAACCTAAGTTTAGAAATCTAGATCCTCAAAATATAATAACTTTTAATCCTAAACCTAGGTTTAGAAATCTAGATTACTAAGAAAAGAAGCTAGTTTTCATCCTAAACCTAGGTTTAAAAATCTAAATCCTCAAAATATAGTAACTTTTAATCCTAAACCTAGGTTTAGAAATCTAAATTACTAAAATATAGCAGGTTTTCATCCTAAACCTAAGTTTAGAAATCTAGATCCTCAAAATATAGTAACTTTTAATCCTAAACCTAAGTTTAGAAATCTAAATCCTCAAAATATAATAACTTTTAATCCTAAACCTAGGTTTAGAAATCTAGATTACTAAAAAAAGAAGCTAGTTTTCATCCTAAACCTAGGTTTAGAAATTTAAATCCTCAAAATATAGTAACTTTTAATCCTAAACCTAGGTTTAGAAGTCTATATTACTAAGAAAAGAAGCTAGTTTTCATCCTAAACCTAGTATACTAATAATTATTTATAAGCTATAAAAGCTTATTTTCACTTATTTCTTTCTTTATCTAGTATTATCTAGCAGTATCTATAGTTTATTTACTACTTTATTCTTTATAGCATATTATCTTTATGTTTTAGCTATAAAAGGATACTATAATATTTAATATTATTCTTCTCCTTAACTAAGTCTACTTTACTAATCTTCAGCTTTATTATAGCTAAGATATTTCTTTATATAATTTTCTACTTAGTATAACTCTATCGCCTCAGGAGCTTATTCCTTAATAGTAGTACTATTATATAGCGTTATCTAGCGTTTATTCACCCCTTCTAACTACTAAGGCTAATTTCTAAAGCCTTAAGAGCCTATTTCTAACCTATAATCTTATTACTTAGTATAGCCTAAGATCTATTTAAACCTTCCTATCTATATTCTAAATTCTTCTTAGGTAAATTTCTTCTTTTATTATATAAATATTAGATATAAATAACTATACTTCTAAAGTGCTATTAAGAGGTTATATTTCATAATATAGTAGAATACTACTATTATCTATATTATTAGAAGTTTTCTCTATTTCTCCCCTATCTCTATTATCTAGTATCACTTAGTGTTTATTTAACCTTTATAACTACTAAGGATTAAACTTAAGCTTTAAGTTTTAGTTTCTATCTACTAAGACTATTACTTAGTAAAATCTAAGGATAATTTAAACTATCCTACTATATACTAAATATTAATCTTAAGCCTTAAGATTTAGTTTCTATCTATTAGGTCTATTACCTAGTAAAGCTTAAGGATAATTTAGACTATCTTACTATATACTAAGGATTAATCCTAAGCCTTAAGATCTAATTTCTATCTACTAGGACTGTTGCTTAGTGAAGTTTGAGGATAATTTAAACCTCCTTACTATATACTAAAGATTAATCCTAAGCCTTAGGATCTAGTTTCTATCTACTAGGTCTATTACCTAATAAATTCTAAGGATAATTTAAACCTTCCTACTATATACTAAGGATTAATCCTAAGCTTTAGGATCTAATTTCTATCTACTAGAACTATTACCTAGTAAAGTCTAAGGATAATTTAGACCTCCCTGCTATATACTAAAGATTAATTCTAAGCTTTAAGATCTAGTTTCTATCTACTAGGTCTATTACTTAGTAAATTCTAAGGATAATTTAAACCTTCCTACTATATACTAGGGATTAATCTGAAGCTCTAGGATTTAGTTTCTATTTACTAGGTCTATTGCTTAGTAAAGCTTAAAGATAATTCAGACCGTTCTACTATATATTAGGGATTAATCCTAAGCCCTAAGATTTAGTTTCTATTTAGTATTCTTATTCCCTAGTATTATCCACTATCTCTATTATTATAGTATTCCTAATAGTATACTATAAGACAGCTACTAGCAGTATAAATCTATAAATAATCCTCTCCCTTATAGTATATACTATAATAGACACTTAAATAAGTAAGTATATTTATTAGGTATATATATCTACACGCTAGACTAAGCTTTTAGATTCTACTTACTTATATTAAAACTATAAAGGAGTATAGATATATAATACTATATACCCTCCTAAGTCTCTAAACAAATTTAACACAAGTCTTAGAACGCTTTAGTATTCTATATAGCCCTTAAGAAATATAATACAAAATATATAGTAACTATATACTATATTTTACTATAAAAAAGAAAAGCTATATTATCTATATTATCTAAAGTTATCCTAAGTTTATTCCCTATCTTAATTATCATAGGAACGCTTTAAAGCTAGTTCTAGCTTTATTATAGATTAAAAACCTTTCCTTATATAGTATATAAAAGCTTATAATTTCCTCATAAAAAGTTATTATAGGTAATCTAAGTATTATTCTACTAATATATAGGCTAGTTTAAATTAGGTTAGTTTAGTTTAAACCTTTCTATACTATAGATTAATAATACTATATATACTCTTAGAGCTTAGCGTTATCTGCTATCTCTAATATTATAATATTCCTATAAATATACTATAGAGATATAAAACCTAAGTTAAGAAAGCTAATTCAGTAGGTAGCAGCTACCTTTTATCCTAAACCTAGGTTTAGAAATTTATATCCTCAAAAAATAGCTAATTTTTATCTTAAACCTAGGTTTAGAAATTTAAGTAATAAAAAAAAAGCTAGTTTTCATCCTAAACCTAGGTTTAGAAATTTAAGTAACAAAAAAAAAGCTAGTTTTTATCCTAAACCTAGGTTTAGAAATTTATATAACGAAAAAATAGCTAATTTTCATCCTAAACCCAGGTTTAGAAATTTATGTAATGAAAAAAAAGCTAGTTTTCATCTTAAACCTAGGTTTAGAAATTTAAGTAATAAAAAAAAAGCTAGTTTTCATCTTAAACCTAGGTTTAGAAATTTATATAATAAAAAAAAAAGAAATTTTTTAAATAAAACATAATTTTAAAATTTTATGAAAATAAAAAGAAGCTACCTTTTATCCTAAACCTAGGTTTAAATATTTATATTACTAAAAAACTGCTACTTTTTATTTTAAACCTAGGTTTAGAAATTTATATTATATCTTTATTATCTAGTATTACTTAAAGTTTATTTAGTATTAAATATTAATAGAGATAATATTATAGCCTAAGAAGCTTATGTTAATATTATATTATCTAGCTTTATCTCTTATTATCTTTATCTACTAACTATTTCCCTTATTACTATAATATCCTTTTATAAATCTAAATCTAAAATAAGCACTTAATCCTCCTATAATATATAGGGGCTTAGTATATATTAAGGTGTAACCTATAAAAGATTATTAAGCTTTACCTAAGAGGCGACAATTAGCTTAGGGAAAGTAGAATTTATTCTAAGAAGTGGTCTTTATATAGTAAACGCTTTTTGATCTCCTCTTTACTAAAATCCTAGCTTCTTATTCCTAAGGATAAATCTTTTACCTTTAAACTCTATTCTTATCTAGCCTCACCTAGTATTTATTTATACCTCCTTACTACTAATTATTAATCCTAACTCCTTAAGTAGATACCTTAACTTATATAGTATATATAAGAGGATATATAAATCTACTAAGTATACTTAGAAATAAAAATCTAAAAATCCCTATTACTTCTTTTAACCTAATATCTAAGTATTGCTTAGAGAGCGTTAAGGCTATAATAACTCTTATAGCCTATAGAGAGCTTATAATATAGGTAGTATATATTATCTATTATCTCTACTATTACACTATTCCTATTAGTATACCTTAAGAAGACTATAACACTAAGAACTTTATAAATAGATTATAACCCCTAATAAATACCTAAATACCTAAGTGTATTCTTTAGGCTTTTCTGCCTAAAAGAAGAAATTACTAATAGATTAGTATAGGTTTCCTAAGAGCTAGTGAGGAGATTATATATTTATATTAAAGATAGGCCTAAATACTTAATCTATTTATTAGAGAATATATAGTAACTTCCTTTTATTTTTAAGGTTGCAAATTAATAGCTCTATTATCCTATGTTATTTAGTAATTATTTAGGTCTTTCTAGTAGGAAGATTAGTTTCTAACCCTTATAAGTTAAGCTTATATAGTACTTCTACTATTTAGCATTTCTTAAGGTCTATTTATATCTAAACTTCACTTTATGCTAGCCTAACTCTTAGTAATAAGATATGCCAACCTTAGGTTTAAAAGCTTATATTACTAGCTAGTAGCTATCTTAAGACTAAGATTAGGTTTATAGAATTATATTATTAGCTTATAGTTATAGTAATTGTAAACTTAGGTTTAGAATTTTATATTATAGGATAGCAGCTGCTTAGATCTTAAACTTAAGCTTAGGAAACCACCCTAGTAGTCCCTAGCTATAAGGAATATAAATATACTACACTAATACTTATATTCTTATAGTTCCTAACTAAATATAATTATTATATAGATTATATATTCTACACTATACCTATTCTATTAATACTCCCTCTGCTACTATATATCTATAGCCTTAATAATATCTTTATACTATAAGTTATAAAGTAATGCTACTATCTAGCATTATAGAGTGTTTATTTGATCCTTAGTAATAGTAGAGAATGCTTTATAGCCTTATTTGCCTATCTAAATATTACGTTATCTAAAAATATCCCCTATAATTATTATTTATTAATTATTCCTCTTATTATAAGAAGGATTAATCTAAAGCCTCTATATTACTCTTAAGCTACCTCTTATCTAATTACACAGTAGAAACCCTTATTTATATAGCATATATAAAAGAATCCCTCAGCCTATAAGACACTATAGTATATCTAAATATACTTATAGCTTCTTAGTTATTTAAGGTGCTTTTTAGTAGGCGTTTAGTCTAGTATACCACACCTTAACTGCAGATAACTTAGGTAACAGGTAATATAATTCTCTAGTGTTATCTATTAACTCTATAGTCCTATTATTCCTATTAGTATATTTTAAGAAGGCTACAGCAGCTAGTTATAACTAAATGTAATACTTCTTAAAGCATACCTCTCTCTAATTCCTATATAGCTAAGTGTATTTATAGAGCTTATCTTTACGCTAGAATAGATATTATCTTAGGTTCCTAACAGCTAAAAAGGAGTCTAACTATTTATATCTAATATTTATATAAATCCTTAATATATTTGCTATAGAATATGCAGTCACTACACTATATGTGTAGGAAGTATACGTAAAAGACAATATAGTTATCTAGTAGTATCTATTATCTCTATTATTATATTATTCTAATTAGTATACTATAGAAAGGATATAATAGCTAGGAATCTATAGGTTAAGTACTTTATAAGGTGTAGCCTAATAAATATAACTAAATATAACGTAGTTCCTACTAAATATAGTCGCTAGCATTAAGTTATTTTTCTCTCAGAGCTACTGAGAAGTAGAGATATTTATATCTACTATAGGTATGTATACTTTATACCTTTCCTATATAATAACTAATACCTACACTTTATTCCTCTCACATACATAATAATAGCTGTTTTATATCTAATACCTAGCGTTAATTAGCAGTAATTTAAATCCTTCTACTGAGAAAGGCTATTATTAACGCTAATAAAGCTTAGCTTATATAGCGTCTCTATTGTCTAATATTATTATTTATTTATTCTAATTAACCTAATCGTTATAGTAGAAAGCTAGCCTTATAATTTCTATTATTCAGCGTCGCCTTATATTTATTTATTACCTCACTACATATAAGCTTTATTCTATCTAGAAGGATATTCTAAACCTAGCTTTAGAAAGGCAGCCCAGCAAAATATAGCGAACAAAATTATAAACCTAAGTTTAGATATAAAGCCTAATAATATAGAACGAACAGAATTCTAAACCTAGGTTTAAAAATACAACTCAGTAAAACGCAGCAAATATAATCCTAAACCTAAGTTTAGAAATATAACTCAGCAAAACGCAGCAAATAAAATCCTAAACCTAGGTTTAGAAATATAACTTAGCAAAACATAGTAAATAAAATCTTAAACCTAGGTTTAGAAATATAACTTAGCAAAACGCAGCAAATAAAATCCTAAACCTAGGTTTAGAAATATAACTTAGTAAAACGCAATAAATATAATCCTAACCCTAAGTTTAGAAATATAACTCAGTAAAACGTAGTAAATAAAATTCTAAACCTAGGTTTAGAAATATAACTTAGTAAAACGCAGTAAATAAAATCTAAAATATAAGTTAAGAAGTTTAGCAGCTATTAAAATCCTAAACCTAGGTTTAGAAATATAACTCAGCAAAATATAGCAAATAAAATCCTAAACCTAAGTTTAGAAATATAACTCAGCAAAACGCAGTAAATAAAATCTAAAACCTAAGTTGAGAAGTTTAGCAGCTACTAGAATCCTAAACCTAGGTTTAGAAATTTATATAACTAAAAAGCAGCAAATAAAATCCTAAACCTAGGTTTAGAAATTCAACTTAGCAAAACGCAGTAAATAAAATCTATAACCTAAGTTAAAAAGTTCAGCAGCTATTAGAATCCTAAACCTAGGTTTAGAAATTTATATAACTAAAAAGTAGCAACTTTCAATCCTAAACCTAGGTTTAGAAATTTATATTACTAAAAAACAGCCACTTTTTATTCTAAACCTAGGTTTAGAAACCTACTCTAGCAGCTAGCGCCCTCTTATGCAGCTATAAGCTAAAAGGATTCTAACCCTAGGTTTAGAAATCTAGATCAGTAAATACTAATTACTAAGATCTTTAACCTTTAGGCCTAATTCTTACCTATTATCCCTATTATCTAGCGTTATCTAGTAGGTATTTAGACGTCTTATTAACCTTTAGGTTAATTTTGCCTAGCTTATTATAATTATACCTTATAAAGCGTATATATTTATACCTAAGGTAGGTGTAAATAAATAAGTAGTTATATAATATGCAGTATAATATAACGCTATATCTTATGCTATAGGTTAAGAAAGAGCTTTTACGTCTTTATTATCCAGCGTTATCTTATGCTTTTTTAACCTCTTTAGCTACTAAAGTATAGTTCTAAGCTATAATATAAATAATAGAAGACTAGAGATATAGAAGTAGGATATAGAAGAGGTAATAGGAATCTTTAGAAATAAAAAGGTGAAGTGCTTTGCAAATAGAATATAACCTTAAAAAAGAATATATTAAAATAAGAGACTTAAGGTAGGGCAACTTCCTACTATCTTATAGATAGATTATATAAAGAGAGGGAGAGCATAGTATAGCGCCCTCTTTTATATATCCCCTTTATGCTACTACTAGCTTTTTATTTAGCTTTAGGTTATAAAATAGAGCGTTATAATATTTAGCCTAGCTGCTTAATAACTACTAGGGAGTATAAAGATATAAGTTTAAGATAGATAAAAACATCTTATTAGCTATAGATCACTCTAAAATTAAGGGTACTATGTAGGTGGGAAGGGGGGGTAGGTGTTTAGCATCAGTAATGCTTACTTAATTAAGATATTAAAATAAAAAATGCAAAAAAACCTAAAGAATAAATTAGTTATATATGAATAGATATAGGAAACTTAGAAACCTAGTTGAAATATTTAGAACTATAACTATAAACTTAAAATAGAGTAGTATATCTTCTGTATAACGTCTAGAGTTACTTATATATAAGATCTTCTTCTAATATCTCTCCTAAAGTAAGCTTTATCTACTACCTTATTCTTAACCTATATTAGCTCTAGGAAAACCTTACGCTAGTAGAGCTAACTATAGCTAGATAAGTAGGCCTTATAACTATTATATAGGGGTTAAATAGCTAGATAATCTCTTGCTAAGACTTTAGTAGTTTAACCCCTATATACCTCTTTAGGTTAGGTATATACTTCTATCTCCCCTCTTAGATTATAATATATAATAATTTATAAGTAAGCCTAAATATATAATATACTTATAAGCTAGCTTTCCTATAGGCCTAATAAATAATTATTCTTCTTCTTATTCAACTAGGGTTATCTTATATTATAAGAATCCTTATGAAAGCTATACCTACTTACTCTCCTTTCCTCCTCCCTCTTCTATATTATCCTCTACCTATTTTCTAGTAGAGACTATATTTTACTTAGTAATTATAAATATTTGGGGTTAAGGGTTAGGGTTAGGGTTAGGGTTAGGGGATCGGTAGAGCTACGGGTAGGGGGAGAGTATACCTGTAGGTGTAGGTCTAAGTCTTCGAATAATAATTAAAAAAAAAATCAAG